>OY970820.1:101831341-102335469 GCA_963853835.1 Calendula officinalis
TGATAATGATGATAAAGATGATGATTTTTGTGATATTCTTACAGGCGACCTCTTTGCAGCGGTAAGCCTGTTATTATAAAACTATTTTATACAATTGTTACAGTTATTGTGCTTTGATAATCCTAATTTGTCGAAATTTAGTCTCGAATTTTAGTTAATTTGTTAAAAGAAAATTCAAGAAAAAATGAAAAACAGAAAACATGGTCAAAACTGGACTTTAAACGGAAATTTCAAATTTTTAGCTACATTGTTTATAACTGACTTCTGTAATTTGTTTATTTTTTTAAAAAAATATTTATGTTTTTATTAGAAAATAATATTTGTTATATTATTATATATTAATATTAATATAATAAATATTATTTTTTTATAAAAATATTATAAACTATTTTCTTTTGAATAAATACTATTTGAAATTTCTTAATAGAAAGATATGGACAAAATATTAGAAAATTTTAGTAGTGATTAATCACTAATACTTGTGCACAAGATTAAAATTCGACGAATATTTATTTGTTTTTAATGAATATTTATTTGTGTTTAATGATTCTTTTACTGCAGATTAAACAAAAAGAACAAAAGGCATTAGATGAAAACAATCCATTAATCTCACAAGCCAAATGGAGAAAACAAATGATTGCAGGATTACCAAAACTCTTTAACGTTCTTTGGTATCACTTTCACGAGATCAAGAGATCAATTGTCACAAAAGATGAACTTATGCACAAAATACTTTCAAGTCAACTTGAAATTGTTGACCGACGTAAGTCAACATATTCATAATCAGAAAATTTCTAATTATTTACAATCTAATCTTGGTTTTTGCTACAGGAGAAGTTGATGAGCAGCTTAGATTGTTGCAAAATCTTGCCCCTGAATGGATTTATGAAAAAATGGCATCTAATGGTGATCTTATGTTCTGGTAAGTCCAGTTTTTTTTTTTTTAATTTTAAAAATTATTTTTAAAAGTTATAATTTTGATCGATGATTTTTATACAATTTGCAGCGTTAACAAAATATCGAGCCCAGAGTTGATACGCACAAGATTATCAGAAGCTATTTAAGTGAGATTTAACTTAAACTGTAAGGTTAAATATAACTAATAATGTAGGCCTTTAGGGAGTTATTATGTCATCAGAAGGGCATATTAGTCATTTTGGTGATGTAGGTTTTTTGTATTTAAGCTTCTATGTACAGTCTTCTTTTTAATGTATATTTGTTTCATTTTCCTATTATTTTTTAAAAAACTTCCTTTTTGAACCAATTTAACTTATCATTAGTTAATAACTGTCAAACTTATTTAGTTTCTTGAAATAGAATCAGATATCATCTTATCCTGTTTTTACAATGTTTAGCATATTAAACAAATAATTTGTTTTATGCTGCTTGATTTTATATACAGAATAAAAAACAATCATTAAATTAAACCCTTTTATCATATCGTTTGTTTGCAACCGAATAAACAACCATAATTCATCATTTCATTGTTTAAACTCGTTGAAGTCACCGTCGATTCTTGTCAATATCCTGTTCAACAGTTGTAATTCTTAAATTCTTGAATCAAGAATCTTTTGTAGCAATATATATAAGTTTATAAATCATAAACTAATTATAAGTTATAAGTTACAAACCCTAGTGAATCTTCAAAAATGAGGCAAAAAGAATTTATAGAATTTAGAACACCACAACATCCATCTTTGGGTACCAATAATTGGGGTGGTGCATCACCTATGTTAGCTAGAGACATACCAAAAGAATCCTTGGAACAAAGGTATATTAGGTTTAATACTATCCGAACACGCGATGAGATCTTTCCAGTTCAAAGTCAAAGTCATAGTCAAGGTCAACCTTGTGGTCAACCGCGTAAACTGTTTCGGAAGGGAATTTTGTTAAAGTTGATATGGCCCGATAAAAAGTTGAAGGAAAAAGAAACGTTGGGTGGTAAGTTGAAGAAAACGAGATGGTTTCACGAGCTTGACCCGAAGAGAAGATGGCCGCAAGGTTGGTGATCATGTGAGATTTTTACGGGTTAGTTATGAATCAAGATTAAACCCTTTTTTTTTTTGTTGTGAAAATGCTTAAAATATCATTTGCTAAAATAATGTAACCGCGATGATAACCTAATTTTAAAGAACACGATTTACGTTTAATCAAGTTTAAACTATCACATAAATAATACAATCAAAATCGACCCGTTAACTCGTTTTCAATTTTACGACATAATTAAATATAAATTATTTAACAAGAATTGATATTATTTATTTATTTATTACACAATAATTGCTTCACCAAGTGGCTTTACTAGAGTTTAAAGAAAGAAAGGGATGATGTACCATCTTGTCCTTTTGCTCTATAGTAATCCATATATTCTTTATGGTCTGTTTGTCGGTATATCGGGCCACCCTTTTCCGAAACCAGCTCGTTTATTGGCCCGTATGGCTTACAAGTATTGGCAGTACTTGGATAAAGGAAACATACCGCCGATATTCTTGGCCCGTTTGGTGCAACCAATACTCTATGTTCCACACTCTTCAACTTGTCATTGGTGATTAGCTACATACATTATTTAAACAAAAAACAAAAAAAAAATTAGCCCAAACCAGATACTGATAGATCTGAAACCGAAAATGATGAATTTTCAAAACCAATATTACTTGCATAAGATCGCCAATATTTACAATAAGCGCCCCTTTGACCGGTTTGACATTGACCCATTGATTTCTATAAAGAACTTGAAGACCACCAATACTATCTTGAAGAATAATGGTCATAAAAGACGGGTCGGAGTGCTTTGTTGCTCCTAGGGTCAAATCGGGCTCCGGGCAAGAGGGGTAGTAATGGCACACGAGCATTGCGGTTTTCATGCAATCAAGTTTTGCTAAGTAGTCTTTATCGAGCCCTAAAGCTTCCGATAGCAACTCGGCTAGTGTATTTTTCAGCCCGATTATCCTTTCCATATAGTTATGTATCTCACGCCTACAAGCCACAAAAAGGGAGTTACTCCGTCTGTCCCATAATTATTGTCCGCTGACAAAAATTACACAGTTTAAGAAAAATGCATTTATTACGCTGTCCAATCAATAAAAATTTATCTATAGCACCTAAATATTTTTGGATTGGTGGAATTTTCAAGTTGACAATGAATTTGGGACAGATTAAAAAGGAAACATGGACAATAAAGTTAGGACGGAGGGAGTATTAAAATTGACAAAAAAAAGTGTTTGTTGGTCAATCTGGCGCGGCCCGTTTCAACTTGAACCCATTGGTCAATTCGGATCAGCTAAACGGGTCATGTTCGGGTTGAGTGATATCAACCCGCCGACCCGAACACGACCCGAATTGCGACACTTAGCTTACCTACAAACTTGTGGCAATGCATTAGGGTCAAGTACACCATCGGCATAACAACAAGAAACCGAATCCCTCCAATTAACCGCTTTTGATACGTAAAGATCTCCATTAGAATAAAACTTCACTTTTGGTTCATGCTCACGCGAGTACCACTCCATTTTCACCTCTTTCGGTTGCTCATGAAACCGTTTTATCCCTTCTATCGTATCTTCCAAAACACTAGCCCGAATCCCATGGTTAACCATTTGAAAAATCCCCCATTTTTCCGATGCTTCCCGTATTTCACCAACAATTTTGGCCCGTTTCCCACCTTCAAAGCCCGTGAGATCTATCACCGGAAGTTTGACCCCCGGGATGCATGTTCCCGGAGACACGTTCTCCGGTGGATGAACGAAAATTTTCGGGATTTTCAGCACACCGGCATCTAACAATCCTTTGACTCCGGCTTTCGTTCGGTCAAAATCAGCTTTGGCCCGATAAAAATCTTGACTCATGCTCGACATAGTGCTAGAAACAAGTTAACTCGTTAAGACCCAAAGAAAATGAGAGAAATAAAAACAAAAATGAGTACAAAAGTTCATGATATTTCAAAGAAAAAACAACGATAAGTACATAATCACTTGCAACAAGTATGCCAAAAATCTATCTACTTACAATGGTGGGATGGGTCCCACAATTTTGGCTTTGCAAGGCTCAATTTGGATTCAATTTCAAGTGTGCGATAACAGTCTTTTTTTGGCTGGATTATGGTTACCCGTGTCCAAATTTTGTTCGTCTATATATAATATTTATAAAAAAAGAGTTTTGATAATTACAGTGTTAAAGCTGTCAATAAAAAAGAATATTCTTAAATATATTTAATTATCTTGCAACTATTAATTTATATTTATCTTTATTAGTCAACTTTCTTTCATATTTCATGAATATTCAACTACAAATGCAACAAATGCAATTAAAAAGTCTTCTTCAAAACAGAATATTCGTCATTATCAAAAACCCATAAAAAAAGTTAACGATATTCAATCTCTTCAAATGAGATAAATGAAAGATGTTAGATGTAGATAATCATACTTCTACTCGGAGGTAGAGAGACTGCTTTCAGATAAGAAGACATCCGGCAAAAGTGCGAGTGAAAGTATATAAGCGCAGGACTGTGCGCGGTCCAAGTATCGAACCGAACCGCTCAGAACCGAACGGAACCAAGAAAATAGTTTCGGCCGGACTGAGGACCAAACCAGTGACGCTCAAACGAACAGACCGAGAACCGACGGGAACAGAACCAAACCAAGAAAGTTTTTTCAACTTTTTCAGTTTTTTCTCGGTTTTGGACCATACCGAACCGCTCGGAGTCGAGAACAGATTTTTTATGAAAATTAGAACCAAGAACCAATATAGCTCGGTTCAATCCGGTTCAACGGTTCCAGTCGGTTCTCGGTCCACTTTGCACAAGCCTATGTGAGTGTATATAAGATCATGCATGTTAATCAAACATATCCCATAATCAAGTACTTCAAATAATAAATCAGTTGCTTACAAGCATATAGTTTATAGTCTGTAATAATAATAAAAAAACAATAACACTAGAAGAACAAATAATCAATCATTTCATTTTAGCTTCAGTGAAGAGAACATGACGATTGACACGTGGATCATATTTTCGGAATTCGAGCTTTGTTTGTATCTTTCTCGGGTTCTTCTTCTTCACATAGAAAAAACCAGTTCCTGCTGCTGAAACTAGTCTGATCAATATTGTTGCACTTTTCTTCTTTTCTCCCATTTTTAAACCTAGAATAATGAAAACTATTAGCTAAATCGAACAATTTTAACAATTCCAAATACTAATTACCGTTTTTTCTGTATCTGAGATCTTAAACAACAAAATTATCAGGCGTGTAACTGTGTAAGTGATCTGAGTTATTCGAGCTTAGACCGTTATAAACGATAAAAGCTCGAATAAAATGAGGTAAAGCTAAATTTTGAGCTCATTTATTGAACAAGCATACTATATATAAATTATAATATGTGATTAAATTTAAAAAAAAAAAATTAGATTAAACATTTAAACAAGTTTGAGCATGCACTTGTAAAATGCATCAAGATCCGAGCTTGAGCTTTAAGGCTAAGAATGAGCTCGAGCTCGAGCTCGTGTAATTTAAACGAGCTGAAATTCCTATTAAGAACTAATAATTGCCTAAATTTAGGGTCCTTGGGAAAACTTATTTAAGGTGCTTATAAGTTTATCAGTTTAGGTGTTGTTTGATATGAACAAAATGACTAAGCACTGGGTGATTCAACGGTCTGAATGATTAAGATGTTTGGTATAAAACTTAGTTTTATTGTGAGAAACATTTTTATAAGAATTCTGACTGCTTAATGATTCCGCATATATTTTAAGGAAGAATGATTCAGCAGTTTTTTGCTATCCCATTCAGCATATACTTCATTCAGAGGCTGCATTGAATGCTGAATGATTCAGCATTAAGCGCTGAATGGTTCCATTAAGCTGCAAACAACACCACCTTATATAAACTAAATTAAGCTTATAAGCACCTTAAATGAGCTTTCCCAAAACATGCCCTTAAAATTCAAACTAAGGGCATATTTGAGAAAGCTTATTAGCTTAATAAGCTTGAATTTTCAAATAATTGCACTAAGTTTAATTAGCTTCTAAAAATATCCAATAATTGCCTGAATTTAGGTTTAGAACTCAAATCTCAGTTTGATTAACTAAATTCGAACATATTTTGCTTCAATTCGAACGAATTGAAACTGGAGCTTCAAATCACACCTTCAATTCAAACAATACATTCGAAATGATTCGTACATGTTAGCCTATTAGGCGCAAAAAGTTCAGAATACAACATATTATAAAATTTGTAATATTGATCACAAATTTGTGTCGAATAAATACGATTGAGAGGTTTACCGTTACCGGCGACGTGATCTCGTGGTCGGCGATCTTAAATCTCCAGACTGTTTTCCGTGATTCCGTCTGATGCTTATGTTTTCATTTTCCAAACCCTAGATGAACTTAAGTTGATATATCATCAAATGGTCCTTGAACTATGTCGTAATTGTGAAAGGAGTCCCTCAACTATGTGGTTGCAGAAAGGGTTAAAATCACAACCGACTAATAACCGGGGTAAAAAAATACTTCATCTGATTCAAAATAAGTGATACATTTTCTTTTTGTGATAATTCAAAATGATACACTTTGAAAAATTATTTTATTTGGGAAAAATAGTGGGACAAACACTCACTAACTATGTACTTTAACAAAATGAAATGTATCATTTACCCTTATTTTTTACTTTTAAAAATCATTAACCTCACTTTATTTAAAAGACATGAGATTAATTCGCCACTAACCATTCAATTAATCTAATTTAACAATCATTATAATTTTTTGCCTAAAAAACCGTGAAATCCAAAGTGTCACTTATTGAATCAGATGAAGTATTCGGTATCCGCATGTCTTTTGGGTATTCGAATTTCTGGAATAGGATGGTGATATTTAAAATTTTCACATTCTTTTATTATTATTTTGTATTTTTTTTAGATATCCGAGAAGTATCTGAAAATATTCAAGATATTCAGAAATTTTGGATAACTGGATTTTGCGTATGTCATACTACCTCCGTATCAAAATAAGTGATACATTTGAGAAAAATTGCGGTTTTTGAGGCAAAAGATTGGAAAGTGATTTAAAATAGTATAATGGATAGTTAGTGGATAATGGGTCCCACTTCTTTTGTATGTAGTGAAATTAATGATGTTTAAAAGTAAAAGTAAGGGTAAAAGATTTTACTTTATTAAAGTAGATAGTTAGTGGAGAATGGGTCCCACTTTTTTGCCAAATAAGGTAAGTTTTGAAAGTGTATCACTTATTTTGTTTCACCCCTAAATAGAAAGTGTATCACTTATTTTGATACGGAGGTAGTATATCAGAAAACTGATACACAAAAAGTTTGGAAAAATGAAATCTTTATGAATTCGGATATTAAAAATTTATTATCTAAAAATTCAGATATCTAAATTTTCGTATATCCAATTTCAAATAACCTTACGTCCTTACCTAGGCATTTAAGGCTATTAGGTATAGGTACCACACCACATACCATTTTTTCCTGTCACCTCAGCATCCACACCACACCCACACCACATCATCTCTATGAAATACCCACTACACCACACACACCATTTTATTCCTTTTAATTTTAAATACAAAACAAATATAAATCATGTCAGCCAATCACAAGCAAACATCTCCTCCTCCACACCCGTCCCCTCCCGTGGTTGTGGCCCTGCTCGCCCAACGCCTACCCCCCACGTCGTTGTGGGGGGTTGTGTTCCCTATCACTCCCACGTCGTTGCTTGTCCACCTCACCCCCATTTTCCCTGCTCATACCGAGTAGCTTAAGGGACCTAATTTTTATAAATTCCGTAAATAGCATATTTCAATCACATCCTATTAAAGGGACAACATGCTAGTTACATAATAGTCCAAATCCGACCTGACATCCATATATGTATGCATGTACATTTGTTTGAAGACACGTTTTATTTCGTTATCATGCATGTATCAGTACAAATATAAGACAAAAACGAAGTACGTTTCTAATTAAATGTCATAAAATAAATTTAGCAAAACAAAAACAATGCAATTATTAGAGGATATACTTATTAACAATGACAACTCTATTTGATAAAGTTTTGTTTTTCTTTTTTGTTGTTTAGTCATTTGCAATTTTAACCCTTTGAGTGAATGATTTTTAGACTGTATTTATTAATTTAGGGTGTACAATATATAAGCATTTAATTCATAAACTAAAAATAATAATATGTATTTTGGAAATGTAATGTCATATAAGAATTTAATAAATATGTTCGTATTTGGATCTATTTACCAAGATAGATAATTAAAATAAATAAAGGATTTTATACTAACTAAGATAAGATTTCCGGGTATGCTTAAAAAGTTGCGCATTTATTAACAACCGTCTCTGACATGTAAGGAATGAGCAATGATATATATTCCTGCAATTTATTCCTATTATATTCATACTTATTTTAATCATGATAAGTGTCAAAATCAATGAATGTTATGAGAAAAGAGAATCAATGGATGATACAGTCAAATTTAGAAGTAAGTAGACATATGAGCAGGAAGAAAAGTTAAAATATCATTTCTCTTAAGGAATTTATCTTTCATTGTTGAAATTACAAGTTAATTTTTTTGAACAGCAAATGAAATGAAATTACAAGTTAATAGTACATGTAATAATTTCTTCAGACCAGCACTAAGGGATGTCGTTAACAAAACACAATTTTAAAAATAGCTAACCTCTTCTCCGACACTTAAGGCTCGCTTATCTTCCCCTATTCTTTTTTATGTATTCATGTTATAAGAGCTCCCAAGATGACTGAATTTATACTCATAATGTATGTGAACTAATCTTTCCATGATTTTAAATTAACAAACAATTCAAAATTAAAATTTTGGTCTAATAAGCACTAAATGGGCTCATTGAATCATTAATGGGCTTATATGTGTAATAAAGTATGCTAGCCCAACCATTTTAGACCACAAACTGATTTAATTGGATAATGAGCAGTGACCACCAATGTGTATTATCCTAATTACATGGGACCCCATATGTCCAACAATGAACATATGACTCATCCCATCATACTATTAAACAAATACATCCATGAGACATGTAAACAAAGTGTTGGGCTTTTTAATGAATGGTAGCCCAAAATAACATAAAGTACTCCCATTGATGTACTCCCTTTTTGGTACAAGTTCAAGAAACCACCTCGCAACATGGCATACACATACATATTATTATGTTGGATATATACATATACATGTATGTATGTATTTGTGTATGCATGCATGATGATGTACCCAAAAAAATATATTGTTATTGAATGTAGTACATTACTTCAATGTTATGTAACTTTCTAGCCTCACTTCTATTCTACTAAAGGCAATGTTTATTACAATTGAAAAAAACTTAAAAAAATTATGACAAACATACAATTGGACTTCCAGCCAGTTTTAAATACCCAAAGAACAATTTTGTTTAAATTGATTAGGTTTACGTATCAAAGTTGTATGTTCTGTTATACATTTTCTGAATAAATATAATTTCATGTAAGACTACAAGATTATAGTTAAATCATATGTTAGATCAAATTTTTAGGTAAATATTTACAAACTGGTCAGGGGAAGGTTCAGAACGACTATAGTAACATTTATATATGTTGCATACATGACGAGCAAAATACAACTATCCTGAAGAAGTTTGTTATAAACAAAAATGCCCTTTAAAAACCTTTAAACTCATAACTTCTAAGTTCTAAATTATTATAGAAACTCATAATGATATAAGGAATTATTTTTATTAAAAAGAGAGAGGAAAGAGTTCCAAAATTGAAGACAATGCTTCCATAATGCAAGGAGTTAACACTTGGTCAACTATTCCTCTAGATGGAGTTAAAACTTTATGTGTAGTGTCTTTTTATTAGCTAGACCAAAATTCGTAGGCTATAATTTTATCTCATCTGGATTACACCTGTGAATGATTGAAAAACACTATTCTTACCTTCAAATTTCTTGATATAGCACACATCTCATGTTAATTATTAGCTTATTATATCCTCTTTGAAAATGACCACCGAATTACCTATAACAATATTTCTTAGTGGAAATTCAACTATTCATCTATAGTACATTAATATATATATATTTTTTATAATACATAGTGCTATAAATATGTTAGTTTATAAATATAATATATATATTTACAAATCCGTCGTGAAGCACGATCACATGCTTCTCGTTTATCACATTTCTACATAGTATAAATTTACTTGTATCGTTTTATTTATGTTAATATAGTTATTAACAAATGAAAAAGTGAACACTTACATCTTGTTATACAACAATAAACTTATGCGACATAAGTACACCTAACATGACTTGTATAGGTTGTATTCTTTGAAAAATTATTGCTAATCAATCGTGGTTTGTTCGTCTAAAATTTTATGCATCTTGAGGATAATTGAAAGTATGTTGTTAGACCAGCTTAAAACGTTGTCTTTTTACATAAAAGGATAAAATGCTTCACATATGATGAACATTCTAAACTTAAGAAACATACCATGCGGCCATGCCCTATTACAACAACAAATTTTTTTATCTTCGTCTTAAATATTAATCTGTGAGAAAAACATCAATTCTTTTGTAGTGCTATATAAAC
Organism: Calendula officinalis; assembly: GCA_963853835.1. NCBI lineage: Eukaryota > Viridiplantae > Streptophyta > Magnoliopsida > Asterales > Asteraceae > Calendula > Calendula officinalis. The sequence continues at coordinate 101,841,961 of OY970820.1, forward strand.
TGGTATAAAAATTATAATCAATATATATGTTACTTTCATATGATTAGATGTTAGAATGGTAACATAATTAAGAATGTGAATAAATTATACCCCTATTTTATGGTTTGGACTTTGAACAATGGCCTCCCGTTCAAACTACACCCATGTAATATAAATATTCCTAGTAGATTTCTGGCTTCATAATTAACTTATTCTCACTTTATACAAATTATTTATTATATAATATAAGTTAAATAATTTATGTAAGCAGCTGATCTTGAAAATGAGACTTCCAAAGTTTGTCCCTTCCACGTCAAACAATGGCGTTGCTAACTCTTTATGTGGTTCAATCAAGAAATGCTGATTCTCTTTCGACCTTAGTGCTTATTCATAATATGGTATTAACTATTATTATAATTAATAAACTAATACTAATAATCATGATAATTGTTAGACACTATATTTGAATTAGATTTGTAGATAAATATATAGTGATTTGATTGTAATCATTTCTTATTTTGTAGCCTTGTATTGTGTATATATACACACTTTGTTAATAAATGAGAATCAAGAATTGACACACATTAACATGGTATCAGACCCTTCCTCGACATGTCCCCTCTACTTATCAGTTCGCAGACATTTTCACAAAGGGCCTTCCTCGACACTTATTTCTTGATTTTCGGAACAGTTTAAGCATTCGTCCTTCTCCAGCTCCAAACTGAGGTGGGATTTAAGACACTATATTTGAATTAGATTTGTAAATAAATATATAGTGATTTGATTGTAATCATTTCCTATTTTGTAGCCTTGTATTGTGTATATATATACACACTTTGTTAATTAATGAGAATCAAGAATTGATACACATTAACAATAATAGTAATAACAAAAAGGACAATCATAAAAGTTAATTGGATTAGTTAGGAAACATAAGTACTTTAAGGTGGTTAATGATATTAATGAATATAATTTTATGTTAGTGAATTACAATTATTTTAAGTATAAAAATGTATTAACTATATGCTTAGGGTAATGTTTAGCATCTTCTAATAAAGATTTTGCTAACTATAGCGGTTACAACAATATTTAAGAAGTTATTATATACGAAGTATATATATGTTATTAACTTGTATTTTCAAAAATAATTTTTCTTTTCTTAAAATACAATATACGATTTAGTTAATATACAACTATCAATGTATATTCTAAACACAAGATTTGTAGCCTACTGATATTGATGTAAAGTGTTACTTATGACTCATAGTTCATAAGTTCAGTTTCTATTGTAGATAAATAAGAGTGGATTATGTGCCGTTAAATAAAATCAATGTATATTCTAACATTTTATTGAAAATTATAAAAAATATTATTAATATTTGAAAAATTATATTATTGTTACTAAATCTTATTACCTTATCATCATATCTATAAAATAATTAAAAGATAAATTTTATTAAATTTTTATTTATAGCCATCTTTTTTATCTATACATTTGTATATCAAACCATATTTTTCAGAATGAAAGTGTGTTTGATACATAAGCAATCATCCTATACACGTGCAGAGGTCCCACGTGCAACTATGTTGGTCGGCTCTTTGACCAGTCCTTGTGTACACATCACTTTCAAATACACAACTTCCTTATTTTCTCTTCACTAGATCAATTTTCGTGCGACACAACTCATATTTGCTTAGCATACCAACAATAATCTTGTCTATTTCTAATATTTATAGACTTTTAAAAAATTATAGTATGTACCTTTTTTAGTACAATTTAGTAGTTAGGTTTCACACACTTTTCCGGGCTAAATTTATGTATGTATGTATGTAATATGATATTAATGATATTTAAAAATAAAAAAGTAAGATAAAAATATAATTTTACTGTATTAAAATGAATAATTAGTTGATTATTATTTCTAACTTTTTTTTATCATATATGGTATTTTTAAAATGTATAAGTTATTTTAAAACATTTTTAAATGAATTGTATATCACTTATTGCGATACAAGGTAGTAGTATATAATTTCTTCTATAGTTACCATAAATCAAATATTAAAAAAATTAATAATCTCTTTGGGTATATTAAAAAAACATTACATTTACTGCCCATAACCTAATTTATTTCTTTTGAGATGGTGGGATTATAACAACTTTTAGGTGACTGTACCAATTTCAACTAGGTGGGGGGCTAATAATAATAATAAATTTGATTAAATAATGAAACAACTCCATTTGGTGTCTTTCTACTCTAAAGATTTATTTAATCATAATAAAAGTACACTCAGGCTAGTATTTTTATGCATATTCAGGTGTTTATGACAACTAAAAAGCTTATAATCATACTTAAGGTTAATTATTATATGTTGTGAATTAGGATTAGTTAATTTTATTTGCTTCTGCATTTAATGATAGAATATTATGAATTAGGATTAGTCAAGTTGTATGTATTTTCACTTATGAAGACTCCATCGTTTATTAGAAACCCAAAGTCAATTTGTAACTAACACATATTTAAGTGGTTTATTGACGATAATCTACATAAACAACTGATCATTACCTACGGACTACGGTCTCGTCCTTAGGGAAGGTCCAAGTCATGTCCAAATATTGTTGAATATTTTAAATATTTTTTAAAATAATGTGAAAAATATTTTTGAATATCTGTACTTTTGCCCACCTTATTACCAATTAGAGTAATAATTATTTTCTGAAGTATTCTGAAGTATATTCCTCCTTTCGTGGTTCTTCGGGTGCATTTTTAATTCCATTACACGTCTAAATCATATTAATTAATATGAAAGGCGCTATATATACAACAAATTTTGTTAATACATTAAGATTTTATATAAATATCTATTTTATTTCACCCAGAAATGTTTTAAAAAAATGTTAAAAATAATACTGTATATTATTTTAGATAAAATTTGTTGATTACAAACAACATGTTGATATACGACAAGAACCAAACGTGGTTATAATGAAAAGTTAATTCTGATTAGACACGAAAAGGAGGGGAGGGATGAATAGGTTTGCCACTTTGCCATTATTGGATGTGCACCAATGGGGGTTTGTGCCATACTATTTAAAATGACAACATCCATGTGTTTTGAAGTTTGTACATAGCTTAATTATGTCTATTATTTATTTTAAGAGCTTTTTTAGGGTGTTATTCTATTATATTTATTAAATATTGTTTCTGACTCACTTTATGAGAGGGCTGTCAATGGGAGGAAGCCGAATGCTTGGTTAATATAAGTATGTTAGTTGAATATCGGTAGAAGTTTGAGCTAACATAACGTTGATTAGTTGAATGTCGGTAGAAGTTCTTGATTTCCATTAACAAATATGAAACTATGATTTCAAAATTGAAAATTTACAAATAAATAAAAATCCCTAATTAAGACTAACAAATCGATGGTGGTATAGCATATGTCGCTATTTTCTACGGTTTTACAAAAATACATATTATATTTATAAATTAATATATTCATACTATTACATTATAACAAAATATAGATTTATGTAAAGCAAATGATGGTAGAGTATTTTCCCGTGAAAAATGTTATTACATAGTAATAAAATGATAAAAGATGATGTATGGTACATTATAAACCCGTTGTAATCATTTGATTTTTGCCAAGTCTTAAAATATTAAACATATAATATGATTGAGGTTCAAGACGGGTTAAAATTGCATTCTAAACAAGTTAAGAAGTTGAAGTTGAAAACAATCCTCAGAATTGCTATTATCGATTGAAAGAGTTTATATTATTCATTATTGTCTAAGAAAACGTTTAAGGAGGTCCATCATTTTTACGTAATTCTAAATAATAAATCTCAATCATTAATCAATAATATTTAATTAGGGTCAAGACTAATCACATGTGAAGGAGTACTTTGGACATTTTGGCACTTAAAAAATTTGATTATTTATTATTTTTTTATTTTATTTTATTTTTTATTTATCTATTTATTTATTTATTCGTTAAAAAACAATATTTATTTGATAATTACATATTTACATGTAAGACTTAATCACATGTGATTTTAGTGTAAAATGACATGTGATTATACTACCTTCGTATCAAAATAAGTGATACATTTGAGGAAACATAGTTTTTGAGGCAAAAGATTAAAAGGTAGCTTAAGAATAGATTACAATAGATAGTTAGTGGAGAAAGAGTCTCACTTCTTTTGAATAAAGTGATACTAATGATATTTAAAAGTAAAAGTAAGGGGTAAAAGGGTAATTTTACTTTATTAAAGTATATAGTTAGTGGAGAAGGGGTCTCACTTTTTTACCATATAAGGTAAGTTTTAAAAGTGTATCACTTATTTTGTTTCACCCTTAAATAGAAAGTGTATCACTTATATTGATACGGAGGTAATATATTTAATCACATTTGATGTTTTAGTACAATCACGTGTGAATCAATATGCAATTACATCTGATTCAGTATTCAATCACATTTTGTGTTATTAATGGAAAAAATTAATTTTTTTAGAAAAATAATAAAAAATTAAAATGTTTAAAAAAATTCTAAAAGAAATAATTCTAAAAAAATAATAATAAATAAGAAATATTATATTTAAATTGACTAAAATACCTCTCAATGTATAAAATATGTGATTAATATTGACCATTACCCATAATTAATCAATTATTGAGATTTGTCCCTTTAAACTTTATAAAAATTAAAGACTTCCTTAAATACGAAAGACTCTATTGTCTAAAGGTGATTTATTATATAATAATCAATTCTTAATTATTCCTTCTTTTTGTCCCCAAGATCACTCATCCTTTCTAGGTGAAGTGGCCAACAAACATACATGACTGAAAGCTATTTCTCCATGGAGGCAGTGTATGTGACAAATTAAGAAAGAGATAATGGTTTCCAGGAGGGAGTGGCATGCAAAAATTACTTCCAAATTTGTAGTTTTTACGTCAAAAATAACCTTATATTAAGGTAGATTAGGCTTGTCATTAGCCTACCCTAATCTAGAGGTGCACATATGGGCTTTAGCCCGAGCCCGGGCCTAAAAAAAGCCTGAAAAAGCCCGAAAAAGCCCGAAAAAGCCCAGCCCGAAAAAGCCCGGCCTGAAGCCCTTTTTAGCCCGAAATCCTAAACGGGCCTGACTTTAGTCACGAAAGCCCATTAAAGCCCGGGCCCGGGCCGGACCGGGCTAAGCCCGAAAAAGCCCGAAAAAAAGCCTGAAAGCCCGAAAGCCTGAAAAAGCCCAAAAGCCCGGGCTTTTTAGCGTTATAAAGCCTGGGCTATTTCTAAATGACCGAAAAATCTAGAGTTTCTCTTGTCTTTTCTACCTTAATGATATAGCCATATAGATGATAGGGTAGGAAAATGCCCGAAAGTAATAGTTTGTTGATTTATTTAATTAGTTATAAAGAATATTTTGATTATTTATATATTTTTATAATTATATTATTATATAAAAGATATAATAGAAAGAAAAAAAAAGCCCGAAAAAGCCCGGGCTAAGCCCGCTAAGCCCATTCAGGCCTAAACAGGCCTAATTTTTTTCTTAAAGCCCGGGCTAAGCCCGGCCCGGGCTTTTTTAGGCCCGGGCTTTTTTACTCCGAAAAAGCCCGGTCTTTTTTAGGCCCGGGCTGTGTGCACCTCTACCCTAATCCCATATCATATATATTAAATTACACAGTACGGGTCGATATGGCTAAGACCTGAAAAAGTAGGTTGTAACAGTATATTAGCTAGGTTTAAGAGTAATGACACATTAAGCTAAACTTGTGCCTATTAATCAAACTAATAGAAGCATTAGCTAGTCCATGTACCTAGTAGAGGCCTTTCCTACTCGATTTAGTTAACGAGAGTGATTTGTACATAAATTATTTCATACACTATAATTATTGCTTCACTATGGTAGTACAGTTGTTATGAAAATTGTATATTGTGGTGTGTAAAATAATTTTATACTTGATAGATCGTATTCAACTAAGATCGAGCTAGTTCATTGATAAACAAGAGAGATTGAAGTATAGTGTGTGTGTTCTTGGTGTAAGTGTGTGTGAGTTAGTTGAGAGAGATGGAGGGAATATGGTTAGCTTTCAAAAGTGTAATTCTGTTAATGTGAAAGAAAGCTTACAAATTAAGCCTAAAAGAAAGGTATTTGTACCTCCTTACTAAACAAGCTTAATCACTTACTAAATAAGCCTAATTACATGTTTTAAGGCTTAAGACTAGTATATCATTTAACAATATACACAACTAGTCCCTATACTATTAGATACAATACATATGACCCTAACAATCTCCCCCTTTGTATCAATAGTTTGGATAGCATGTTCTTGAAATCTTCTTTTCGAGCAAAATCTGAAACTAGAATATCCGTTGAGTAGTTTTAATGAAGTATCAGCTTCAGATTTGGATAATCAGATAATATAAAACTTTTAATTGGCTTTTCAACCAATATAAAGTATCTCAGAAGATTTCATGAAGTCTTGACTTAATTTGTCTTTATCATTATCCAATCTCCCTCTGTTTGAGTTTTAGAACTATATCCCTGTCTTTTTGATAATCTGAAACATCAGTTTGATAACGACTTGAATGGGATTTAAAGATGTTGGAGTTTTAATTTTGGATAGAGGTTTGTAAGAAAAGGATAATGATGGTTTGTATTATGTAAAGAATGATTTGAAAGTTAAAGTTTTTGAATGTGTGTGTGTGGATGTTTGTATATAGGAAAGAATGATATATACATTTAAGATTTGAATGAACGTGGATAATATGTATTATGTATGATACAAAAGATTTGAACAGTTTTACTTTTGTATGGATATGGTTGTTATAGAATTTGGAAAAAATGATTTATTCGATTAGATTTTGGATGGATATGAATGTGAATTTGTGGTTTGGATAGAATGATTTGTCAGTTTAAGATTTGAAATGGAAATGTTGAGAATTTGTGAGAAATTTCTGATGATGAGTCGATTTCTTTTTCTTCACAAATTATTTCATGTAAATCGACGAAAATGTAGACCCATAGATATATAGAGTTGTTTGTAGCGGAAGTCTTTTCTCGAAGTTGTGGCTTTATCGATTTATGATCATTGATAATTGTTGTTGAGAGTAAAACGTTGATGAAGTTTACGCTCCCCCTCAAACAAACAATTACTTCTCAACTGATCTTCTTCGGTTTCTTGTTTACTCCCCCTTAATTGGTGCATATGCCTTTTTGATGTGGAATAAACTGGGCTAATATAATCTCTTAAGTCTTGTAAGCATTTTTCTTCATAAACTGAACTTCTGAACTTCTTAATAAATTTTCTCCCCCTCATGATGATTAAGATTTATCGGGATCATCAGGAAAAATGTGAAGTTCGTCGAGGTGAAATGAAGAAAATCTTCGAAGCCCATGAATACAAATGTGATGAAGAATGATATATTCATCTTTTGAAAGAATCAATATACATCACATTGTAACATCGAAAACCGAACTGATGTTGATGATGTAGACATCCGATCAAATCGTTTGGCATTTAATCTCAATGATCGAATCAAATATGGCAAACCGGGATCACATAGATTACCCGTTACCACAACAGTTACACAAACTGTGTGACCTACGTTCAGTGTTGGAATAGATGTTAGCACTGGTAGGATTTCTATTCAATCATCGTGGAATACCAAGAACGTTGGTATCACTATGAATGTTCCGGCTTTATCACAAAGATAAGCTTGGTATTATGCCTTGTGTCCTAAAAATGTATTTCGGGTTTAGACTCAATTAGTGGACAAACGAAGGCGAGGACTGGAGAGGCTTGTCCTCTATTTCAATATCAACAATCTCCAAGTGAGATGTCGATAGCATATGAGATAGTCTCCGTGGAAATGAAACAAGTACTTTTTAAGAAATACTTGAGTAGCTGGGGGGGTTGTGCATTGCATCACTGGGTCCATGATGTCTATTTCAATATCAGAGAACAACACATGCAATCTGATAGAGACGTGGCTACCCGGCTTTTTATCAGTTTGGAAAGGGTTTTTCGTTTTCTTTAACCCTGTCACACCCTCCTCACTCAAGCTTACTTTTTATTTTTTCGACTACTCCCTCATTTCATTTTACCATGTTTAGCTGAATTGCACCCCATACTACATTCCCCCTCTCAAATTTTATCTCAGCGCACCCCAATCAAGATCCCGTGATACTTGATTGTGCTCACCTAGACCTATGTACCCTTACATATTGTCCTATATTGTAGGTGGCTCCTGGGGAAGATCATGCCGGTTATAGCAGATCATAGGAGTAATTTGAGAGTGAACTATAACGCTCACATATATGATGTTACGTGTAATGAATTACATGGATTTGTCATCGGAAATGTATGTGTTTCCGGCATAAGTTATTGCCTTTAAGATTTAACAATTTAGGCACAGCAACTTGAACAATTGAGGAAATACCGGACTCACATAGAGTATCCGTTAACACACGGTATGAATCGATAGTCGTTTGCACAACCATTGATTCAAATGTGTGACATGCGTTTAGAGTTGGCGCGATTTTAGCTTTAGCAGGATTTCCACTCAATCCTCGTGAAGCACCAGATTGTGATGCCACTATGAGTGTTCCGATGAATACACGGAGATTCATTTTCAATAGTGTATGTGTCCTAAATTGGAAATATTTGTCAGTGAGATCTAGACACATTGTGCATTCAATTGAAGACGTAACCCGGGGCAGAAGGTTAAAATTTCAATACCAACATACTCCGAATGAGCAGTCGATAGATTATGTGCTACGTCCCCTGATGAATTAAAACAAATTCCTATTAAGAGGAATCTGAGTGGTTGGTGGTGGAGTGCAAATGCTTGACTGGGCCAGTTAAGTCTGGTGAATCATTCAACACATGAATGAACACTTTTTAGTGAGGTTGCCCGGTTTAAGAACGGTTTGGATGCACTCAAAGGTATGTTTTCTTGATATTATCATGTTTTCACATCACCTTGCACTCACCTAAATCTATACCCTAGACTTATACCCTCACATTTACCAATTTTGGCTAAAAAGTATTTCCCTTGGAAGGTTAGGCCGGTTTTGGCAAACCATAGGAAGGTATTGTCATTTGATAAAAAAAATTGTTCGATTAAAAAAAATTCAAACGGGTATAAAAGTATTGATATTAGAAAGTTTCTCCCCCTGGAAATACTAATTCTCCCCCTAGAATTAATATTTCTCCCCCTCGACAAAATAAAGGTAATGAAAAATATACAGTTTAAGAGGGGTGGGAAAGAGTTTTTACATTTATGTGAAAAAATAAATTATGAACGGGTTTCAAGCAGATGTACTTGAAAGCCATTATGTTGAAAAGCGAGTTATACACTGATTTGTGTATAAGTCATTCTGATAAAGCTCGAGTCGTATACTGAAGTGTATATAAGTCATACTCCTGCAAAACAAATCAAACAACTTTTGGTACCCATTTTTATTTGGGTCCGACAATGTTAGCGTGGGAATGAAACCACCGATAAGTTGTATCGATTTGATTTAAAGATTGAGAGTTCCAAAAAAAGTTGAAACTTGATGTTTCACTTTCAAATAATTTCCGGGGAATTATTTGAGATGTCGGAGTTTTGGGAACCCATTTTGCTTTTAAGATCGAAGATGTTTTGTAAACATAAACAGGAGATATTTTTGGCACTTGTGTAAAAGTCATTTTAGGTGCCAAGGAAAGTAAATCTTTTCTTGAGTATTTTAAAGATTTAGTTTTGGAAAAGATTTTCTTTGAAAAAGTAGAATGTTTCAACACGGTTGATGGTGTAGAGTTATCCATTTGAAAATGCGTAAGTCTAGAAGAGGAACCTAATTTATTTGGAGTTTTAGGTGCGAAATTTCCTCTAATAACTTGTTTGAGAGCATTTAGTTTCTTATCAGAGTTTGGTGGAACCGTGGATCTCCTAGGCTTAGGCTTGGTAGAGGAATTTACTTGTGATTTCGGTTTAGGTTTAGAATTTCCTCTGTTAATCTGAGATTGCTTGATTGTATATATATCACGATATGCCATGACAGGAGAAAACATTCTGGACTTTTTACTTTTTATTCGTTGCCGTTAAAGGAGAATCTAAGTTCAAAGATGCACTAGGCTTCTTAAACTTCTGAAGATGAGATGATTTAGATTCTAAATTTTTAATTGTCGTTTGCAACTTTAATTTGTCTTCATCAAAAGATTTATATGTTTTATCAATTTTAGTTTCTAATTCAAAAAATTTGGATTGTAAAACTGATTTTTCTTTGTCAAATGCCTTATGTGTTTCGTCGATTTCATTTTCCAATTGACAAATTTTCTTTTCTAGAATTAGAGAAGGAACATAAATCTTGGGTGTTACTTTTTGTTGAAGAACGACATCTCCTTTAATTTCAAACGCTTCTGGTTTTATAATTGGAAAATAATCATCATTTTCAAATTTTGCCTTTTTAGTTTCATATGTTTTATTTAATTCAGCATAGTTGAAACTAATTTGGACATTCTCCTTTCTAGCTCGGTTGAAAGTCTCAATCTCTTCTTCCTCATCAGTCATACGAATGAAGCTCTGCCAAACATCTACATGTATGTATTTAGAATCATACAGTGTTGGAAGCACGTTACAAGCCATCTTAAGATATTCTGGATTATTAGCTCCCAGACCTTCTCTTGAATTGAAGTATTTGAAGTCTTTAGGCTTGTTTAAATGAATAGTTTGATCAGTTTGTCCTCGTTTGGCAATTATTTCTTCAAGATTTTTGACGTGGGAAGAAAGTTGAATTTTATCATGTTGAAGTTGATGAATGACATTTTGTTTGTTATTTAATTCTCGTGATGTTTGAATGTCATTTTCATGTAAAGTTTCAGACAATTCTTTAATTTGTAAGGTTAAGGATTTAAACTGATTTTCATTATCATCAAATTCTTTTTGTTTGCGTTCCAACCTGTTTTTAGTTATTTGATATTCATGCCATGTGTCAATGTACAACTTGTAATATTTATCATTGTCTGCTTTAGATGTGGAACTTAGTGTGCTTTTAAGATTGGTTATTTCAATATCTTTTTCAGAAATAGTATGAGACAAATGTTGAATATCAGTCTCATATTTATCAGTCAATTCTGAAATTCGATTTTGTAACGTCAGATTCTTTTTCTCAAAATTTTTATTTTGTTTAATAAGATGAACAAGTTGTGTATTATGATCAACAATTTGTTCATTTTCGTTTTCTAAATCAGCTAAACTTTGTTGGAGTAGAGCATTTAATTCTTTTTCATTCAAAAAGTTTTATTTTAAAGACTCAAGTTCAGAATTCTGGTTTGTTACAAAACAATTTTCAGAATCAAGTAAATGTGAAGAATGAGATAAGAAAGAATTAATTACCTCTATTTCTTTGTTAGCCTCTTCATTGAAACGATCAGATATTTCAGCATTTTCACGTGCCATAAAGCATAGATTAGCTGAATGTTCTTCTGCTATTAATACCTTGCCTGACTCAATCTGCTTGGCCATCAACATCTTTCGTTTAAAATAATCAGAATTATGAACTTTAGGTTTCTTGCAATCACGTGAGAAATGACCAGGAAGTCCATAGTTATAACATTTCTTTGTAGGATCCATAGGTGTGATTGTTGGTTTATCAGATGTGATTGAAGCAGATGATGCAGACTTGAAGGTGGATGAAGATCTCTGATTGTTGTTTGTTTGAGTTGAGTAATACTTTTTCTCATATCTTGAGATAAACGACATAGCCTTTAGCACTGCTTGAAGATCTTTATCCATATCATCATTGATAGCTGGTGTAGGTTTTTCCATTTTAGCGATGATTAGGATTTTGATTCAAAGTTCTTGTGTTTTAAAATGTGAAAATTTTCTTTTAAAACCTTTTAAAAAATAATGTAAATTTTAAAAGTGTTTAAAAAATCGAGAACTTAATCGGGTTTGGGAAAAAAAAATCTTTCCAAAACTAATTAAGGACACAATCGAATTTAAATGATTTGGGCCAAAATTTGATTAAATCTGGTGACTGAATTAAAACGTTGGGCCAAAATTTGATTTGGGCTTTAATTGTTAACGTTTTTAAGCTCTTGGGCTTATTAAATTTGGGCTTAAAATGCAATAGGGCCACTTGACTAAGACGAAATCAGGGAAGCCGAAATTAAGCTTTGGACGAGTTCAAGCAAACAGGCGATCGTTTACAGCTTTACGATTCAGCTAATTTGGTTTACAATTGATTTGGTTTACGTCACAAGGCTTACGATCCTGCTTGAAATCAATCAAAGTTTACTACGATTGAACAATTACCATTACGAATTAGTGTATGAATTGCATCAATTTGATTAAACAGAAGTTTACTGCTTGAAATCGATCTTACGATTGAGGATTAAGGTTTACGTTTACGACTGTCTTTACGATTACGATCAAGAATCCTGATTTTACGATTACGTTTACGTTCCTGCTGTTCGGTTTACGATCCAGGTTTTGAACTGGAATCGGGAATCAAATTGAACTGGTTTACGATTCAATTAGTTTACGATGCTGAAGGTTTAAGATATTCTGAAGATTTATGGATTAAGATCCAGCAGGTTTACGACTATTCTGAAGAATAGGATTACGATTGTGAAGAATGAGGATTTATGGTTTAAGGTATGAATTTTACGATCAGGTTTGATTGATTGAAATTGTTGCTGAAATCAATCGAACATGAGGAAATCGAATACTGTGTGTAGCCGAACTAGGTGTGTTGCCGAACATTACAGAATCACGAAGTTGTTTAACCAAGTTCGGGCCGAGATTTTGGGCCGAACTTCAATTGTTCAAAAGGGCCGAACTTCAATTGTTCAAAGGGCCGAACTTCACTGGGCATAAGTTCGGGCCGAACTTCTTTGGGCCGAACTACAAGCTTTTCACTTCGGGCCGAAGTTGTTCTTCAGGCCGAAGAATGCAACGAACAACGAACACAGACACGAACGAATGTTCTCTTCACTTTTTCCATTCAATTTTGCTCATTTCTTTACCAATTTGAATGATTCTTTTTGCTAAATGCTCGAAATCAGATTGCTAACACTTTGATCCGATCAATTTCTTCAATCCATAACACAAGAGCTTCGATTCTTCGATTTACAGTAACTTTTGAACTTTTTCACTTTTTCTCTAAAATCATCAAATCTCGATCGATTGTTGACGGAATTGATCTGAATTTGATTCTATTATGCTTAGAAACACTGGAGAAACACTAATCCATGATCAAATCTTCGATTTGGACAAAAAAAATTACAACATTTAATTTCTCATGAACGAAGATCAACTTTTTCTTCAAAACTCAGATCTGGATGATTCTAGCTCGAAATTGGATCCTCTCAAAGAGAGATTTTGCTCTGATACCACTTGATAGATCGTATTCAACTAAGATCGAGCTAGTTCATTGATAAACAAGAGAGATTGAAGTATAGTGTGTGTGTTCTTGGTGTAAGTGTGTGTGAGTTAGTTGAGAGAGATGGAGGGAATATGGTTAGCTTTCAAAAGTGTAATTCTGTTAATGTGAAAGAAAGCTTACAAATTAAGCCTAAAAGAAAGGTATTTGTACCTCCTTACTAAACAAGCTTAATCACTTACTAAATAAGCCTAATTACATGTTTTAAGGCTTAAGACTAGTATATCATTTAACAATATACACAACTAGTCCCTATACTATTAGATACAATATATTTGACCCTAACAACTTTGCATACCTATCACATCCAATAAATTAACACCTAAGTGTATTGTTTGTTATATTCATTTAGAGTTAATTACACAAATGGTCCTTTAAATTTATACCAAATTTCACCAATGGTCATTTAGTTTCAAAAATTACACCGATGATCCTTATTTTTGAAACTTATTTCACTGATAGTCCTTTAGGCTTAACGGTGTTAAATTTTTATGTTAAGTCTCCCATGTGAGATGCTAAGTTAGAAATCAATTTGAATTCAAATTTCAAGTTGTGGAAGAAGTTGAGAAAGCTAAGTTACGAGAGAGTGAAGATATGTATGTCACTTTAATTATCTTGCTACTCAATTTGAGCATAAAAAGGCTCAAGTATTGTACCGAATCGAACATATGTGATGAATAGTTCAAATTATATTATGTTTGCATCTTGATTAAAGTTTAGCCTGCAAAAAACTTGGGATCGGGTTCGCAAATGATGATTAATGACAAATTATCAAGATTTATTAATTAGAAATATACAATATTAGTGCTCGACAAAATTGTAGTATTTCATCACTACAGCTTCCTTGAGTCAGGTCTCCAGTGTTCTATTCTAGTGTTTGGCACTATCTTTTGTTTCCTTTAGCCATGCATGGAATATGTTCTTATGCGCCTAATTAATAATCTTTAACTACTTATTTGTACGACAACTTATGTCCAGAATCCCAATATCATTTTCCTTTTATTCTTTTCATTTACATGATTACAAATTAAAATTTCGATTTAAATAAGCACATACACACATGTGCATATGGGTGCAAAAGGGCAAATCTCGTATCCATTCATTGAGTTGATCACCTACTATATATATAACCTAGTACTTGATGATTGAGTTGTCTATGACCATTAAGTTCATGATGTATTCTGCAATGTTTTAAAACCTGGGTTAATACTTGGCCCGGTCAGATGGTTGGGTTACGGGTCAACCGGTTCAATCGGCAGGTCAACCTGGGTCAATTAAGAACATATAAAAATATATTAAATAAAAAATGTGTACATAATGCAGTAAAGTTTGTACATCATTATACATTGAAGTAAAAAGATTAAAAATCGGGTCAACTAAGAATACATAAAAATACATTATATGAAAGATGTGTACATCATGCAGTAAGTTTGTACATTATTATACATTTGATTTTGAAGTAAAAATATTAGAATCCGGGTCACCGGGTCGCCAGTTTTCATAATACCCAGTAGGGTCAAACCAGGTTGGTTCAAAGCAAAAATCCAGTTTCGGTTTTCGGTTGAACCGCCTTTTACACTGGGTCCCATTTAAAGTGGTTGAGTGTAAGGGCAAAAGTTCATGAATTTTTGCTCGATCTTTCTTGTTAACTAGGTTATAATTAACAACATATAAACAATATACGCATATATATAAATAAGTGATCATTCAAATAAACAAACAAGGAAATATACAAAGAAATATGTATATATGTGTGTCGTTCAAAAAATAAAATAAAAAAGTATCTATGTATCTATGTATAAGGATATCAATATACGGAGCTAGTTATTATCTGAGAAAAGATCCAATCATCAAACTAACTGTTAAGAGTGACGGGAGGGCAGCTTTGTAGTGGCTCTTTTTTTTGTTTTTTAAGGGGTTAAAATGGAATCTTATAGGGGAAAGGAGTACTATTAAAATTAAAATTAAGGAAACATAAGGGAGGGTGGGGTTGGTTGTGGGGTAAAATTTTAAAAAGATATTTGTTTTTTTTCCATAAAAATTAAAATAATGCAAACTGGAGGCCATTAAGGGAACCGTTTGTGGTTAATTAATTCACTAGAATATGATCAAAACCCTCACCCTCTTGTATTTATAAACACGGTTTAATTAATGCTTTCATCAAGATCAGAACAAACACAATTATCTCATCATCAAACACTTGATCAAGAAACAATTTTTCTTGAAAACAAAATATTCCAAAAAACACCTAATTAATTATTTATTAAGCATGACAGGATCTGGATCTCCTTGTGGTGCTTGCAAATTCTTGAGAAGAAAATGTGTAAGGGGTTGTGTTTTTGCACCTTATTTCTGCCATGAACAAGGGGCTGCTCATTTTGCAGCCATTCATAGGGTTTTTGGTGCAAGTAATGTCTCTAAGCTTTTAGCTCACCTTCCCGTTAATGGCCGTTGTGAAGCCGCCATTACCATCGCTTATGAAGCTCAAGCAAGGCTTCAAGATCCAATCTATGGTTGTGTTTCACATATTTTTGCTCTTCAACAACAGGTTATAATACAATCTTCTTTCAATACATCAAATGATCAAAATGATCAAAAACCCTAATTATTAATCCTATATAATTCTAAATATTGTTGTTGATTTTGATTAATAGGTTGTTAGTTTACAATCCCAACTAGCTTCTTTGAAGGAGCAAGCCGCTCAAAGCGTATATCCGTCTAATGTTAATGATCATAGACATAATAATGGGAGACTTAATCCTTCTAATTACACACCTCCACAAGATCACATCCACAATTGGTTTCAACAATCACAAAATTCATGCATAAATATGACCCAATTTGATCAAAACTCGAACGAGATCATGAATTTCAACTCCATGGGAGAAAACTACCCGAATTCGACTCTCAAGGAAGAAGATGGATCATTTTCCACCTTCCAAGAAGGCTCAAGTTACACCATTGATTCATTGGACATGCAAATAAGTCACAACATTTTCCATGAGAATACCGAAGACCTTCATTCGGTTGCTTTTGGCTATGGCTATATTCACCATTAGTTCACAAGGATTATAAACTCAAGAGATCAACTTGGGATCAGCTAGAAAATAATTAAATATATAGTGTATGTTACTCTGTCAATTTTGGTATTTGCTAAAATATTTGCCCCCACTATCCAAGACTACATGCCATTTTGCTATATCTATTATAAAATAAGATTAGATTATTAGGTCAGTTAGTAAACCCTAGAATATGTTCATAAGTTTGGAAACCAGCCCTAAGCTACACTATGATTGTTTTACTTATTAGATCTTGTGTAAGTTTGGTTATGATCCATCTAATATTATTAGTTTATTAATTCTTGATCAGAAGAAAATCTATCTAATGTTCATTTTTTAATTAGCTATGTTTAATGACCTAGCTAGCTATTGATTATCTTAATTTATAATAATATGATCTAACACCTAAAGTTTCTTTAAAACATTAATTTTAGTTCTTAAGAAGTTATTTATGTAAGATGGATTAGTGTTCTGCCTTCTAATTAACCATATTTTAGTATTTGTAGCATACCCTAATTAAATTGATCATGGATGATATCTAGCTTAAATTTCTTTAATTTGTGTTTCGCTTTCAAGTTGCGCAGTCCTCGCTTTTCTGGAATAATGATCCGGCAACCATCTATATGTTGAGTAAGTATCTTCACAAGACTTCTAATTCTACTTCTAGTGAAAACTTTGAAAACTAGGGTGTCTCTTTTAATGCTACTTTTAAATGACTTGATAATGGTTTTAGAAGGATATATATATAACCGCTAGTTGTAACTTTTCTTAAACGTGCCATGTATTCGTTATAGACTCTAACGTCTTGTTAAGGTGCCTTTTTAACGAAATTCCACCGTTAAAGAAAAGGGTATTAGAAGAAAAACCCTAAACTATAGGTTTAATACATATATTCCTGAAGTTGCAGCCTGCATATACTTCCCTACTATATGAACTTGAGATGGTATGGTGAAGCAGTTACTTGTGCTACCCATGTATAAGACTCTTTCAAGGGTTTTGCAAATTGTTTCTTGAAAATGGTGTATATAGCTAGAGAAGTCTTTGAGTGTGAAGATGGTGTATATAGCTAGAGAAGTTTTGTTTTAACTTATTTTAATGATCAATTCCATGTTTAGTTTTGAGTTATGCTTTAACAAATCTTTTAAACCGAAAGCATGTTTGATGCTCATCGATCTTGTTTGTTGATCATGCATGTTGTCTAGCCATAACCATCTTAAGATGTTCCGGTGGAAAATGAGTCCCTATGTGATCACAACAAACTAGAGGTCAAACCTAATTGAGTGCCGCTTTAAGATGACTTGAGAAAAAGTCTGGAAACTGTCACGAGAATACTGATTAGGCGTCGTACATTATAGTTAAAGACTTGATTTTTCCCAAGTATAGTTTAAATAAGGATCCCTCACTGTTTACCCATTTATAGCATGTTGTCTACCCATGATTTAAATGTTACATGAGGTCTTTGCTAGCTATATGTTACGAATTCACCTTCAGAACACAATTTCATCAATACTAGTAGGTCAAGATTTATCTGCTAATTAATTCATTTTAAGATAGAGATCCCTAATGCTTAACTTTAAATGCATGAACTATAAGGTTAAGTTTGGGAGTTAGGACACTTTTGTACCTTGAGGCCTAGCTAGGTTGCATCCGGTTTGTAAACTATGTAGTTAAAATGTGCATATAAATCCTTGATCGATTTAATTATAATTATATTTTTTAATAGAGTGAAATAATTATTTTTATTCTTATTCTTATTTTAATTTTAAAATATTATTAAAATCACTTTATTCAAAATGTATGAAATTCATCCTGAACAACTGTCTTTTTTAATTTATCATAACACTTTATATAATATTTTGTCAAATAAATATGAAACTAACAATGGTGTGATACGCACCGTATATAAGTATAGCAGTACGGATCTTTGTAGAGATCAAGCGGGTGGTAGGCCCCACAAAATTTGGACAACTACATGAAGAATCTATAGAATGATTTACAAATATTACCACATAGTTTCACAAATCATACATTTGGCTCATCCAAAATAGAATCTCTACATTTTAGCCCCTCTAATAAAATAGTTCGAGTCTGCCCCTCGTACTTTAAGTTGTACCGTTGAGCAAAAACCACAATGGTTGATATGCATCGGATCCTCTTTAAGTTGATTACCTTTTAAAAAAGGGTTTTGCTAATGACAGCTTTTAGGACTGTCACTAACATGCATAAAAGGCTTGTACATTAATTAAAAAAATAATATTCTTAAAATTCAGGGGTTATTTTTTGTATATTTTGTCTTTTAAACATTTTCCTTTAAAAAAAACTTATTAATAACAAAAGTCGCCAGTATTGAGTGTCCTTATTATTTAGTTATAAAAAAACAATCGATCCCCCATCGATAGGGAGGTAAAAAAAAATTAGTACATCCAAAGAATAGTAATCTAGATCCATTTTTCCTTGTATATATTTACACATGTTATATATGCATTTGTGTGTAAATATACACATGTACACAGTATACATTTTTCATCACGAAAAACCTGATAATTTTGTAACTAAAATCAAGATTAACTTTTAGTTTGTACCATTTTTATTTTTTTTTTGTAATATATACCTTATGTATTTAGTCAGCCGGTTGCTTTCTTTTTTGTTGTTCAAAAAAAATATTTAGTTTAAACACATATGACGTATTATTAGTTTCAGATGACTAGATAACTAAAAAATGTGTTCTTCAACCATTGATGTATTTATGCACTTTAATTTTTGACAACCTTTTGACTAAATAAATATGTTCGGGTCATGGGCTCGAAGTACATAAAGATTTAATATTCTATGGGCTATGTGAATCCTTTTTCTACTTTGAGATTATTTGTTTTGTAGTTATTTTCATTTTCTTTTTGGACCTTTTTGTCTAAAATTTAAATGTAATTTGCACTCAAGTTGATGATTAATTAATTAATTAATTAACAAAGTGTAATTATTGGGTCAAGATCGAGATTTTCGGTTGCAAATTCTTTGGCTATGTTCAAGTTAAGAAACATATAGTTAGTGGCTTAGTGCATTAGTCTTTTGAAAAGTACAACAAATAAAATTATATAATGACTTACACTAACAATTAAATCGCATACTTTATGAGCAAATGCTACTCAATTAATTTTAATGAGGAATATGTGGGAAGTAAGATATAAAAAATTATACATTTATTCGTAAATAGAGAGATTATTTATAAATTGACCTCTTGCAAAAGTAAGTGAAAGTATGTATCAATCGGAAAATAAATATAAATTAGTTGTACGTTTAAAAATTAATACTCCCTCCGTCCCACAAAAAAATTCCCATTTCTCCTAAAGCTTTTGTCCCACAAAAAAGTTCTCATTTCTCACATGTGGTGGGCTCCACACAATAAAATATTATTATTATTAAAAACTCCATCAATAACATCCACTAATTATCTTTCTCTCTCCAAACCAACCTTATATTTTAATCAAAATAATACCAATGACCCCACCATTAACTATCACCTAAAATCTTGTGCCAAAGGGAAATGAGAATTTTTTTGTGGGACGGAGGGAGTATAACATATACATTCATCGCAAATATCGAGATAAATACTAACATTTGATTAAATTTAGATTTGAATGTACTAAAGTAATTGTTTAGGGACCTTAAGTTTGATCAGATTAAATTTTGTATTTAATAATCAACATTAAATAATTAGCCACTCGTGTTATGCTATGATAGTATGATTAATAAAGTAAGTACTTCAAATTAATATTTATTAATCTTGGTTTTTTAATAGATGGTTTTAAATATGAATTGATCATTAACCTAATATTTCCAAAATATTTTCATAATTAGATTCATGATACACATTATCAATATCATTATCAATATCTGGTTGACCTCCGGTCCGGATTTGCTTTCGTGCAAGCTGTCAAATGATGGTATTTTTGAGGTTCGCCATATTCGTAGATGGATTGATCTTAAAATATCTACCGTTGGGTACCCCTCCATGCCATGGTCAAGTTTTCCCCCTATTAAAGTCAAATGTTTTACATGGAGAGTCGGTATGGGTCGCATACCAGTTGCAAAGGCGTTGGAGCATAGGGGTATTCACATTGGTTCTATCATTTGCAAACTTTGTAACAGTGAAGATGAAGACGTTGAACACATATTTACTCGTTGTGTTTTGACGAGAAACATTATCGAGAGGATTTTTAAATGGTGTGACACTTCTATACCACAGTTTAATTCGGTGATTGAGCTTATCGAGTTTGGTGTTAGTTGGGGAAATTGTCCAAAAAAGAAGAAAATAATGACAACTATAATTCAATGTTCGTTATGGTGCATTTGGAAAGCTAGAAATGAGACGGTTTTCAACAAGGTGCATAAGTCCGTCTTAGCAATAGTTGGCGATATCATTTCAGCCTCATACTTTTGGTTGAAACATAGGGGTAAAACATCTTGTAACGAGGTTGAATGGGGTATTTCCCCTTTTCTTCATATTTGATGTAATCTTGGTGTAATTTCACTCTTGTAATCTTTTCCCGTCTTAGTTTCTTGCTAAGCTCGGGTTCTTTTTTATATATATTTGCCGTTTTCAAAAAAAATTCATGATACACATGAAAGCTACTAAACTCATAAACTAGTCAATCATGGGGACATTTTGTCTATGTATTTGAGTACAAGGTCGTGTTTATTGTTGTATTTAAATGTTGTTAACTACATACATTAGGTGAGCCGTCGTATTAGCACCCTTAATCACTAGAAAATGGTTTCATTTATTTCTTAGATGTCAATTTCTCTATACATTTTGTCGGGATTCGATTGTGGAAGTGTATAGTATAAGAGGGTTCGAGACGTATGACTCGGACAATATCATCGTGCACGAATTGAATATGTTACAAAATCGGTGCTTAATTATTTTTTAAAGACCTTTTATAAATAAGGTGTGATTTGGTTACTTTGTGTGTGAAAAGTTACTTCGACTTGCTGACAAAAGGCTATAGATATAAACATAAGATAAAATGTCACAGAAGATATGTAAAACAGAGCAATTTTTACATGACATAAAATGGGGGTATCAACCTCATTTATGTCATCCATATGATGATTATTAACTAAAATGATGATTATTAGCATTTGTTAAACCTTTTATTCTTCGTTTCGTGTTTCTATGCTTCTTTTCATATTTACAACTAAATCTTCATAATCATGAAAACAAAACAAGATATAAAAGAAACCATTTAGTAATCTATAAATATATATAACAAATTTAAAGATTTTTAAGGATTCATATTAATATCATCAAATTTTTGTAACCATTAATAGATGTGATAAGGGCTCATGCATGAGAAACAGAGTCTTTTATTTATAAAGGCCAAAATTGTATAAAAAAGTTATTTTGCTAAAAGTTATGTGAGCTCTAGATTAGTCAAATCGAATTTAGCAATGAGGAAAACATGGTAAAGTATGTAAGGTGGTTTATAGAACTTCTCAATCAAAGAACATTGTATTTTATGAGTTATTTTTAATTTTTTATTCGGCCCGATTGTATATTAGGCTCATTCAAAATTATGGGTTAGTCTTGAAGTTCTATCATGATGCTGGAAAATTCACAAAATCTGTATTTGATTGGAAAATCATTTTAATTATCAGTATTTGTTGAATCAACGGTAATTAGAAAAATTGTTCATGATACTCGTATGAATCGACATATTTAGTTTGTGTTTGTCTCGTTTTTAACAAAAACCAATTGTTTCTTAACTTTGCGGTATGTGGATAACTCTTTTAATCAGTAAGTTGTAAATTCAAATCCATTGATAACATGTGACATTTATAATATGTGTTAGTAATAGCCTTTTATCTCGTTGAAAAATAGCCTTTATCTTTAAAACATGATTAGATATTATTTAGATAGATAAATACCAAAGTTAAAAAGGTACTATTTTACAGTGTAATTGAAACGTTTGATTTATATTTTTGTAGCATATACATATGAATAATGATATTGATGACCACTATTTATGTCTAATTTACATTATACACTACAAAATGACATATACAATTTACTAATTTTATTTTCTGATATCATTCATCTATTTTAATATTTATTTTAATCAAATGAGTAAAAATGCAATTAAGCATAAGTAGTAAATAAAAATACTATTTGTGTATACACACAGGGAGGTATTTAATATTCTAGGGAAGACACGAGAGGATTCAAAAGTCCCATTATCCATACACTTATCTTAGATAAATACAAAAAACTATGTGCATATATTTTATTCCTCATGACGTACGATCTAGCTTGGTAGATGATAAAATTTCAAAATGACCCAAATATCGAGGGTTTCCCTTCTAAATGTCAAAGGGTATGTGTCCATATTATTGTTCTCGATCATTATCAAAATCTCAACCTCTATCTAGCCCCAATACATCCTATATTTTGTAAGACAAATAAGAAGAGACCTAGGCCATTGATCTGAAATTAAATCATAAATTATAAAAACTCATTAACTCAACATATATTCAATCATAATTTGTAGAATCATCGCATCATTTATTAAATTATAATTCTGATCAAAGGTTCATATCTATTTATATATATGTCACAAAAAAAGCTTGGCTTGGTAGATCTGAATTGTATGTGTGTGGCAAGTCTCATCGTGGATATATATGACATTTAGGAGTAGATTATTATTTGATGTTAAAAAAAACTCGAGAGGAAGATTTATAAAAGAAATTGTTGGGATAAAAGTTGCCTAGTTTAGGCTTTATATCGAGGTGGGTAACAAGCTTTCTTGGCACTTCTTGATGACTAATTAACCTCTAACTCAACCCTATTTACATATATTGGTAAGAAAGCATAACATATATTTGATTATAAGATGAATGAACATGATGATCATAATTAAGAAGCAAACTTAAAAGTGAATCAGTTCCTCATCATTCTAACGGCTAGTTCTTGAAGCTCACCCAAATCACTTGGGAAAGGTCTCTTTTTGTTGCTATAAATTTGTTGAAAAGATGTATCATGGTAATGTTCATGATCATCTCTACTTTGTTTCTCTTGAACCCCTATTCCTTCATTGTTATGATCAATGGATTCAAGTGAGCTTTGAGGCGAGATATTCCCGTTCATAATGCTCGCAAAAGTTGGATAATTTTGGTACACCGCGGATCCGCCTGGCCATTGAGTAGTCTCTATGTTTCTTGAATCGAAGAATCCTTGCGCCATTTGAGCCTTCATTTGCATCAATTGTGTTTGTAAGCATGCAACCTACCATTTAATTATCATATCAAATCAGAAAGAAATCTATACATGAACTTAATGTACTTCAAAACCCTAAAATTCTTAGAAAACAAATGAATGCTTCTTGATCTAGCCTTCGATCGAAGAAGGACCAAGATTGACTGTGTTAACATTTGAACCGAAAAATCACATGTGAATTTTATGTTTTCAAGTTTTTAAGGATTCTCAAATGACGAACTCAACCCTTACACATGTACATATATATGCATTGTAAACAATAGAATTATATCTTTACATGCATCTAAATGTTTAATGATTGGCTGAATTTTCAGGTGTACAATAATTTTGAGACATATCAGAAAGAAATTGTGGACAATAAGATTGGGACGGAGGGAGTAATATATACCTGTTGTTGCAAGGCGAAAATATGTGCAACACAACCATAAACCGGATCTTTGATCCTAGCTTGAGCTTCATAAGCAATAGTGACCACGGCCTCACAACGGTCATGCACCGGAACATGAAGCAATAGTTTTGAAACATTGCTTGCACCAAATACTTTATGAATGGCAGCAAACCGAGCCGGACCTTGTTCCGAGCAGAAATAAGGTGCAAATATGCAATCGGTCGCACATTTTCGCCTAAGAAACTTGCATGCACCACAAGGAGAGCCGGTACCCGCCGCAGTTGACATGGTGAAAGTGAAGAAATCGATTGAGTTCTAAAAGTAGTGAGAGATCTAAGAGATTAGGCACACGGCGAGACTAGAATTTGGTGAAAAATAAGGGAGATTTGAGGGGTTTTAAGGGGGTAGGAAGGGAGACAAAGAAGGTGTGTTTGTAGGGTTGTAAAGTGACACTTACTAATGGCTTATGCAATTTTAGGATCGGTTTTTTAATGGG
Source organism: Calendula officinalis (assembly GCA_963853835.1). Lineage (NCBI taxonomy): Eukaryota > Viridiplantae > Streptophyta > Magnoliopsida > Asterales > Asteraceae > Calendula > Calendula officinalis. The sequence continues at coordinate 101,866,585 of OY970820.1, forward strand.
TTTAGACCATAACGATCATGAATATTGTCACCCTAAAAATAGAGTTTGTGTTAGGTAAAAAAAGAAATCGAAATACCACGGTGAAAGGGTAAAAGCTCGTAGAAATTTATTATGTATATAAAAAGTTTATATTCTTTAATTGAGGGGTAATTTTTAAAATGTAAGAAATGATTATTAATTGATACACAAATTCTTGATATGTGTCTTTAACATCTTAATAATTTTTTTAATGATATCATTATCATTATTGTTTTTGTTTAATAGGGGCTGAGTGGGGTTTGAATATTAGAGTTAGGGTTCTATTTTATTTCTAGAAGGTCATTAATTATATTAGTGCAATTGAATTCTCTTAAGTTCCACCAATTTGCAACTTCTTTCCATATTTTAGTACCGACTTGAAACTTATGATAACTATCCAATAAATACGTCTTTCATTTCGTGAATTTTGGCGCATAACAAATATAACTAAGGATACATCATATACGTGCTCTAAGACCGCTCCCAATGGTGCACCCAACTGACGCTATCAGTTGCTGTCAACTCAGCGTCATGTTAGTATACACACTAACTAACATTAAACTGACGTACTCATACCAACAATATCATTTCCCTTCATGTTTTTGGGACTCACCATTGCAAAAACACACACACAAAATACTCATTTGGGTCCCACCATCACTCACTGATCTCTCCGTCAACCCCGTCTCGAAACCGGCGAGAAGCAACTGACGAGATCAACTGGCGGAACCATTGGCACCAACTAATACCGTTAGTTAAAAAAATTTGAAAGTGACGGATGCCATTGGTATTGATCTAAATCATATATTTCTTGAATTCTCACTTAATTAAGATCAATTTGCATGATATTTAGTAGCGACTTGACATTCAGTTACAAGTCGAGTTTAGATTGTATTACAATGTATATTACAAAATAATTAATGTAACAAATAACACAAATTACATAGTTTAACATGTTGTGAAATTTTATTAAATTGATGGTCTTGAGAAAAAACTAAAATGATTATATGATCTCCACTTGCATTATCTTTATAAAATATAACAAAACATATTATTAAAATAATACAATCAACTTTTCAACACGTCTTACACATTCCAAGGTATTTAGAAGACGTTTCTTATTAAAATGCGTGTTAAAAAATTATAATATTTACATTAATAAAGTTTATTTATATGGTACTATTAAAGTCAACCTTTATGAGCGATTAGTAAGTGATAAAGACTGGGGTCCATGTGTAATTTGCTTAATTTGAAAGGGTGCTTAAAGTAACATTTTTCCGCCGAACGCCGCCGCACCTGGGAGCCGCTGCTTCTTGTCGTATTGCCACCGACACGTGTCAGTTAGCTGACAGCTTAACCGGCCTTTATTTGATTAGTGGGTGATTATGACGTTAATTAACACTAACTTACAAATTTGACCCATTTTAGATTTGGTGGAACCCGACCCTTTTCGTTGGTACTCCCCTATATTAGGGATTGTAGAAGAAAGAATTGTGGTCAAGTCTTTTGACTTTGAAAACTTTATAACTTCCAAATACGGAGTAATATATTTCTTGTGGGTTCTATATATAACTTATTGTCCATGCTAAACTAATCATATATGTTTATAGATGGTGTGTCATAAAGTTCAAATCATTATTATAATAAGATACATTCGTAAAATAAAAGATAGAGTAAATTACACGAATGGTCCTTTAAGTTTTTAACAAATTTCATTAATGGTCCTTCAGTTTAAAAAATTACACCGATGGTCCTCAATTCTGAAAGGTTTTTCACCGATGGTCCTTTACACTAACTGACGTTAATTTATCCTGTTAACTCACCCCATGTGCAATGAACATGAGGGTAAAAAAGTCATTTTTAATTTTCTTTTCATTCTTCAACTAATTTTTTTTTATCTTAAATAAAAGTTTTTAGTCTAAGAATAAAAAGAAATGAAATGAAAAATGATTTTTTACCCTCTTGTGCATTGCACATGGGGTAAGTTAATAGAAAAAATTAACGTCAGTCAGTGTAAAGGACCATCGGTGAAAAACCTTTCAGAATTAAGGATCGTCAGTGTAATTTTTGAAACTAAAGGACCCTTAATGAAATTTGCTAAAAACTTAAAGGACCATTTGTGTAATTTACTCTAAAAGATAATTATTATATGAGAAATGATATTTAGTCCTACTATTTAGACCTACTCATAGGCCTACCCACTTGATATGATGGCATGTGTATTCTACTAATTTTCTCTCATAATATTATCCCTTGATTTTAACACGTGTCTTCATCAAGTGAGTAGGCCTATGAGTAGACCTAAATAGTAAGCCTAAATACCATTACTCTTATTATATTTCACTTCTGTTATGAGTGATTGAAATATAATCTGTTAATGTTCATCTTTTCTGGTTACATTTCCTATTGTTTTGCAACTAAAAATGACAGGACACAAATTATCGTATAATATTTATGTGACGTTTTATCTCCCGTTTGTCAAAAATCTGTTACATTAACGAATATTTAGTGGCGGCGGTCAAAGTTACATATGCGTGTTAAAACGGAAAAATATATTATCCAGCTTGGGAAAACCAAATTTATGAATTAAAAAAGAAATGGTTACATCACAAGAAGAAATAATGTGTTCATGTACATTGAAACTATTTGATTGTGTCTAGTGTTCGTCATATTAAACAATGAAAAATGGCATTTATAACCTATTTATGCATTTAAATAGACACTCACCAATGGATCAATCTTTAGCAAGCCCTCACTAGATAACTTGTTAAAACGGGTCATTTTTTGTATTCAGATTGAGTTAAGGACACTTTTTTGCCAAATTATTTCTAAAAAAATTTAGATTAGTGAACTAATATTGTTATAAAAACATTGTTGTGTTAACAATAAACCAAAATCCTTTCAGTGATAAAATGTTATAGAAGGATGCTTGAAAGCGTAATAATCATATTCCCATGTTTGGCTAAAAAGCGTGTAATAATGTTTTTCCAAAATAAAAAATGGTTTTGATAATTGTTTAATTATATAGGGATTAAATAATCGCTTTCATATCAAATACAATGAAGGTATATATTCAAGGTAAAACCATATATACTGTTATTAGGAGAGGAGATAATATATCGGATATGAATTAGTTTTTAGAAAATTAAATAAAAAAGTTCTTACTAGTTTATGTTCTCAACTTAGACCAACTTTGTCCGTATGAAATGAACCGGTTCAACTGTTTTTACGAAACTAATCTATGCCCTAGTTCGTGGTCCAATCGGATCGATTTTTAAAACCATGTCCTCACATGTAACGACTTCATAATTATGAACAATTTTAAATGATATAATATTAAAAGAGATAATAGGTACTTGTAGGTTTGAAATAATTAAATCCATTTTGTGTTGGTTTAACATGTTACATACTTACATTAGCTTTATATGGGCCATTAAACAACTGAATATGGGCCACAATAACCAATGATAAACAATTAAAAAAAGCTTGATCCAGAATGTAATCCCTCAAGTCTAGTACCACTTAAGCCCAAAAAGGATCTAATTTTGGCCCAATCCCCAAGGGTCCCAACCAATATAGTCTCTTTTTTCTCTCAAAATATCAATTCTTTTTTGCTAAATATTTATTTATATACTTCCGCCTATTCAAAATAAGTGTTACACTTTCCATAAATAAGTGATTCAAAATAAATATTACACTTTTCATAAATGGCAAAAAAATAGCAGGACCCACACCCACTAACTATCTACTTTAAAATGTGAAATGACTCATTTACCCTTAATTTTTACTTTTAAACATCATTAACCCCACTTTATTCAAAAGGTGTGGGACCCATTATCCACTAATCATTCAATTAATCTAATTTAACCATCATTACACTATTTTGCTTCAAAAACCGTAAAAGTAGAAGTGTAGCACTTATTTTGAATCGGAGGAAGTATTATTAAACATTACATTTGCACATTATAATTAACCTAATTTGTTCTACTTAGTATTTAAAATTAACTCATTTTAACCCGAACTCATTTGTCTCTTTACACAACCCATCCAACATGCCATTTATACTGAATCAAAATGCATGTTCATGCTCATGTCCTGTCTTACATTTCTATAGGTACGGTACGTATTTTTGTTACATCTAAATGAATCTATGAAAACACTTTTGTTAAATGTTTCATGTTTATATTTGTCAGATATAAACATCTTAACAACTTATACCTTTTTATTATTAAAATCACATGTGTTGAAATCATAGGATTAATGGTCTTAAGAGTAATCATTAGCTTGAAGAGAAATAAGTGGCTCTATTGGTGAAGAAGGTCCACATGTGACTTTTATGCAATCACTAGTAGATTTCATCACCCAAAAGTTGAGGACCCAACTTTAACAAACTTTTCAAAATGTAAATATTATTTTCTGTTAGTTTAGTTAAAACTTATAATCAAAAAACCGCATTGATCGATTGTACGGTACAAACGGACTATCACACACAAACTAGTGGGGGTTGAAAAAAGAAGATTTCTCAGATCCACTTTGACATTATCCTTTTGTTTTCAAACATCTTGATTGACATCTGACCATTTTGATCTGTAATTCCACCATTTTGTTTTTCAAAAAGTTGTATAAAAATCATCTTGTGATAGTCTAATGGTAATGGCTACCAGATAATTTCTTAAAGGTAACAGAGTTGATCCCTCCTTAAGTAAATATTTACCAGATTGTCAGAGATTTCGAAAACAATCATGTCAACATTTAAATTGCATATATCTCGAGTATAAGATCAGCCACCCAAAGAAACATATTATAAAAGAAAAATACCCTAGAAAAAGGTGACATAAAAATGACCCATCATGAGATAATGTAATCATTTTTGGGACCATTTGTCTCTTAGTTATACCTACTATTAATCCCTTCAAGAAAACATCATTCTCCATGCAAATTCTAATGCTTTTTAAACCTTGTTATCTCAAATCACAATCTTTCAACTTTTTTATTGAATCACAAGTATAAAGTATAAATCTTGGTTAATCAACTAAAATTTCAAGATTTACCCACAAGTCTTGTTGTATGTTTCTAACAAGGGATACACTCTTTTTCTATACACCACATACTTTTTAGCTACAAAACAATGGATTCTTTCATTAAAGCTACAAACTTTATTGTTATTCTTATTGTTCTTGTTCTTTTTCCATGTGTTATAACTTCATCTCAAGAACATATCCAAAAAGAAACCAAAATGCTCCACGATCATCAACTATCGTTGCAAATGATCGTTCACGGGTTTCTTCTTTGGGCTTCAATGGGTTTCTTGATTCCTGTTGGGATTTTAGCCATAAGATTGTCGAATAAAGAAGAAAATGGAAGAAGATCAAGAATCATGTTCTTTATACATGCGGTTACTCAGGCAAGTTTTTGGTGTTAATTATCATTTTCATCTCATCATTAAGATAGTTGATTACACTATAATCAAACTTTTCAACTTTAATGATAATAATAACCTAGTGGTTTAATCTTTCTTAGCCTTTATAATTCTTTTATGTAAAGGGTATTTGAAAATAAAACAAAAAGAGCTTTTCCACCCCAGAAATTCTGTTATAAATGGGAATACCCTTTTGAAATTAAATAAATAAATAACCAAAAAAGTATTAATCTTGATTCCTTGATTGCAGATTCTTTCAGTTATTCTTGTAACAGCAGGGGCAATATTGTCTATAAAGAATTTTAGCAACAATTTTAACAACATGCATAGGAGATTAGGTGTAGCACTTTACGGGCTCGCATTTGTGCAAGCAGTTAACGGGCTTTTGCGTCCATCAAGGTAAATAAATACATTTAGTAAAGGTGTCGATTTCGACTCATTTGCTTACAAACGGGCTCATTTTGGGTTATGTTTTGTCCCAAACGGGCCAAGTCAACAAGTTTAGCACAAAGTTGAAAGTTGTCAAAACATTTCTAAAGCAAACAATTTCGTAAAATCCGTCTTAGGTTTTTTTTTGCATAAAATTACAACTTACTCTCGTATTTGTCCATGTTTAGTCATTTTTTTCACAAATTTACGTACAACTGAGTAATTAAAAGATGGTTTTATGTCCCGTTTGGTCATTTGGTTACCTCATGGCCTAATGACTCATTTTGGCCTGTTACCCAACTCATCTTACCCACGCATTAAGCATTTTCTCTCATATACTTTCTTTTTGAATTTGTATTTTGAGCCCGTTTTTCGTGTTATAGGGGAGATAAGAGACGAATTATATGGTTTTTTGCACATTGGATGCTAGGAACAACGGTTTCCCTATTGGGAATCATCAACGTGTACACGGGTTTACATGCATACAAAAAACGAACATCAAGAAGTATTACACCTTGGGTTATCTTTTACACTGCTGAAATCGTGTGCATTGTGTTCTTGTATTTGTTTCAAGAAAAATGGGAGTATATTCAAAAGCAAGGAGTGATTCGAGGAAATGGACCAACGAGTACAATACAATTAACGAATAATCGTGAAATTATCGCTAAACAGAATAAAGAATCGTGTTGATTAAATGTTAAAACGCCTCGTGTGCTATACAATTTGTTAGAGTGTCTTGAGTTCAAGTTAGATTAAAGTTTTGAGAAAAATGTTTGATATTTTTCTGTGTTATTTGTAAAGTAATTTCCTACTTACAATCTTACTAAATCTATTTTGGTTATATCTCTTGCAAAAAAAAGCCATAAACAAGAACAACTTTAATTAAAGAAAAATGTCATAAGATAACAATATATTTAAGACGCTGATATGTTTTAGTAATCATGACATTTTAATTTCTATTTTGATAATCACAATTGTTTGACCTTGACCAATAAACAACCTAGATTTGAGCTTGACCCAAAAATATACACCAAAACTAAATCACAAGCACATATATTAAAACACATAATTATATTTAATTATAGTGTATATGAGTAATAATTATGAATATTACAAGCCAAAATGTATGTCATTTACAACTAAAAGACCCGATTAATGTAATAGCAGGTAACTGAAATAAAAAACAGAAATAAATAGTGGATAGTACAGTACAAGTCACTAAGCGTATCCAGTTGGACCACAACAGTTAGTGGTCATGGAAAAATGGCAGAAACCACAATAAAATGAAAACCATCATGTTGCCCCTTGTAATTGAGGTGCCTGCATAAATAGATACTGCAACAAACAAACAAACAAACAAAAAAAGATAAATTATAATAAAATAATACAAAAATGATATAATTTTGCATATTTTTATATATTTTTATATATTTTTTTAATATTAAATTACCTCGAATGATTTGCCAGATCGTTCAAATTCAAGCATGCTTAATGCAACTTCACAGCTTTGTGAGACAATGGGCTCTGGATCTTTAGAAAATTCTTCAAGTAGAGAGATACATTCATCATCTATCAACAATTTCTCAAGTTAAAAATCATATTTTTTTATCCGTTTTGACCCGACCCGTTTACCCGACCCGTTTACCCGACCTGCCCGTTTTACCTGCTATAGAACCAAGAGCTTCAGCAGCTTCATGTCTAACCATAGGATGCTCATTAACATCTTTAAGAACATTTGATAATGCATCTGTTGCAGATTTCTTTTGCAACTGTCCCAACACATAAGCAACCTAAAAAAAATTAAAAAATTAGCCGAGAATTAAAATTAAAAAAAAAATAAAAAATATTATTTTGGACCTCGTGTCGTAATAAAGCACTTTTTGCATTTAATGATTCTATTATTGCAGCAACTGCTTCATCACCGCCGTGATTACGGAGCCCAAAAAGAGCTCTGTATCTTTCATACATTCCATTTTCTTCATTTAAAATCATTTCCCTGAATTAAATTAAATTACAAATAAACGTGTCAAAATTCCTCTAAATAAAGATTCCCCAAATTTTTTTATCATATTATCTAACAAACCTTAGTTCATGTACAGAAGAACAAGAAGCAGGTGCAGCAGGATCAACTGACAAAAATGGTGATGCTTCTATTGTAGATAATTGATTATTATTGTTATTATTATTATTATCAGCAACTTTTTTCAGTTCTTGAATTCTTGAAAGAGCTAATTCACATGTTTCTCTAACTTCTTGTGCAGGATCTGAATCTAAACTGTCTTTTAAAAGAGAAATATTGCTTTCTAAACCAATTGCACCAAGTGCTTCTGCAGCCTATTCACCCATAAGCAAAAATCAAGTTCAAAAAATATTATTTAAAATATATATAAAAATAAAAATATAATTAAAAAGTGCGGGAGAGAAGCTAACCTCGTGGCGTACAATTGGATGCAAAGAAAGATCATTAAGAGCGAGTTTTAAAGCAGGAATAGCATCAGCATCTTGCATTTGGCCCAAAGCAAATGCAGCTTCATGTGCTAATAGATTTGAAGGATCTTTTGTTGCTGCAATAATAAAAATCATAATTATATTGTACAGTAATATACTAATATTACATTTAACGAAGTCCACATCGAACTTATGGTTTCTAGAATTTAAAATTTGATTAAAATTCGTTGCTATTTTGCGCAGAAGACCCATAAAACTTCTTAATTATAATATTTGACTAATTTCACTCAAACATAAATAAAAACAATACAACTTTCTAAGGGTAATTCGAAGATATAAGTATTCCTGATCCTCCATATAAATCATAACCGAGTAAAGTGACTGCCTTTTTCTTCAGTTATAATACTGTAATTTTAAATATGCTGAAAATTATTTGAATCAATATCTCACCATCATTACCAGAATCATGCAACCACTGCTTCAAACACTAGTACTATTTATAAATTTTGTCAATTTTAACAAGTGTTTGTGTTTGAAGCAGTACTACGATTCAACATTCTACTCAATTGTCATAATCAATCACATTCATAATCAATCAACTCCGATGCAAATTAAATCGCATAAACTATTGCACAGAGATAGATAACAAACCTAGGATCAGAGCATTGCGAGGAGCAGGACCTCGAAGATTCCGGAGAGAGAATAGGACTCTGAATCGTTCGGAAATTGGTTGCGATTGATCCAACAATCGCTCGCATAGGAATTTCTCTGTTTCTGGAGTGACTTCGAACGAGTTTCCATCAACCGCCATTTTCAAAAATTAGGTTTAAGCTTGTAAGGATTTCGAAAATGGAGGTTAAGTGTAGAGATCGAACTGCAAAACCCTAACTTTTGTTACTCAGAGTTCGTTAAATATTGTGAGGTTTTATTGTTAGCTTACGATTGCAGCAATGGTTTATTTTCTTATTTGGTCCTTGTACTTTTGGAGAATACTGATTATGCTCCAGAAGTCATAATATGTCAAAGTTGTTTACATTTGTATTGTTAATTAAACAATCTGGTAATGACTTATTGGTAAATACGGCTGAAATAGTTTTTTATAGGTTATGGGTTCGATCTAGTTTCCTAAGTAAATATTATCAGATGATTATTAAGAGGTTCGGAAACGGTCATATACATGCATTATGCATTTTTTATTTTTTTTTTTTTTTTGGAAAGTAATACATATTCCATATCAATCCATAATAACTTACATAGTGAAACAAGGCAAACGGACAACAAGCTGTACCGCTATCCCTTTTTGAATTACAAAACTAATTCTTTTAATTTACTACTCGTATTAAATATGGATTCAAAATCTGATTTGTTTTGGTTTGGGATAACTTCTTTTTATATCTTTTGGTTGTGTTTCTTTTACGGTATTTTAGTACATTTTAGGTTCCTTTAGTGGATAGTATTTCAACTCTGTTTTAAAATAATTAATTAGCTAAAAATCAATAGTTTGAGGACTGTAGAGAAACAAATGCATAGATGAAGGGTCATTTCCGAATACTATAAATAAATGAAAGGAAACAACTTAATAAAACATTCCGATTAGTTAATCACCGGAGGAAAATCCGGCAACCGGCAATCATTGTTTAATGGCAATAGGTGTAACCGTTCGAACAACAATCAAACAACACTTCACCAATTCCACTAATTTATGGTCCGAATCAAACCGTAAAGTACGTTGATCCCCTTTTCAATTTGTATCGTATGCATTTGCAATCGTTCAATTTTATTATTTTTCCGTTTTCTACACGAACGAGATACAATTGAATTTTGTAGGGTTCTTTCGAGGATGGGATTGAGTAAAACTGAAATCAATTTGAAAAGATTGCTGGCAGCTGCTCCACAGCAACAAAATAAAGCGAAACTCATGCATGTATGTCAATTGATTGTTTGAAATCGTGAATATTGTTTGTTACAGAATTGTGTATTTGTGCATATAACCTGTTTGATGAAATGCTTTAATGAACAAAATTTAAATTTTTTGAGTTCTGGAACATCTCATTGTGAATATTGTTTGATACAGAATTGTGCATATAACCTGTTTGATGAAATGCTATCAACAAGGTTTAAAATTTATGGATTTCTGAAATAATATTGTGAATTAGCTAACATATTTTAATGTTATAACTTATAGATTATATATTGAATTTTTGGTTGTTGATCTAATGGATGCTTGTTATTTTGTAGTATGTTGCTACCTTAAGAGAACAGTTGGAACAAATTGAGTTAGAGCGAACTTCAGAAGGATTACCGAGGCAATTATCCTTCTCTTATAGCTAATTTTAATACATTAATTAAGATTATAAAACAATATTATCACAATAAAGTCTAAATCTTTGAATAGAAACAATTTAATAGGTTTTATATTTCATGACACACTTTAAACGACTTTCAACACGTTTCGCTTTTAACTACCTTTTTTTTATTCAACTTGTTCGATATAAAAACGCAACCCTAATCGACCCGTTCACAAGTAAACGGGTCGAAATGTTCACCTCTAGTATCTCAGATTATCAGATTTTCAAAAATTTCTCAGCCTAATTGGATCTTGATCTTCCTCATGTATCCATAGATTAACAAAAGCTTCAGTGAGTGATTACTCAGAGAAAATTGAAGCAATTGCAGCCATATTAGCTACCCCTGTGGTGCGTTAATTTCTATATATATTATAATTATATATGTATATAAAAAAAATATATTATATATAAAAACATTTTTAGCAGTCAGAAGCTGTACCGTATCAGCAGCTCAGAGTTGATACATCTATAAAAGAAAACATTAGTAAAAAAGACGAAGAAAATATTACATCACCAGGGTTAAGAAGAAGACTTGTGTAAGTAAAAACTATTTTTACTTTTTTTTTTATATTTTTTCGTATTTATTTATTAATTTAATCATGATTTAATAGATCCTCATCAGCTGAACACAGAGGCCAAGATACTTCTGAATCAACTGATTCATCTCCTGTCAAATTGGATATTGCATCACAAGCACATATCACAAAACACAGGTACAATTGGAAACTGTTAAAATAAGTCAAACGGGTCAAACAATTTTTTAGGTCAACTAACGATTTTGACTAAAATTTGTTTTAATAGAAAGCTTCAAGAAGATTTAACGGATGAAATGGTGCTTTTGGCACGACAACTGAAAGAAAACAGTCTCAAGATGAACACATCGATACAAAACACCGAGAGAGTAATTAATTATAAATCATACTTCCAATTTCACATTTATTTGTTATTTCTAATATTTTTAATTAAATTTTTTTGTGATTAGATTCTTGATTCGACTGAAAAAGCGGTTGAGCATAGTTTGGCAAGCACGGGTCGAGTGAATATAAATGCTAATGCTGTTTATTCACAAGGTTCCAAGACTTCATGTTTCACATGGTTAATGATGTTTGTAATGACATTTATTTTTGTTATGGTGGTTCTTCTAATTAAAGTCACTTAATTAATACTAATTAAGTGTTTAACCTCATTTGTATTTTATAAAGATGGGACCCACATAAAGAAACCGAAGAATGAAACGAATTTTAAATGGTGATGGTTCAAATTATGGATTAAAGTGGCAGTTATTTGTTACTTCTTCCATTTCAAGATAAGATACACTTTAAAATATTTTAAAATAAGTGATACACTTTAAAAACTTGCTTTTATGGTAAAAAGTAGTTGGGCTACACCCCACTAATTATATTATTTAATATAGTGAAATGACTCATTTACCCTTATTTTTACTTTTAAATATTATTAACTTCACTTTTTCAAAATTTGTGGATCCATTAGCCACTAACTATTCAATTTATCTAGTTAACATGTTTACTACATTTTGCGTTAGATATGTGTTTACTTTTTTACCTTTAATGAAAAAGGGTTATACTTCCTCCTTTTTCTGAAATAGGCGGTGATCTTTGCACCACATTTTTTAATCCATGAACCGCAATCAGTGCTTTACATATATGTACAGTCTGCATGAATACTTATACACTGTGGTATAGTAATCAAAAGATGTGGTATCAAAATTATAGACCATCCAAATTTAAACAACCCTTCCACTTTATTAAAAGTTATAAAACAGTCCCTCGACTTTTGAACATTATTAATTTCATTTAAAAGTTTAAATGATGTTTAAAGTTATACTTCATCTGTTTTAAAATAAGTGATACATTTCTTATTTTAAGCTTTTCCGTAATTAACTTTGAAAAGATGCCTAATTTGGTATAAAAAAATAGTGGAACTCTCCCCTAATATTCCTAAAGGAAAATGGATCAAATGGGCTCGGCAAACACACACCACTATATCTACACCATTTTTTTCCCATAACGATCCCTCGAAACACATATAATTACACGTTTATATTAGTATGATTAACAAACATAACAAAAAATAGATTTTAAAACTCCGACTCAAGTGTTCTATGAATATCAGTAAACAGTGTTTTGGATATCATATGAAAATCTCCCGCGGCATGACGCGGGATAAAATATTACTAGTTCATTACAAATCCCAAAAGAGGCAAACCAAAAAGTCGAAAAGGGCACAAACAAAGAGTCCAAAGCAAACTGAAAATATAAATTAAAACAGCCATATATACATATAAATTAAAAACCTTAATTCATTTTTTAGTGATATATGATTTAAATGAGAGAAAAAACAGAATGAAAAACAAATGTAAAATCGTATAAAAAAAATCAATTGCACCAGCCGGGAATCGAACCCGGGTCTGTACCGTGGCAGGGTACTATTCTACCACTAGACCACTGGTGCTCTTGTGGTGACTATATAGTGGGTTACTTATTTGTATAATTGGGTATAAAATTTTTGTACGTTAAATATGTAAAATTTCAAAAATAAAATTAATTGTTGTATTATTTATGAAATGCACCGTTTACAGAAATATGTAGTAAAACTTCTGATAAATTTATTCGAAGTCTGTTACCTCAAGATAAAATTATTTGCGAGATATACATGAATGTATTTAATGCATACACAGGATCTTTTATGATACGTAGATTTAATGCCAACACAAAGAACATGAGTATTTGTCATAATAGTCACTTTGGAATGGACGATTCATTTAACACAAAAAGGAAAAAAGAATTATACAATTCTTACTCCATACATTCGAACTTTATCCAAACAAACATTTTCTCAAACAGGGAAAAAATTAAATAAATATAGCGGTAATAAAGTCTCCTTTACAAAAATGAAGAAAGAAAAAGGTATAACTCGATGAAACATTAAAATTTAATGTGGTTTTAGTCCTGAGCAATGTCGAGTCTCATCTAAACAAACCTTATAATTAATTAAGGGTTAGTGAAACCTAATCCATTACAATTAGAGAAAAGACAATGGAAATGATGGATTTGTTTTCTTCACACTATTTTCTTGCATTTGGTATATTGTGATTAGGGTTTAATGCAAGCCAATTAGCAAGATAGCTTTAAGTAACTTCACTAATATAAGAGGCTTGGGTGTCAACCATTATTTTCTTCGTTTTATACATGTTATAAAAAGGAGTGTCTTTATGAGGTTAATGTTATAACAATGTTTTACGGCAAAAAATACTATAATATTGCTATAACACCGTATACCTTGCACTCTAATCTTATTTAACTGAACTTTGTTTAAATTTTGAAAAAGAAATAAAATCATTACATGATATGATTAATTCAACCATACAAAGATTTATTTATATCTTGATTTGGCAAAGAGAAAAGAAAAAAGAAGAAGCATAAACCCTAATATATTGATACACAACAACCAAAGATTGTTACCTCAAAAACACCTTAAGTACCATACTTTGAGGAATTTAAAGTTTCTTTTTCCAAAATTCTATCAAAAAGACATTGCCACATGGTGTTTCGCCATCACTAGTTTGAAGTTTGAATACGAATGAAATCCAAGAGGAATTTCATGGATCATGGCCGAGTCGAAGCTCCAAATCCAATTCATCTACTTCATTTCCATTCATAATGCTTCTTCTTCTCGAATCTTTATCATCTCCATGAGCATCTCGATGATTATTTTCATGGCTTATTTCCCGTGGACTTGACGTAGACGACAAATTATATGACGTGTAACGAACCTCATGTTCTTGACGATTAGGAGTTGTGAAAAAATAGGTTTGTGGGAAGCTTGTGAAAACCGGTTTGTGGAATCTAGGGTTTGTGTCACAACTATGATCTTCTTGTGTACTTGAGCTATTATCACTTGAATAATAATTTGGCCTAGTACTCTTGGCTCTATCTTTTCTATGGATGTTCATGTGTCCACCCAACGCTTGCGCTGTTGTGAACCCGCGCTTGCAAAATATGCATTCGTACGATCTCCCACCTAGCCCGATATGTTGATCTCGAGGATCAACTTCTTGGATTGAATTTGTTGGTTGATCTTGATCATGGTCACTCATGATCATGGACTCCTTTGAACTAAAGGTTGTAATTAAATTACATATAGTTTTCGATTAAGAAAGGAGTAGAAAGATGATTTTATAGAAATGAAGAATTGATTTGAAGGGGAAAGTGATAAGGTTTTGGAGTAATGGAAAGAAAAGGAGACAATGTCTTGGTCTTACTATTAACAAGATTTATTCTCATAGTCGGCTAATGTAAAAGACCATGTATTTTTAATTATGTTAATTAATTTTAATTAATAGGGACTATTTGTCGTATACTTACCCTCTTAACTTCTCATACATGCGTCTAGCGTCGGATTATATGTATATAATTCGACGTTAGCACACTTATAACGAATCCTACAAATCACGAGTGCTAATCGAGTTCCAAATATAGCGCGCGAAAGTAATACTTTTGGTATTTTGATATATTTATCGGGTGTTAAGCTAGATACATATGAACTACGAAATATAGTTTTAAGTGTTCGTCAATTGACGTCAGATAAAACTAACCCTATAACCTTAATCATTGGGTTTTTTTTTGTTATGTCAATACTAACTAGATTTTCATAGGGAGTTGTTGGAATATTTTAGTTTCTATTGTGTTTGTACTTCCTGACTTGATGTTAACACTATATTGATGGGTATCTCAGACTCGGACCAGTTTATATATTTAATAATATTAACTTAATAGCAACGAATTAACTTTTTGGTTGTTATCTCTAATTAATTTAATGAAACTGAATTAGTGAATTCGATCAAAGTTTAAGAACAAGTTACAAAATGGACTTCAATATAGCATAAGATTTACATATAGGAGGAAGAAAAACGAGAAATAAGCCGCGTCACTAGTCATTATTGGATTGTAAAACTAATTTTTTTGAAAACAATATTTGTAGATCTGTGTATCATAATATAAATATGCATAACTCGTTGAATTCTATTGAGGAGCTCCACTGTCTCATGTGCAATGAAACCAAAGATATCAATTGCAAAATGAATAATCGCGTGTAGATTTTCATACATAAAACATTTATTTACATTTAAACGACCACAACAAACCCTGATTTCGCACCCGAAAACCAAATTTTAATTTTCACAATACAAAGATATCGTTCGAGACTATTTTATTGTGGTTTGATGGAGAGAAGTGGAAAGAAGAAAATGATAGCAAAAGTTTGTAACTTGTGTTTGTCTTTAGTCAACCAATAAATGCTAATCGACTCACCACACAACCTTTATCAATTTAATTAACTAATTAATTAATATTAATACCCGTTAATCACATTGCAATACAACAATATATTCTATATTGAAGAAATATTTAAGATTAAAATAAGAAGGCTTCGACGGCAAAGGAAACATATTGTACAAAAGAAGTAACCTACTTCCTTTGTAATTTATATAGGTTCTTCTTGACTTTTTAGGGACAAAACTCAAAAGTATGAAATAGTTCAAAAGAGTAGAGAGACAAAGACCATTGATTTAATCAAATTGACGCTTATTAATAATTAAAGTTATAGATTTAATGAATTAATTATACTATCTTAAAATCTAGATCTATTAGTTTTTTTTGAAAACGTGCCCTTTTAGTATTTGCATGGTAACAAATTTGGTGTGTTGATTACCACAAAATAATTTGTCCTCTAATTACTTTATTTTTTTTTTCTTAAAAAGGTATTCAATTGATACCTTTTGACCATGTCAAAGGATATTATTGAAAAATATAATCTAATTATACATTTTATTTTTTCCAAGTTGTGTCGACTAATAAAGCCGCCAATGGAGTATTATTGCGACGAAAAAGTGCAAAATCTTCATTTTTGCAACGACTAAAAGTCTAAATTAAAACTCGTTGCTATTTGGAGAATTTTGAAGGGAACAAGAAAACCTTGCTTTTTTAGCAACGACTTATGTCAACTATTATTGCGAAAGATAAAACGAGATGTACTTGTCATGTAAACTAAAAGACGTCTCTAATTAACCAACTTCTTTCTTAATCAACATTTAATTTGATAATTTAGTTCTTGTCCTTAGTGAAGATATTAAGTTACCAAATCCAAAAAATCAGTACAACTAACACTTCAATCGATGGCTAAAGCCGGCTAAACCAAAATTTAACTACTTAAAAACACGTTTTTGATCATACCCACCACTTAAATTATTATAATTAATAGGATAATTAAAGTTTTTAGTATAAAATCATAAATAAATAAAAAAAATCACTTCCAAAATAACGATATTAATCAATAAATTAAAAAAAATGCTGCATCCGTAAACATATTTTCTAACTTCATTACTAGGCCAAACGTAACGTAATTTGTAGGATTTTGCTAAAACACGTCCTAAGAAGTATTTATTATTTAATAATAAAAAAATTACTTATCCAAAACAAGCATTGTATCATAAATTGTGCATAAATTACATGGTAATATGAATATTATAGAGTCCATAATATCAAGATGGATGTGTTGGATAAATGGTCTAAATGAACTCGAGTCAGAATAAGTTAGGCATAACATTTTAAATATGATTATCTAAGATATATAAAAAACTAAATAACTTTGATCAAGAGAGTATACGAATACATATAAAGCTACAAAATTGGCAATAATATATATCTCGAAAATGAAAGTCAAAAACCTATGACATACACAACTGGCCTACAATATCTATAATTAATAAGCTTTTTTTTACTAATTAACTAAATATTAATTTTTTAAGGGTTATTATTTTCAATAATTGACACGTGAGAAACCGGAACTTTCACGACCGGAAGTTTGACGAAGAAGGAGTGGAGGATCGATATCTGATATGCTGATTAACTCCATTGATCTGATGACGTCATCTGTGGAGAATGGTAAGCTGCAGCATGTGACAGAATTTAGTACATAAATAATTATAATATATATATTTATTGGTCAATGAAAGGTATTAAATTTTTCAAAATTTTAAGTACTAAACTTATGTTTTTCACAATTAAAGGTATTTAAGTTTTTTCTTTTTGCGACCAAAAATGAAGATTTGGTTACAAAAAGAGAAAATTAAAAATTAATTACTAAAATAGACCACCGGTTCAATTCCCTATTAAGACTGATCGACTTTAAAATTCCCAAAATAGACCGTGCGACGGCATTAACTACTGAGCAGCACTAACTTTTGAGCAATACTAAGTTTGTGCTAACTTTGAGCCGTACTAACTTAACAACATTAATTGAGCAGTACTAAGAAATCACCTAAAAATTAATAAATTTTGAGTAGCACAGTCGCACGGATTTTAAAATTTTTTTGGAACTCTTGGTTTGATTTGGTCTATATTAAGAAATCACCCAAAAATTCATACTTCCTGAAACAAAAAGTTTGGTACCATTTTGGCTGCAATTTAAAGAATGGATTCGTAAATGCAATTTTTTTAATAAAACAAAATCTTAAAAAAGAATATAAAAATAAATTATTTGAAAATAAATTGAACCTGTAAATGCAATTTTTTAATAAAAAAAAAAATCTTAAAAAAGAATATAAAAATTAATTATTTGAAAATAAATTGAACCTTGAATCATCATCGAGCAAGAAAGAGTTGTTGGTGAGAGCATTATTTGAATCTTGGGTCACTTGAATCCTCATATTGGAAATAACCTATCCATAGAATGATGACAGTTAAATTTATATACTAAAAACTATAACTTTTATAGTATTTATTTGTTTTTAATTAGTTAAACTGTTTATTTTCTTCCAATTTCCATGCAATGTAATATCATATGTTTTATTTTTTTATAAAAAATTAAATTACTAGAAGTTCCATTTTTAAAACTTAGATGAAGACTTACTTCTGAAGAAAGGGTTTGTGACCCATTTTTGTCATCCCAATACATTGTACTTATTCTGTATAGCTGTTGTATATTAAGCATCTGCATGTTATCAATACTTACACCATCAATATATATATATACATAGTGTCTGATTCAGCCCAGAACCGTTTAAAGGTTCAGACGACTCGCAGAACCATCTTAACATCCAATGTTTTCTATGTTATACATAAGATGTACATTTTCATACACGATGTAACACATTTACACATCCAATGTTTCCAATTTTTTATACACATAATGTATAAATATATTATATAGAAAATTGGAAACATTGGATGTGTAAATATGTTACAACGTGTATGAAGATGTACAACATATCTATAACATAGAAAACATTGGATGTTAAGATGGTTCTGCGGTTCTGCACCTTTAAACGGTTCTGCGCTGAATCGGACCCTATATACATATATACATACATATATATATGTGTATATTTGAAGGATGAAGTTGATACTTACAGGACATAGCTCACTACTTATTTCGATGAGCTTAAGTTTTGGCTTTTGATGGGAAACCTAAGACCAAAATATATTAAACTGTTGAGATAAGCCTCTGTTTTTTTTCTTATTAGATGAGTACAAATACAATAAATAATTAAAAAATAATAATAATAATAATACCAGGAATGCAATAGCTTGTCTTATGTGCTTAAGCTCATCCCAAGATGATCCTGCATACTGTCATTTCAATTCTTTAAAGTCAACACAAAAACAATACATAAATGAGCGGGTTTGGGTAACGGGTCAAAACGGGTAAACTTTTTTGTCCAAATCTTATAACATTTTATGTGATTTTAATGTGTTAAATATGATTAGTAATAATCTAAATTTCTTGATAAGAAGATTTAAGAGGTATGCCCGTTTGACCTAAAATAAGGAACTTAAAGTGGATTAAATTAGCCAGATGTGTTTGAAATGTCAAAGGGCAAAATAGTAAAATCACTTTACATAAATTTAAATTTTTAAGACAAATTACCAAATGGTAGATAATAAAAGGTTACCTCATCGGTTGCCTTGCGACACCAACGTTCCAAAATAGCCAATCCAGACTTAACGTATTCTCCATTACTATAAGAGCAGCATTCTCGTCTCAGTAGAAGACTGAAAAAATAAATTATAATTATAACAATAATAATAATAATAATAATAATAATAATAATAATAATAATAATAATAATATTTATTAAAATCATATTTAAAAATTAGGCTGTCTAGAAACCTGTTGAATAACTGGACATTGATGAAAGCGAATATCTGTGTGAACACTTGACGTATTAAAAATGGTGTTACCTACAAAGATAAAATATTATTCAATCTCTGACTAGTAAAAAAAGGGCTCAAATGGGTCGAAATGACCCAAATGGGTCGAAAAGTGTTTCGGGTCAACCCGTTTGACTTACATAATTAGCCTTCAACGTGTTTAACAAGCATCCAATTTTGGTAACCATCCCTTGCCATTGAGCAAGCAAAATCTCATGAGAAGCAGCATTTGCAAATGCACGAGCTGTCCCTTTTGGTAAATTTGCTCTAGAAATTCTTGGTGCCTACACATAATTAAATATTTTTTTATTATTATTTTTCACATGAAAAATAAATGATAATTAATAAACTGTTAATTAAGAACCTGAATGCACAACCCGAGTAATGGAGATATTTCTCTTTTTAAATTATCACGAATTAAACCGTATGCTTTTTCAAATAATGCAGTTAGTTGTTGCTTGAAAAGTAAAGCAGGGTATTTCGGTTCAACTGAACGAATTGAGTCCGACCCACTCGGTGAGTCATTATCCATTGTAGAAACAGTTAGCCCATGAGGACTCCCACGAAAACTCTGTAAAATTAAAAAAAAAAAAGAAAAAAAAAATCATTTTAGAGTAAATTACAAGAACAGTCCTTCAAGTTTAACCCAAATTTCACATATGGTCCTTTACTTTAAGAATTACATTGGTAATCCTTTTTTTGGAAACCTTTTGCATCTACGGTACTTTAGCCCGACGCCCGTGTAATTTTTTAACGGAAACATTTAACGAACGTTAGGCTAAAGGACTGTAGGTGCAAAAAGTTTCCAAAAAAAGGACTACTGGTGTAATTTTCTAAAGTAAAGGACCATACGTGAAATTTGGTGTAAATCTTAGGGACCATCTTTGTAATTTATTCTTAATTATGAGGATAAATTAACAATAATTAGAAGTAAACGGGTCAAAAATTGCTTAATTTTATCTGTTTGATTGACCCGACCCGTAATAAGTAAACGGGTCAAAATTGCTTATAACCCACTAGCTTACAAGTTTAACCCAAAATTCACATATGGTCCTTCACTTTAAAAAGTTACATTGGTAGTCCTTTTTTTGGAAACCTTCTGCATCTACGGTCCTTTAACCTAACGCCCGTTAAATATTTTCACAGAAACATATAACGAACGTTAGACTAAAGGATTGTAGGTGCAAAAAGTTTCCAAAAAAGGAATACTGGTGTAATTTTCTAAAGTAAAGGACCATATGTGAAATTTGGTGTAAACCTAAGGGAGCATCTTTGTAATTTACTCTTAGTTTTAAAATTAATTATGAGGGAGGATAAATTAACAATAAATATAAGTAAACGGGTCAGAAATTGCTTAATTTTATCCGTTTGACTAACCTGACCCGACCCGTAATAAGTAAACGGGTCAAAATTGCTTACCAGATTCCTCATCTTTATTGATCTTGATCTTCTTTGATACTGCTCTCCAGCAATCCCACTAGCTTTCAGTGTATGTTGTAATAGCAAAAGTAGCGTTGATGCATTTGATAACCAATAGGCTATAACATCACTATTCTCTTGTGTCTTCATATTAAACAAAAAAAAAGTTTATATTATAAATTAAATAAAAATAATTTAGAGTAAATTACACAGATGGTCCTTTAAGTTTATAGCAAATGTCACCAATAGTCCTTTAGTTTCAAAAATTACATCGATGGTCCTTAATTCTGAAAGTTTTTTCACCGATGGTCCTTTACACTAACCGACGTTAATTTATTTTGTTAACTCACCCCATGTGCAATGCACGTGAGGGTAAAAAAGTCATTTTTAACTTTTTTTCATTCTAAAATTATTATTTTTATCTTAAATGTAAGTTTTTAGTTTTAGAATAAAAAGAAAAGAAACGAAAAATGACTTTTTTACCCTCATGTGCATTGCAAATGGGGTGAGTTAACAGAATAAATCAACGTTGGTTAGTGTAAAGGACCATTGGTGAAAAACCTTTCAGAATTAAGGACCATCGGTGTAATTTTTGAAACTAAAGGACCATTGGTGAAATTTGTTATAAACTTAAAGGACCTTCTGTGTAATATACTCTAAAAATAATTTATTTACAACTAACTAACTAACCTCGATAGCTCGGCCTATAGCTTGTGTTGTAAGATCAAAAACGTTAGTTTTTTCAGCTTCAAATGATCGCCATTTTCTTAAACATTTATAAATAAGGCAAGCAGCAATTGGTCTGCCTTTTGAAAAGCCTAAACGTTGTGAAACACATCGAGTGAGCATATCGTGATATTCTTGTTCTTCATCAACTGGTCTTTTTGATCTCTCTTCTGAATCTGGTACATCTCTTGACTGTGTTGAAGGACTTAGAAGATTCTGTTACAATTTATACAAAAAAAATAATTAAAAATAAAATTGATAAATAATATTATATTAAAATTTACCTTATTTGATCTTGAAAGTCCTTCTTGGAACTTGATACTTCGTGGTGTTGATACTCGGGGAGTTGTTACACTTGGTTGACGAACAACTTGTTGTGACTCCATGTCAGCAAGCTTGTCCTCAAGCCTAATTAATAATAATAATAATAATAATAATAATAATAATAATAATAATAATAATAATAATAATAATAATAATAATAATAATAATAATAATAATAATAATAATAATAATAATAAAAGCAGCAAGGAGAACATATGTATACTTTTTTTAGAAATGAAAACCTGCATAATATGTTTAGCTAATAATTGAACCGAGAAGAGAGAAAATGGTTTGTCTCTAGAAAACAAGTGGAATTTTTGAAAATGTTTTTATTTTTTAATTTTTTCCAATTTAGGAAAAATTTCTTACTATGAAGAATTTTGCAGCAATGATACCTATCCAAAGATTCTTGAAGTTGGAAAACTTGTCTTTCGGTTTCTTCCAATTTGATTCTTTTCCTTTCATTTGATTCCAAAGCTTCACTGAACTTCTTTTCACTTTCATCTGCTCGTTGTCTTTCCCATTCTGATAAAGCCTGCACCCCATTTATATGCAGTTAGATATAGTACATATATATGTACGTAAGTATATATATATGTATATATATATATATATAGAAGTGAGATCGTGTGAGGACTGTGAGGACAATTCTTTATTTAAGGAATATTGGATCATTATAGAAAATATGGATCTTTATTTTTTTTTTCGTCAGGAGAAATTGGATCATTATCAGGAAATTTTGGATCATAATCAAGAAATGAAGAAATATTGAATTATCATCACTCCTCACCGAATTTTGGGCCCTATGTGGTTTATATTCTTTTATGTTTTTTAACACTATAATATACACCAGCTAAAAACTTGTAATTACCAAAATGGACCACAAAAACTCATAATTACCAAAAACGCCACAAAATTTATTGCTATTTTTTTACTATGCCCTTAGAAATAAACTTTACGCAATTTTCAACCCGTTTTCGTTTAAGCAGCTTTTTTCGACCCATGACCCGAACCGACCCGAACAAAAGTAAACGAGCTGAAATTGTACCT
This sequence comes from Calendula officinalis, assembly GCA_963853835.1. Lineage (NCBI taxonomy): Eukaryota > Viridiplantae > Streptophyta > Magnoliopsida > Asterales > Asteraceae > Calendula > Calendula officinalis. Next base: position 101,889,996 of record OY970820.1, read on the forward strand.
TCAAGTTTTTCACTTCTTTTTGGTAAATAAATAAGTTTTTTGGGCCCTACATGGTTATTAATTATTCTTTTAAGTTTTTAACATTACAGTACACCAGCTAAAAACTTGTAATTACCAAAACGGACCATGAAAACTCATAATTACCAAAAACGCCACAAAATATATTGCTATTTTACGACTATGCCATTAAAAATACACTTTACGCAATTTTCAACCCGTTTTCGTTTAAGCAACTTTTCTCCACCCATGACCCGAACCGACCCGAACAAAAGTGAACGGGCCGAAATTGTACCTTCAAGTTTCACTTCTTTTTGGTAAATAAAGAAGTTTTTTGGGCCCTACATGGTTATTAATTATTCTTTTAAGTTTTTAACATTACAGTACACCAGCTAAAAACTTGTAATTACCAAAACGGACCATGAAAACTCATAATTACCAAAAACGCCACAAAATATATTGCTATTTTACGACTATGCCCTTAAAAATACACTTTACGCAATTTTAAACCCGTTTTCGTTTAACCAGCTTTTTTTTCGACCCATGACCCGAACCGACCCAAACAAAAGTCAAACGGGTCAAAATTGTACCTTCAAGTTTTTCACTTCTTTTTGGTAAATAAAGAAGTTTTTTGGGCCCTACATGGTTATTAATTATTCTTTTAAGTTTTTAACATTACAGTACACCAGCTAAAAACTTGTAATTACCAAAACGGACCATGAAAACTCATAATTACCAAAAACGCCACAAAATATATTGCTATTTTACGACTATGCCCTTAAAAATACACTTTACGCAATTTTCAACTAACCAGCTTTTTTTTCGACCCATGACCCGAACCGACCCAAACAAAAGTCAAACGGGTCAAAATTGTACCTTCAAGTTTTTCATCTCTGTAGTCAAAGTAGCAATCTTTTCAGTATCTTCAAGACGAATTGGGATTTCTTTAACAATTGATGCTTCTTCAATTGCTTTTCTTGCAGACTCACGTTCCTTGACAAGCAAGGCATTTGTTTCATCTAATTTACTTTGTGTTTCTTGCAATGAATTTTGCAATTTATTAATTTCTTTATCTTTTGCTTCTTCAATTACTTGTTGTAGTTGTAAAGAATCACTTTCCTTGACACGCAAGGCATCTGCTTCATCAAATTTCATTTGTAGTTTTTTTATTTCCAAATCTTTTGCTTCTTTTGCTTCTTCAATTGCTTTTTGTGAAATTTCGCGTTCTTTAATAAGTAATTCGTTTGTTTCATCCAATTTTTTCTGTATTTTGTGTATTTCTTGTTGAGCAGATTCACGTTCCTTGTCGAGCAAGTTATCTGTTTCATTGAATTTCTTCTGCAAATTTTGAATTTCCAAATCTTTTTCTTCTTTTACTTGTTGAATTTGTTTCTCTGCAGATTCATGTGCCTTGACAAGCAAGTCGTTTATTTCATCAACTTTACTCACTAATTTCCTAATTTCGTGCTCTTTTGATTTTACAGAATTTTGCAAATCATTAATTTCTTTGTCTTTTGCTTCTATTTTTTTCTGTACGGATTCACGTTCTTTCACAAGTAATGAATTTACTTCATTAACTTTTTTAATTTCCAGGTTTTTTGCAACTTCCAACTCACTCTGCACCATAAATAAAATATTCTATTTTGTTAAATTCAATCATAATAATAGTAAAATAATATTAATAAAAAATATTACCTTCAAGCGTATTTCTGACTCTAAATGCAATGTAAGATCTCCCACTTGTTTTTCAAGAATATCCTTTGCTTGTTGGAGTGCAGCTGCTTCCCTTGCAGCCTTTATATTTAAAAACTTTTATTAGAAAAAATATATGAAAAAGATTGTATTTATTTATTTATATTAAATTCTTATTAAAACTGTCATTAACAAAAAACCGAAGTATTATTTTATAATAATTGATGAGAGACAGAATACAAACCATCTTTAATTTCCTAAGCTTTTTTATAGCAATTCTTCGTTTCCATCTACATTGTGTAACAACTGCAGCCCGTATCAGTTTCTTATAGTATGAATAATCTCTATGACCTCGCCAATGGGCCTACAATCATATAGCCCGTATAAGAATTAAACGAGTCATTTTACTTATGAACGGGTCAATTCGGGTCATTTTTCTCTAACGGGTCAAAGCCTCAAAAGGATAACTAAAAGGTGTTTTTTTTTAAATTAAAAATGATAACTTAAAAAAAACGTAAAATTTATATACTTCCTCCGATTCAAAATAAGTGATACACTTTCCTTTTTGGGGTGTATCAAAATAAGTGATACACTTTGAAAATTTACCTTATTTGGCAAAAAATTATGGGACCCACATCCACTAACTATCTACTTTAACAAAGTGAAAAGACACCTTTACTCTTACTTTTACTTTTAAATATCATTAACTCCACTTTATTCAAAAAGTGTGGGACTCATTTCCCACTAACCATCTAATTAATCTAATTTAACCATCATTATAAACTTTTGCCTCAAAATCTGTGAAATCCAAAGTGTATCACTTATTTTGAATCGGAGGAAGTATATAAATGTTACGACTTATATATAACAATAACTATATATAAAAAAATTAAATTATAAATAGATAAATTAATGATCCAGCCAGTATGCAAAACCATCTCTTAATGACCCAATTAGACAAAATTTTGTATAATGGCTATACAAGAACAAATGTACAACTTAAAAGTATGTCCTTATTTTGGACAAAATCCCTATTTTGTACACTAATTATATATATATAAATATATATATATATATTCTTTGGACAAAATTACCCAATCCGCCCATTTTGCCACCTGTAATAATATGTGAAAACAAGATTCTAACTTGTAAGAGAGTTGCTGCTTTATTTTGTTGTTTGATTCTGAACTTTATACCAGCAGCCATTGAACGCAAACGGGCTTGAAAGAGTATTACCGACAGTTTGAATTTGTTGTAAGTCTTCCTTGACAAGTGTCGCCTATAATTAGTTTGTATTCTAACTGAAGCAGCATTCTTTTGCATGCCTTGGTATATATTACAAGCAAGCTTTCCTAGTTCATATCACACCACACAAAAATAGTTAGTTACTGCCTGATATTATATATAAATTAATAAATAAATAAAACTTTGCCCGAATTATACATATTGATAAGTAAACGGGTCAAATTAAAAGTCAACCTCTGCAGAAAGATTGCCAAACAATTGCAGAATTCCTCAAATCAAGAAAATGGTTTCTAGCAATATTACTTCTTATCTTTCTTTGAATAAGTTTGGCATCATAGCCAAGTTTTTGAGCTTTCATTGCATCTAAGTCAGCCATTTGACCAGCTCTAAGAAAAACTTTGGTTTTTCCTATCTGTAAAATTAATCAAACACTTTCTAATATAAGCTGTTAAATCATAAAAGTGATGTATGCACATAAAGTGCTTGCATCACTGACTTGTACCGTAGCTGTAAGGGTGTTGTACATTATGTACCTGAGATCCCTCGAGCCCTACATTGTACAAGATCTTTTGGCATGCAACCTTTGCATCAAGACTGCAGATGTAAGCAATAATTCAGTTTATAAAATTAATAAATGAAATTATTTAACATATATTATAGAGTAAATTACACGGATGGTCCTTTAAGTTTATAGCATATTTCACCAATGGTCCTTTAGTTCCAAAAATCACACTGATGGTCCTTAATTCTGAAAGGTTTTTCACCGATGGTCCTTTACACTAACTGGCGTTAATTTATTCTGTTAACTCACCTCATGTGCAATGCACGTGAGGGTAAAAAAGTCATTTTTAATTTTTAGTTAAATGAAAAATGACTTTTTTTACCCTCATGTGCATTGCATATGGGGTAAGTTAACAAAAAAAATTAACACCAGTTAGTGTAAAGGACCATCGGTGAAAAACCTTTCGGAATTAAGGACCATCAGTGTAATTTTTAAAACTAAAGGACCATTGGTGAAATTTGCTATAAACTTAAAGGACCATCCGTGTAATTTACTCTATATTATATGTTCTATTTTAGGTAACACACTCAATCTTTCAAAATGTTGTCATATAGAGTAAACTTATGAGTTAAAATGTTTTAAGTGCCACATCAGCGCCATGTCAGAAAAAGTCAACATGGTCAAAGTTAAATAGAAATTAAATAATGTATTTTACTTACTCTCCTCTCTTAACTTCTGGAGCAAGAATGCTAAATCGATTAACAAAATCAGCAAATTTTTTGCGAGTAGGATAGCCAGCACAGCTGATGCGAATTGCTTCTAGAACCCCCTTAGTAAAATGTAAAAATGAAATTATTAATATATTAAAAAAATATGAAGCTAAATTATTAATTTAAATAATCCCAGTGCTCACCCCACAACGTAATTGATTCATAATGTTGACATTTTCAAAAATGGAAGGTTTCAGAAGATTATTTGGCTTCACACATCTAATGTAATGTGGGTGTGTGGAATTTAGGGTTTCCATTAACTGCTGAAGTTGCAACTGCATGCATCAAGAATAAGATTATATAATGTTACAGATATTGATCTTTTTATATTTATTTTCCTGTATTTCTTTTCATTTCCAATAGGTAAATATATGGCATAAATTATGATTAGAGGTGGAAAAACGGGTGGGTCAAGATGGAGTTGTTATTTTTGTAATATAAGATTACAGTAATAATCTAATTATTAAAAAAAAAATGAGATTTAGCAAGTTGTAAGCACTAAAGATACAGATTGGGTGACAATCGACCCGTTCAACCCATTTGATTCGTTATAGATGAAACATAACCCGAATCAACCCATTCGTAAGTAACTGGGTTAAAAACGGGCCTGTTTGGGTTTGCCGGAAACATTTTTTGTGATCTTTTAAGAAGAATTGAATAGTTGTGTTTAATATTATTACAAAGATAATTCAATAAGAATAAAGCAATGTTGTAAGTTGTATTCATTTAGACATATTTGACCTGTTTCTTTTAAAGCTAATTTTTACCTATTTTACTGGTTAAAAAAAACATAACCAGATTAACTTTCTTATGTAAATTGATTTATCATTGATTTCACACTTTTGACAGATTTTCTTCACAATGATATTAAAGAATATATATTTTGAAGAAAATAGATACCTTAAAGCGAGTACCAATTGATGAAAACTTGGAAGATTTATTTGAAGCCTTGGTAGTCTCCTCGGGAACGGGAGGAAAAAGGCCCGATACAAAAAAACACTTTGAAGCAGTCAACATATGTTGGTGTTCCGGAACAACATAATCTTTGTTTTTGTCTAGAAATTGTTCGGATTGATACTGAACCTGTAAAATAAACAAAAATCACATAATTTCTAACAGGTCAAAATGGGCTCAGGTTGAAACGGATCATTTTTAGTAGGGGTGAAACAGACTTTGACCCGTTTTCTACTAAGCAAATGATTGAAATATTTAATATTTAATTACCTCTCCTGCATAATGAGCAATGGTGAAACCAGTGCGAGAGAATTTGGGTTTGAAAAACCGTTGGTGAGATTTGAATGTATGATAAAGCTTATGTGAGAATGTTTCATGAGTTGATTTGGGAAACATACTGGAAAAAAAACATAAAAAAAGCGTGTCACAAGCTAAATAAAAGATAATTCAATAAGTCAAAAAGAGAGATGTGTAATGCTAGAGGTTGTAAAATGAGCGGGTCGGGTAACGGGTCAAAATGGTACTTTTATACGGATTCCTGGAACACGTTTGGTCCAACTTTTAGTCCTTTGTTTAACAATTTATGTGTTACATGTGCTCATAGGAACTGTATCGTAAGAATTATAACATTAGTAATCCAATTTTATAAAGGTCAAAAATCAAAATGCATTTAAGTACCCTGAACTTGGTTGACTAGGTCCCCTACTACCCTAAAATATTAAAGGTGCAGCATGGTACCCTGAACTTGACAAAATAGTCGATTTAGTACCCTAGCTCACTAATATGGTCTTGTTTTCTCAAGTGATTTGCTTCTAATATCAATATATTGAGATAAATGTATATTTTTTAGTCCATCAAAAGCTCCAAAGAAAATAAGTCAAGTAAAAAAACGTGAACAGATTAACGAGCCAGGGTACTAAATCAACCATTTTGTCAAGTTCAGGGTACCATGCTGCACCTTTAATATTTCAGGGTAGTAGAGGACCTAGTCAACCAAGTTCAGGGTACGAAAATGCATTTTGGCATTTTTATACATAAAGCATTTTGGAGGTTGTATGCATTTTAAAATCCACTTTGGGCAACTTTCGACCCGTTCAACCCATTTGACCCGTTAGATATGAAAACGGGTCAAGATTTCCTCCTCTGAAGGTACTTACCAGGCTTCATCAAGTAAAGCAATTATCCCACCAGGTTTCTGCAATCATAGTTCAAACATTAATCCAATGAAATGAAATGTTGTTTTTACAAAAAAATATATATATATATATATATATATATATTAAATTAATTTCAAAATTATAGGGAATACCTTTTCGATAAGATCTAAAACATCCTTATTATCTACAAACTCTATGTAACTCCAGTCAATTTCTTCTTTGCTATATTCCTCTTGCTCCATTTTAAACACGTGCTGTATGAAATTATATAAAATAAAAAAAAAACAATATTAAAACTCAATCAGGTGTTTAGCAGAATGATTTATTCAATAATACCAAAAGACACACCTGGTTAAAATGTTGTTGCAGTTTCTCATTAGTGTAATTAATACAAAATTGTTCAAAACTGCACAATTCACACATATTTAAAAATTAATCATCACAATTGAGTCAACAAACAGTCAAATAAGATTTACCTATTGGATTTAAAGCTTTCAAACCCATATATATCAAGGACCCCAATCAGATATCTTGAATTATGATCTTGCCCAATAGATACATTAATTTTTGCCACTAACCTGTAGATAATAATATGTTAAGACTTGTGTTATTTAGGGTTAATTAGTAAAAGATCAAATAATAGTATTTCCATAATTAAAATAGGCAACGATAATATTTAATTAAATTGTTTGGATATGTGCAGTAAAGGTAGCAATTTCGACCCGTTTGCCTATGAATGGGTTAATATGGGTTGTGTTTTATCTCAAATGAGTCAATTTAAACAAAAAAGCTAAAAAATCATTTTATTCAAAGATTATAATTTTATCATAATAATATTGTATTTGTAACCATAATTAACGCATTAATAATTTATAAATTCTTTTAAAAGATTTACAAAAAGTTTTTGAGAGTCAACTCAACCTGACTCGGCATGCTTTGACCCGTTATACAACCTGCACATCTTGCCACCTCTAGTGTACACAAGGTGAACTCAAATTTCCACTAAAAAAATAAAATAATAAAAAATAAATAAAAATTACCAATCAAATAGGCGTGAATATAGGGTTTTAGCTAAACCATCTCTGCTAACAGATGCAGCTTGAGGATCAAGACTTCTTTTTATAACTTCTTCAGGTGCAACCATCACACGTTTTAGTAATGCATCTTCAAGTGCCTGAAGATCACACCTAAAATCAATAAAAAAAAATTATTAAAAAAAAGAAAAAAAAAAGAAAAGATATAAAAAGCTATAAACATACAATAACAACTCTGCTGCTGTTTGAAGATGAAATTTGGATTTATCATCTTTCAAAACCGAAGAATCAGCCTCTTTCCCTTTAGAAAAATCAATATTACCAAGATGGAGAATTGAAGCCAGAACTCTGAAAATTGCATCCTGGAATAAGTGAGCATGTTATTGTAATACTGTTACATAGATTAATTCTTAATAATTAAATTAATATTATAAAATTACTATTATAACCTGTTCTTTTTCATTCATTCCAACAATATCCATAGCTCTCCTAGTAGCAAGATAATCATGAGAATCGCTTACACCATCAAGCTCATAGCATTTTGATTGGTTGAGATAACGAAATGATCTCGGATCTCCCAATTTATATTTTTTAATTTCCTAAAAAATAATTTAAAATTGTTAAAAATTTAATAAGTAGCCAGAGCCTGATAAATTTAAAAAACAAATGTTTAATTAAAAGTTTAATTAATATCATATATGTCCTTTAAAAACACCAAAATACTCGAATTTTGTCTATTGCTATATAAATAAAATAAAACTAAATGAACAATTTTTTTAATAACTTAAACTTTAAAAATCTTACATAAAATATATCAATTAACAAGTGGTATATTTAATTCCTTTAAAATTTACGTTTGGTAAATATGAGGTTTTAAAAAATTTAAAAGGATATATATGAAATATTTCCATAATTTAATGTGTAATTCATGTAAAATAACCTCTTCAGGTGCTGCACAAAGAAGATAAAAACAGTGATAATTGCGTTCAGGATCTGAAATTTGACAAACACGAGATCTTTCTAGAAGATATGTTCGAATAGCTGCTCCAGATATATGTTGTTGTTTATCAAACTGAATCTCAACAAATTTACCAAAACGACTGCAATTAAAAAGTAACAAATATAAATAACTTGTAAAAAAAATAATAAATTAAAAAGTTGATACTAACAGCTAAGTCATACCTGGAGTTTGCATTTCTAACAGTTTTTGCGTTCCCAAAGGCTTCCAGAACTGGATTTGACTGCAGGTATAACATTTAATTTAAAAATATATATTTCAAGTTTGATATAGTGAAATTACAAAACTAACCTCGAGAATTTGTTTTTCAACTGTTCGTCCTTCTTCAGTGCCTGTACGACCCCCCAAAAAGGCGAGATATTGCATAAGCATTTTTGTTGTCTCGGTTTTACCCGCCCCACTTTCACCACTCACCAAAATTGAGTTGCTTTTTCCTTCATTAACCATTGCCCTAATACACCACAGATTAAAAAATGTAAAATGGGTGAGTCAAACGGGTTGGGTAACGGGTCAAAATGGGTAATTTCATGTTCGGGTCAATTGCCCGACCCGTGAACACTTTTTGGACTTTTTTGGGGCAAATGTCACAGAATAGCATTAAATATGAGTACAAAAACCACATCGCTATTTTATGACATTTGCCTTTTTGTTATTTTGTAAATGACTAATGTATTACATATGATTACAAAAACTATATTATTAAAAGGAAAATGATAACAACAGTCCTAAGGGTTGTGATTAAAATGTAAGACATGTATCAGAAACTTATACATCAATATGTAACCAATTCCTAAATTTTAGGAATTAACCCTCCATAAATGATGTACAATTCCTTATGCATTTAAAGATAAAGGTTTTCATTAACAAAACCCGTATTAATATTATAATAACAGTAATTATAATTATAATAATATTTCTTTTATACAGGAGTTAGGACATGTAAGCCTTTAGATACACTTTAGGCTACTATTAAACCGCTCAACCAATTGACTCGTTTCATTATTAGCTAATTTTTATATATATTACCCATTTGACCCGTTACCAATACAACCCAAACTGACCCATTTCCGATACAAACTGATTAAAAACTACCAAAAAGAACAAAAAAATCACCTAAAAGCAGCATCTGCAATTGCAAAAACATGAGGATCTAAATCCCCAATTGCTGCTCCTTTGTACTTTTGCATCATTTTTGCATCATATAAGTAGGGCAATCTTTTAAAAGGGTTAACAGCAATTAAAATATTGCCCGTATATGTCTGCCATATGTCAGAATACGATATAATATTTCTGCAGTAGTTCATGGTTTTTTTCTCACCGAATTGAAAAAAAATTAAAGAGTGAATAAAAGTTAGTTACTTTCTTACATATATTTCATTGAGTTGATATCGGGTAGCTAAATTTTGCAAAACTCCAGGTTCATGCAAATAAGAAAGTTTTGTCATGTCATCAACTCCACCAGCAGGAGCTTCAACGTCTTTAGAATATATTTTTGATAAATTTGCAACAACCTAAAATGGTAAAATTCGGAAAATGAAAATTAAAAAAAGCTCAAAATAGATATGACCGTTGATGTTACAAGTTACAAAATTAGGGACTATTTGTGTAACAAATACAAACCACGGGGACGATTGATATAATATTTTCTTAATCAACTTACTTTCTTCCCATTAGTAGTTTGGATATAAGCTTCCTCTCCATTAATATTTAAAACTTCACCATCTATCCAAGCAACTGACGGGTCTTCAACCCATACATGGGAACCTACGATTATATTTGTCGTAGAACCCTGTAAATAAATTTAAATATTCTTAATTTAACTGAAAATTGTTGATATAGGGTAAAAAAAATGTGTATCTCATAGAAAAATGTAGGAAATTGATCATGTGGCTATAAGCTTAAATTTAATCATGCCAAAAAAAAAAAAAATAGCTCCATTGTTTACAATGTGTATTGCATTCATAATGTCATTATTGCAAGTTATTATCTGAGGGAATCATTCACAAAGTGTGTATCAATACCTAAATCATAGTTTAAAAATGTCTTTGTAGACATGAAATTCATTGTGTTATCGGAGTCCTATAATCCATGATTATCCATCTACAGGTAGAATCAAGTATGTCATTAGGAGACTAATGCATATATATTTTGGAATATCTTCAATTTGTATAACCATATTTTCTAATAAAATGCTGATAATAATAGCTAATTTGCTATGTTAGGTTAGCTGTAAACCCTAAATCAATACCAAAACATTCACTTAACTAAGTTTCAGTATCATAAACACTAAAACAAGCATACATACCATTCGAATATCAACAATCAAAGCTCCATTACTTCAAACTCCTCCATCGAGCCTCCATCGAGCGTACCTTCCCCTATCTCAAATCGAATTCTCTCACTGTAACAAGGTAACTGCAGTAGCTCATTCATGAGTTAACAAACCCTAATTTCATCAATGCGAACCAAAAACCCTTTCCAAAATCAACGATCAACGGCTTCGTAATCCTTCGAATCCTCCAATTAATTCACATTGCAATCATCCGATCTTATGCAATTGTGTACGGAATTGGTGTTTTTTCCTCGAATTGTTAGGAAACTAAACCGATTAAAAAGGATATAACGTCTCCGGCAAAGGTAGGTACGACGGGGTGACGATGGTGATGGTGCGTGAAATCGTGAGCCGTTGATCGGAATCGGATTGAACCGGTTAGATTTGTGTAACATTGTTGTAAGAAAACGCAAAAGATTCGGAAGCTGTACAAATTGACGGATTTTTGGGAGATTTTCGTGGTTCATGCTTTTTGGCGGGTAAGAGAGAGAATGCAATTGGGATGCATAATCCGACGATCGGAAAACAAATTTTAAAAAAGACGTGATATATTTTGTTTTAAATACAAATTTGTACAAAAACTAATCCATTTTAAAAATAATAATAATAAAAGTAATTAGTTATAAGTCTGTTTCCATAGTTTTTTTAATAGAAAAATTACATTGTTATTTATTATCCTGTATCCAACATACATTGTACTAATTTTAGTATAAATGATACTGGATATATATCTTGCAAGAATGCAAGATATAGTATGTCTTATTAATTTTGCAATATAAAAGGTTGAAAACACAATTTCAAGAGCTTAAGATTATTTATCATTTGTTGTTATATGAATCCGGTATCTGAAAAAATAAATTATTTAAACATTTTCAGATATTTTGGATAATTTTTTGGATATCTGACATTTAAAAATTTTAAAAACACTATTCAGTTCTTGTATCCGAAATTCACATGTCCAGATTTTAAATACTTACATTTTGAATATCAAATATTTTTAAATAGGGTATGATTTTTACACCACATGTTTTGATACATCTACCACAAAAATTGCATTGATTATTTATATAATATGCAGAAATACTTGTACAGTGTGGTATAAACATCAAATTGTGTAGTAGCAAAATTAATTCCCTTTTTAAATACCTCTGGACAAATCTATCTTTTTTTTGCCTTTCTTAAAACAAAATTAAAAAAATAGAAAAAAAAAACATTTTTTATAATGAAAATGAGAGATTTTAACAATTCACCAAATCAAAAGAAACCATGTAAAAACAAAAAACAATCCGTTTAGATATTCAGAAATCTATTCAACGAATTTCAGTACCCAAATCATAAAATCCGGCGAGCCATACCGGCGAAGGATTCCGCCACCGCCTCCGTCAACCACCGCCGGCCAATCCTATATACGCTCACCTTCACGCGCGCAAACTCCGTTAGGTATCGAATAACGTTCCATTTCTACACAATTCATCAAATTTCCCTATCTAAACATAAATTCGAATTATTATTTTTCCAGAATTATAAATTGTTGATATTCGATGTATATCATATCGTTGAAATTCATCATCCTGTGTGATGCCTAATTCTTCCACATCTTCTTCATCCACTAACGTTACAGAATTACAATCACAAAACTTAACCCTAACCCTAATTCCAGGCCTTCCAGACGATTTAGCAGCTTTAATTCTCGCTTTTCTTCCGTACTCTTATCACGGCAGACTCAAATCAATATGTAAATCATGGAAACACTTTTTTTCGTCGAGAATTATACATTCAATCCGCCATAAACTTGTTCATTTCTCGAAACGATCTCAATTACTCTGTATTTTCCCTCAGGATCCTTCAGTTTCTTCACCGTACATATTCGATCCACAAAATTTAGCTTGGTGTTATCTTCCTTTAATGCCATGTAATCCACATGTATATGGATTATGTAATTTCATATCTGTTTCACATAATTTGAACTTATACGTAATCGGTGGATCGCTTTTCGATACCCGATCATATCCACTCGATCGTCCATCACCATCTTCATCAGCATTTCGATACGATTTCGTTACAAAAACCTGGAATTCTCTACCTCCTATGATCTCGCCACGTGGCAGCTTCGCGTGTGCTGCAGTTATGAACTCTAACCGAATTCTGGTAGCTGGTGGTGGGTCCCGACACACGTTGTTTGGTGCAGCAGGAAGTAGGTTAAGTTCTGTTGAAATGTATGATATTGGGGAAAACAAATGGGTTGCATTAGACGGTTTGCCTAATTTTCGGGCAGGTTGTGTAGGGTTTATGGTTGGAAATGATGATGATGATGATGATGAGAAAGAATTTTGGGTTATGGGTGGATATGGCGAATCAAGAACGATTTTGGGTGTTTTTCCTATTGATGAGTATTATAGGAATGCAGTTGTGATGCAGTTGAAAAATGGTGGAATTGGAAAATGGAGAGAAATTGGGGATATGTGGGAAGAAGGTGAAAGACGACAACTTGGAAGAATTGCAGTTGTTGAGGATTTAAACGGTGGTTTTCCTGGAATTTTTATGCTTGATAAGAATGATATATTCAGGTAAATTAGGGTTTAGCAGTGAGTCAGGGTACTAAATTGACCATTTTGCCAAGTTTAGGATACCATGCTGCACATTTAATAGTTAGAGGACCTATTCAGCCAAGTTCAGGGTACTAAAATGCATTTTGGCCTATGTTTTATACCGTTATCCAGACTTCGGGCAACTTTGACCCGTTTCGGCCCGTTTGACTTATTCCCTTTTTACATAATTGACCCATGATAAGTAAACGGGTCAAAATTGCCACCTAACTTCCATTCAAACACCTTTACAGGTACGATACAAGTTCAAATCGTTGGTGTAAAGAAACTAGAATGCCAAAAAGAGCAACTGATGAGTCAGCACTAGGGTTTGTTGCATTAAACGGTGAATTACATATTATGGCTGCTCATAACGAATCTGGGTCAACTGAAAACCGAAGATTAAGAAGGCATAAAAGGTCAACGTCTCTTTTTCTACAAATTTATCACCCTGCTAAAAAGATTTGGAGAACCCTAATTACAAAACCACCAATTCAACAACCTTTGGATTTCAAAACGGCGGTTATGTGCACTATTCGGCTTTAAATTGGATTAATATATTTGTATGTTGTATGTTGTTGTATTATTATTGTATTATTATTGTATAGCTTGCTATTGAATTAAATATTAATTTTTCATGTAAAAGAAATGTATTTTTATTGAGGTTATTGTATGTAGTATGTACATAAGAAATATATAATAAAAAATAAAATTGTATATTATTTTACTTTATAGTGGCAGTTATGTTATTTGAATCTTGTTTACTTAAAGAATGGTTTGATTTGGGTTATTTTATTATCTCTAACAGGTCAAATAAATAAATAAATAGCTAATAAATAAACGGGTCAAACTGGTCAGACGGGTTGAAAGTTGGCCAAAATATTTTTTTTAATTAATAAAAGGTAATATTACAACAGATTTAGGAGGTAAACATTGTAAAATGGGTCGTAGATGTTGGGTAACAAGTTAAAATGGGTATGGTTATAACCCGAAACACATATAATGCATTAGAAATAAAATTTGGGCGACTTTTGATCCAAATACTGCAAACCAGTAAAAACAGATAAAGTCAACCATTTGTTTGACTCGGCCCGTTCACATTTCTACATTTGTATACAGTGTACGTATATGTAAGTGTATATCTCTACTATTTATAATGCATTTAGGACTTTTCTATAAATAGCAGGCTGAAAATTCAGCCAAATACTTGCTATTTTTAGAATTGTTTGCGTTTATTAAAAAAAACAGAGTCAGGTTTCGAACCCAAGACCATGAGGTCACCTAGATAACCATTCAACCAACTGCGATGCTAAGCCACATGTTGAAAATCTCAATATAATAAAATATATTGTTTATTTCAATCATCCTCTGCTAATTGGGAGGCCGAAAGACCAATTCTTTGGGAATTTAATCGACCTCTGCTAATTATTGGGAAGCCAAAACATTAATTTATTGGGAATTCAATCGATCTCTGCTACTTGGGAAACTGAAAGACCAATTCATTTATCCCAACATATAAACCCTAACGATTCTTTACAGACGTCTCCCACCTTACACACAGTCGTCTCCTCCAGCGGGCAAATTAAACCAACGATGACCTTCACCCCCTCCACCTTTGGAAAAGAAATCGTAGACGTATGACTTCTTCCACTGCTTCAGTTATCGATATAGAGCTATTGGAACCATGGACGATAAAGGCAAGCCTCATCACGATTCCAGAATCATCCGAATGTCCGTAGAACAGTTGAAAGCTACAGTTTTATGCACATTGCTAGGTAAACCTAATTCACAATCTATGTACTGTCAATTTTCGAATTGGGGTTTAACGAAGGTTTATTGATTTAACCTTTTTTGGTTATTTATACAAGTCTTCAATCTCGACCTTACGATCTAGACTATTATGCAACCGGTTGATCTGTATGATTTGGATCTATATGATTTGGTAACCGGTGATGCTATTCCATTGTTAAATAGATTATTTCTAATTTATATTGTTTTATAAATCAATTTTTGTAATTAATGAATGTTGATGCAGCTCATGTTCCTAGCTGATCCACCAACCAAGCTCTACTAGGTATAGTCTGATCTCCTTAGTGTTACTAATTAAATTATGTTTTTTCGATTAATTTATTAAACTAATTACTTTGCTACTGTAGATTCTAAACAACTTTTTCCTATCCGTTTATGAATATAAATTTCAATTTCAGTTATCTCTTAAATTAACAAAAAGAACAAATTTAAAAAGGAAGAGGTAAAAAGAAAGTGATATTTCACTATTTTGTTTAGTGTATGGAAGATGAATTTTTCAACCTGATTGAAGTTTAAAGACCTTTTTGTTTTAATTTTTTTGGCTGCCAATTAACACTCATTGTTAATCACTCAATGTTAATGACTGTTTACACCGAGGGAATAAGTGTATTTGGTATTATGTTATCTCTACTATATATAATGCATTTAGGACCTTTCCCTAAATAGCATTCTTAAAATTCAGCAAACTTCTTTCCATATTTAACATTTGCTATCTTTGCTAAAAAAATTAACTCAATCAGAATTCGAACCTGCAGGTGAAACACCAACGCAGAAACCAACTAATACACGTTTAATTTTCTAAACACATTTCTTACTACTACAGAATACTTACGGTTTATTGAGTTAACCTAAATCCCCTACTTCACTAGGTCATGTTGAGTTCCAATCCTCCAGAAGAAGAAGAGACACGCCTCCTCGGTTCCTTCACACCTCCTTGATTCCTTCACATCTCCTCGTAAACTTCAAACACAACCTATATGCTCCAAGTCTATCTTCACACCTCCTTTGTAATCAAACGGATTAACTTTAGATGGAATGTTTTTTGTACTAATCTATCATATTTGTGTTTTGGTGTCGCAGGATAAACAACTAATGGTCTCTAAATGTGCTTGCATCTCAGGTAGTTCACCATTTCTGATCAAACCAATGGCGATCGATCACAGGTTATCAGTTAATTGTATTTCGAATGTATTTCGAATTATCATAAGTTAATTGATGATTTCTGTATTTAGGCTTCATAGATTGGATGTAAATAGAGATCGAAAGTTCACTAATTTGTTGAGGTATTTCGTTTCCAGTTTGTTAATTGATTTTTTGGTTAAATTTGCAGGAATCCAATAATAGTTACAAGGGTGAAAATTCAAAGACCTCTTACTGATGTACAAGAATTAGAGTTACATGTGAAATTGTTGTTAGAGATAAAGCAAGATCTACAAAAATGGTATTAAATTTATTATAAGTTTTTTAGATTTGAAATATCTGAGTTAATCTTTTTGGTGAAGAAACCGAAGAGGAAAAGAAGGCTTCTGAGTTTATGCTCATTTTTAAGTTTTATTTTTGTTATATTTTTTTGAATATTATTTTCATATGTTTACTCGCAATTTTTTGTTTGTGGTTATGTTTATCTTATATTAGCTGGCATTTTGTCTTCAGTTTTGCTGGATGTAAAACCATGGGATGATGAGACTAGCATGAAGAAGCTCGAGGAAGCTGTTAGAACCAATGTTTTAAAACACGGGTTGACCGGGCCGGTTCAACCGGGATCCGGGCAAGGATCCAGGTCAAAGGTGGCCTGTTTTTTACTCACAATCAACTCGTTAAGATCCGAATGGTTACTGAATTGTAGTATTAACCAGGGTTTATGAATGACATAATCACACAATTGGGTCTAAACTTTGAATTGATTTTTGTGCTGTTGGATTGATGATATCAGCTGCTGATCTAGCTCAGTACACTCTTGGACAACTAAGATTATGAATTGTTCGATTGAGCTCAATTGTATTCTTTTCCTACCATTACAATTTATTAGTGGATCAAACAAATTGCTGAGTTTTTTTTTTTTTTTTTTTGTAGAACAAACTTTAGCCAGTTGAATTATAGTGGACTTTTTTTTTTTGTAGAACAAACTTTAGCCAGTTGAATTATAGTGGACTTTTCACAGCCATTTTAGAGAAGGGTGATGACTTTTATGATCTGTGTTGCATCTATAAGTTAATATTATTTACTATGATTAGTCTGTTTAGATGATCCCCTTTATCTGTGTTTTAGGCAAGAAAGATGTTGAGAGGTAGATAACCCCTTGGCCAAGATATTGGATTTGAATGTTGATTACAATTCTGAACGAGAAATCCAATCATTTGATCAACAATCCCATTCCAATGCTGTTATAAAAAGGATACCCGAATCATTGTTTCTAATTTGCTTCAAAACCAAGTTCCTTCACATGATACCATTTCTATTAACGTGTCTTGTGGAGCACAACTTCTCACAGCAAAGGATTCTGCATCTGTTGATACACATTCTGATTCTATTTCCTTGAAACCAAAACTTTAATTAGGAATAGAGCCTGGTTCTGGGGATAAACATTTCATGTCTATGCCAAAAAAAAAAAAAAAAAAAAAAAAAAAAAAAACAGGAATGTATGATTTCATTGGTCGTTATTGTATAAAAGATAAGAAACATTTACATAGAATATCTTTAGAAATTATCATTTGCAAATTTGTTTTTTTAAGTGAATTTGCTTTCACGTTTGTGAATTTGAGTCAGACAAATTATATGTTAAGCAATTATCTTTATCTTTAGCAGAGCATTATTCGTTAAGAGATTAATTTGTTAAGCGATTTGAATTTGTAACCTTTACGTCATTAATGTAATGCTCTTACCAACTAAGCTAATGGACTATATGTTTATTACTTGACTATAATGAACTATATTTGTTTTTTTTGAACGGCAAGTAAGTAAATTAGTGGTTCGAGCCTAGACAGTGACATCCCCAAGGGGCCGTATGTCTTCCCTCGAATCTTCCACGTATGGGGTATAAACCCCATCATTTGTCCACGACGGGACTTGAACCCATGACCAATGGATAATGAACTATATTAACCCCTTCAACTTTTTACCATCACTATCACCACCTACCATCTGCTAGCACAACTGTCGACATCCATGACCACTACCACCGCCGTGCACCATCAGCCACTATCACCACTCACTAATGGTCGCCGCGAATTATAGTTACAGGATACCCGCCGCCGCATTGCGCGGGTATCCTTCTAGTGTATTTTAATGTATTTTCAAACTTGAGTGATGGAAACTAAAATTAAAAGATGACTTCTACTTCAAGGAATAAGTATATAAATGTACACTTTGACAAATTCGTTGTATAAATATGTTATTTATATAATAATTTTTTTATAATTATCCAAAAGTTTATACATTAAAATTTGTAACATGTCAAATAAGCGAGTAATACTGAGTCAATATTCATAGATATGTCTTCATATTTACAATACCGTGTATATTTTGAAAATATGTGACGATCACAATTCACAACCTTATAGTTTTGCTCCTTTTGAGACCCATTCAACTTGCGTCATTTAATATGCAAATTAATTTCTTTTGTTTCATTTCCATTATTAAACTAAAAGCCTATACAAAACGAATACTTAAAAAAGAAGGTCATATATGGATAATGAAGAACCATAAGATTGAATTACATGAAATGCATGTGCCCATAAGAAATCATGGTGCTACCAAATAATAAAGATACCGTTAGATTAGGATTTATGTTTTTAAAATTTCAAAATATTTAAATATTATTAAATTATATTAAGGATATATGTCTGAATTTTAAAGTTTTCAATGAATATATACGTAATAGTGAAATTTGTAAAGATATATACATAATATTTGAAGTTTACAATGACGTATATGAAATTATCCCTTATTTTAAATACTAAGGTGCTGTTTGATATGAACAAAATGATTAAGCGCTGAATAATTCAACTCTCTGAATGATTAAGAGGTTTTATATCAAACTTGTTTTGAATGTAAGAAACTTTTTTATAAGATTTTTAACTGCTTAATGATTCAGCATATGTTATATGGAAGAATGATTCATCAGCTTTTTGTTATCCCATTCAGCATATACTTCATTAAGAGACGTTAAACAAACGCACTGAATGCTAAATGGTTCAGCATGAAGCGCTGAATGGTTCCATTAAGCTGCAAACAAACACTACCTAACATTCTAACATCTTAAAATATAATATCATTAATTTGATTTTTTGTTAATAAAAATTCTGTAAATTATGTGAGGTAATAAAATATAAAAAGAACATACAAATCTCCTATGAAATATTCAAGTCAAAAAAATATAAAAACAAAGTCAAAATCAAACCACATGGTCAATAATTTGATTTTCCTATAAATAAGTCTCTCATCTTCATCATGGATATTATCCATCAAACCCTAAGAAACATTTCACCTTTTTTCTTCTAATTAAACAACAATTCACCATTTTATCCCCAATTAATAACCCAAAAAAAAACCATAATCCAGATTTTTAAACATGAAACACCAAATCATATTTGTAGCCATAATGGCATCACTTGCTCTTTTACTTCTAAGTTTCAAACCAATTGGAGCATGCAGACCCTTAAATGGAGATTTTGAAGAAACATTAATGAATAAGAGAGAAAATCTTATATTGTCATCGTTACAAAAACGGCCAGTCCGACCACCGGGAAATGGATGTAACTCCACCGGCAATGGCGGTAACCCTTGTATTGGCTCCAAGAAGGTCGCCGGAATTCACAATGCCGCCGTCGCACCACCACCGCCACCACCAGATCATGATGTCACTCAATCATTGGTTCAAGTAGGACAGGCCACTAGCTAGCCACGTACCCATGCATTAATTCCTATTTTTCCATGATTAGTTAATTACTAGCTACTTAATTACTAGATTCTTTAGAATTAATTTAAGCAGCATTAATGAAGTCATGAATCAAAATTCTGACTATTAATCACAATAACTGGACTTATTGATGGTCCATTGATTTTTTCAGTATATATGTCTGTGCTTTCGTACCGACATATGTTTGTTAATTTAATTAATTATTTTTGTAGTATGATTTTGTTAATTTGTTTGATTGTCTTAATTAAGTGCGTATATAGTTACGTGTTCATTTGTATGTATGCATGCATGCATATATAGACTTTTTAACATAATTGTATATCAAGCTTCAAATGAATGATTTACTTAGTATAATAACAATAAATTGAAGTGTTTCCGAGAAACTTATTGGATCAAAGGGTTTAATTTGGATGCCTATATTACTATATAGCTCAATTTGAATTAGACATACCATCTAATCCATAGATGGATTTTATTAGATTATTGATCTATGGAGCATTAGTAGCTTCGAAGGTTTTGCTTCATTTCCTCTTTAATACTATATTAAAACTATTTTATTTGAGTAAACTACACAAATGATTCTAGTTTGCAAAAAGTTTGATGTTTGTTTCTTTAGTTTCAAAAATTACCCCAGTGATTTTTCAGTTTGAGCGTCATTCGCACTTTTAATATCCATAGACTAATCTAAACAGCTACAATCGCCAAAGTACCAAATCCCCGAACCCTAAACCCCAAACACCTACTTTTAGTTAGCCAGCGGCGTTGTTTACCACATCTCCGGCCACCACCACTGTCATCACAAGCTATCGCACCACCATCCTTATCCATTTGGAATAAGAAATGGAAATTTAAATGACTTTCAAGTGACTTCCTAAATATATGTTCAATATATCAGATGATTAGAGTAAGATTCAAAAACGACCATAACAACAATTAGATCATGTATACCACGGGCATAAGCGTGCTCGGCCACCTCGGGACAACCCTTATAACTGGAATAACTTTTAAAAAGTTAGGAATAAGAAATGGAATGACCATATTCCAAATGGTAGTGCTCATAAAAGTTAAAATCAATATTGGTGCTCTTAAACGGGTGACATGAATGAAATAAACACTGACATGCGGTATTTCCCTAAAGAAGACGTAAATTAAGTTGGTCAATGTTCAACCTAAGGGAATTGAAGAACCCTTCAAAGTCATACAATATGTGATCATTCTCTACACGTTCTACACAACAATCTCATTACTCGTGTAAACGGTATATATTATAATTCACTTGCACATTAATAAATTAATTAAAATATACTAAGATTAATATTTTGCTACATTCCCCCCCCCCCCCCCCCCCTAATAACCATCAAATAGTACTCTATTTAATCTCAATACATATGTTCATGAACATACATGCCCTTATGTAACATGTATGTATAGTGGATTATATAAAATAGTATGTTTTTATTTGGATTTGTAATCGTCGTAAAATGTATGTATAGTTGGATAGATAGACTAAAAAACTATATTAATTTATTAGCTACTAGCTAGTAGTTTTTTTTAATTTAATTGATGGTAGTTATTTAAAAAAACACTAATGTAACGTGTTTCATAGATTTGAAAAACTAATATACATCTTCTATTTTTTATATTTAAAAAAAAATTATTATAAGCTATAAAAAGTATGTCGTCGAGAATTCTCTTCTCGGTCCCAACTGGATGACACTATCTTAGAAAAAGAAAGCAACAATAACGTTTTATATGCATATCATTCGTATGCCCGAGGAATTAGATCTTAACAAATGATGTCAAATCAATTGAACATAATTAAGCCAACATGTTTTTTTTATTAATAATGAGATCATATGCGGACCATTTGTAAGTTGTTTTTACAATACACAATGGACAATTATCATCATAATCAACCTATAATATATTAAATATGAATTAAGCCATAAAGTCGTTTCAAATAACATGCATTAGTTTCCTTAATGCCCATAAGTAAGCAAAGCATACACAAGTATATTTAGCTAATTTAATTGCGGTCAAAAGCTCCATCATCTCAACTTCTGGTGGTATACCACCGGAAGTCGGTGGAGAAACCGCCTATGGTGGTGGAGAAGTTGTTGCAGCGGTGGCCCCACCACGTCTCACGGAGGCCTTCTCATGAACCGGCGGCGATACACAACGGTTCCCACCATTACCACTATTATTGCATCCATTTCCAGGAGTGTGGCTAGGTGTGTGGCCAAGAGATGGTAAAATCATGAACCGTTGGTTCATGTTCATCACCTCACCGCTTGCACCACATGGCTCGACCATGGTCAATAATATAACCATTGACACCAATGCTACTTGAAGAACACCAATTTGGTTTTGCATGGTTAGTTTGTTTCTTGTTTGCCAATAAATTTGCATGGTATGGCCTAGTTTTGGTGTTTTATTTTAATGAGTATAATCTTATATAATAATGTTTGGAATAAGATTTAGGGTGAAAGAGAAGAGGTTACTTATAGGTCGCATTGTCCGAAATTAACGTTGCTTGATATTGAAGTCATGGTTTTGAATGTTGACTAGTGGAAAAATGGTTTAGTCGTACAAGACTTAAGAGATGTATATTTTCCATATTAATTTTGAGAATATAATCAAGTTTAATTTCTATTAAAATATAATCATATACTAAATATTTGACGAATTGTTAGTTTATAAACTTTCGTACTTACCAATGTAAGAAAAAAAAATCAAAGTTTCTAGCCTTCATATTTTTTTCGTGTGAAAGTTTATACTTCGTATTATATTAGTCAATAATCATTACTTAAGATAAGGCTTTTTACACTAAAAATTTATAATTATAAGCTTACAAAAATATAACTACTTTTCCCCATAAATTTGTTATTTTTAAGCAATTACATATGTAATTATATAGATGTGTGTGTGATTTTTAAGTGACATCGATCTTATTCACTATTGGTCTTTCATTCGTATTGCCGTTAAAAAAACGTATTTCTTTTTTATCCAAATAGATTTCTTGTTTAAATTACATGAGGCAATAAACTGCAACATATTATACAAGATATTCCATAAGAATCATCCTACAAGTTTTCATAATGTCTAAAATCCAACAATTTCTATAAAATTCTTTAACAAAATAACACATTGATCTACATAACAACTACTCAAAACTACGAAACTTAATACTTTATTTATAAAACAAAAAACAAAAACAAATAAGACATCAAGATCTAGTAACATTAACATCTTCATCATTCTGAAAAACCAGAATCGAGTTTTTCCTTCAATTGTTCGACATCATCAACCGTTAAACCTTGAAACGAAAACGTATGTACAACTTTTCCATCTTCAGTTGTTGCAACATTCGTATCATTAATCACCATTTCATGATTTTTAAACGTTTTTATAACGCGTGCAATCGGATGATCATCTAACGGGCAACTAACTCTTATAACCGCATCATCTTTTCTAGCCATAAAGTCAACTTCCGGTACACAGTTGACTTCTTTTCCCGTTTCCAAAACTCTTATTTTCGATTGTAAATCGGTTATATACGAAATCGCGTCACCGAGTAAAGACGCTTTATCCATTTTTGAAATGTTTGGTACAACCGCACGTAACGCGTAAAATCTTTGATTTAATTTTTCTCGTCTTTGTCTTTCGGCTTCTACATGATTTAAAGGTTCTTCTCGCCCGTTTGCGGGTTTTCTACCCCGTTTTCTCGGTTTTCGGTCCATTAAAGACAAATCATGATTCGATTCTTGTGAATTCAATATTTTCCCGTTATTATCGTCGATTCGATGCCCGTTTGATGAATTCCCGCCAAAAACGTGGTTTATTTCGTACGATTCGCCCCTGAAATCCAAATCGTCTTCGACTTTTGGGGAGAAATTGATGCTAATCGGGCCCGATTTTGGGCCGCCGGTACCGAGGCTTAATTCTTGGCCGAATATTTTCGGTAATCCTTTCGGGTGGCAACCGTTGAACAAAGTTTTGACCATTGAAATGAAACTTTGATCTTCCGGGATTGACTTAAATGACCCGATTTCCAAAACCCCTCGTTTGACCGGAACAAGAACTAGGGTTTGAAAACGGGCCGATTTTGCTAAAACGGATCTTGATTGGTAATGTTCTTCACAACTTTTGGCATCGGAAGCCCAAACGGGTCGGCTTGTATTAAACGATTGTGACGGGCTAGACGGTTTATCAAACGGGAATAAATAATAACCCGATGTGAAATAAAACATCTCCAAATCGGAAATCAAATCCATTTTTGATGCACGATTTCCTTCTGCGGGCCCGTTAAACCACAAACAAAGCTTTTGAAGAACCCGTTTTTTCCTCACAATTTCTTCCCGATTTTTAAAAACTTCATTTTCTTTTGATTCTCTATAATGGCCATCGCCCCAAATTAAAGCCGATTTTCCCGATTTTGTATTTGAAACTTGCCAAAAAATGGCGTAATTCCAATCGGACCCCTCGATAATCTTATGAAAAGCTTCTTGAACCCCTAAATCCCCTGTTTTTGGCCTAAATTCATCGGGGATTTTATTTGAAGCTGACCAAATGAAGAAATTACAAGCTTCATGACCTAATACGGTTCCTAACATACCCTTTTCTTCTTCTTCTAACCGAAATTTGTCTCCCATTTCTGCAAATATGAATTTATTATTGGGTTTTTAGAATTTAAATACATAAATAAAGCAAAAAAGAGGGTTTTTACTACTTATAAGCTTATTGTGTATGCAATTTTGAGTGTTTGGTTAGAGAAACATCAAGTGCTTATCCAAACATTATTTCCCACCACACAATTTCTATGTTTATTTTGAATTACAGGAAAATTAAAACCCATTTTACCACAAGGGTTATATTTGCAAAAACAGAGCAAACAAAATTATAAAATTTCCTTAAACTTTACATTTAGGGCAACTTAAATTAAGTAAAATCGAACAATTTCTATCTCTAGAACCAATGGGATTTCACCTAAATCCGATTAAGCTAATTAATAATAGCTTAATTTCATGAATTTCGCTACGAACTATCAAGCCCTAGATCTTACAAAAAGAAGTGATTTTGATAATGATTTATACGGAAAAACAGCTAGAAAATTAAGGGTTTTGATGGGTATTATATAAAGATTAGAATTTATACCTGAAAACAGTGAAGAATCGTGATGAAGATCGAGAAAATGTTATATGAAGAAATGAAGCAAAAGAAAGAAAGAGTTTGTATGTGTGTGGTTGAATGCTCGTGTACCATGTGACTGAAACAAAGGCGGTTAGATCTGAGGGCCTTTAATATAACCACCGGATAGAACAAACATGAAACATGGGAGGAAATTATATTAATTGTGTATTATTTCTGGCTATTTAATTACCAATTTAGATAAAAAAAGTGAGAGGTTTTCATTTAAGACTGATAGACTTCAATCTTCTTAAAATATCTCGTGCGACTTGGGAGACTTGAGCAGTATTAACTGGGAGCAGCACTAACGAGCAGCACTAAGTGGCGAGCAATACTAACGAGCAATAATAACAATGTTGAGCAGGAGCAGTAGTAACAAGGTTGAACAGTATTAACGAGCAGTAGTAACTATTTGAGCAGCACTAACTCGGACACGTGACGGCGTTCTAGTGGAGTTGCACGGTTGCACGATTTCAGTGGAGTTGCACGATCTATTTTGATAAGAATTGAAACTTAAGTCTATTTTAAGGGAAATTTTATTTAATTTGGTCAAAATTTTAAAATCACCCTTATTTAATTACTTATTTGATTGAGATATAAGTCTAATCTATAGATGATTAGATGATATGAAAAAATAGAAATAGTGAATTTGTATATATTGAAGATTATTCAGAAGCTTATTATTATTTTAATAAGCTAATAACCATTTCCAAAAAGCTAATGCTAAACTGTCAAACACCTCCTAATTGCACAATACGCACATGTGCAAACTAGATCGAGAATAGATCGAAAGTGCCGAATCGAACTGAACTAGAAGAACAGAAGTTCAGTTCTCAGTTTTAATTTAATACAAAATCGGTTCTCAGTCCGGTCGAAACCGGTTTAGTCTAAAACCGAGAAAATTTGAAAAAAATTATCGGCTCTCAAATCAGTTCGGTTCGTGTCGAGCATCATCAGCCGAGCTATTTTATCAATTTTCGGTTCAGTTCCGAACTATTCGAATTTCCTACCTTTATTTGTTAACACAAAGAACTTAAAAATTGTTTAATCAACTATATAATTATTTTAGTAGATACATGCACCACGTGATGATTGTCACACATCAACGGCTGGACCATTTTTAAGTAGATACATTTACCACTAATGATGTAAAAGAACGATATTTTTCTCCTGTTTTTTACTAATTTTTTTTTTTAATTTTTGAGCTTTTTTGTCAAATCAGTCATCCTAGTTATTCTGAAGCATACGAGTAAACTATTGAACTTGAATTAAGAGAAAAAATTAACCTCAAAGAAGGTTTATCTTTTTCTTGAACGAAGAACTTGGAGTTGTTTTTATATATTCTATTATTTAGAATTTATAATTCAACTAGATACATTCACCACGTGCTAATTTAAGCCACTTCCTTAAAGAAAGCCAATCCGCATGAAAAATACGAGTATTTTTATTGTAATTTATCAATTCGATATTAGTGGTGTGACTTCAGTTGGTTTGCCAATGAAGAAGTGTATGTTTGAGAAATCGATGGTGGGGCCGTTAATTTCTTGCCATTAGTTGAAATTTCAGTATAGTGATGCAAAAAGTGACGAAAAGATGAGAGTTGGTTTGAATAAAAGTGGGTACTTATATTTATGTATGTATTTTTAATGTGTTAGGCCAAAAATATTAAGTGAATTAATATGTATTGTATATAGTATATAGTGGTGCGTTATTTATGTCAATTGATCAAATGTCAGCTATTTGACGTTGAGTTGGTAAAAATAAAATGTAAGTTTAGTATTACGATTGTGAATGGTGTTAATTGGTTCATGCTAAACATCCAAGATTAGCAGTTTTTAAAATATCAATATATTTTTAATCGATGAATAATCTTTCTCAAGTAATTGACAGGTACATTAATAGTATTGTACTCCGTATATTATACGAAGTATTAGATAAATGTTTAAGGTAATATTTAATTTTTGTGTATTTTTATATTACAACTTTTATCGCATTCATCATAATTATTGTTTAGTATACATATAGCTATAAACTTACACGGTATATATGATATATAATCTAAAAGTTATGAGGTAAAAATAAATTTTAATTATTTAAAAGTTGTGCACCAACATATCACACATACGTACACATATTTACTTGGATTTAAAAATAAGCCACCACTAAAAATAACCTACACCTTTTAAAAAGACACAATTCCATCTAAACTACAATACCACAAATGTACAAGTATCATATTATAACTACACAATGATGATGATAAAAAAAAAGTCCGAAAAGCAAATGGAATGAATGAGACCTAATTTTCGAGATCCTTTTGCACTTGTCGTCCAAGGCTACCAAAACCGAAAACTCGAGCAAAATGTGGTCACGAGATCCGATTTTATCGCGTAGTAGCAGTATGTCGGCTTGACTAATATATACAACAAATAAATCAGTAGTGGAAACCAAAGTTTTATAAAATAAGTCAAAATTTTCAATTATGGAGGAAAAGATCGTACCTTCTAGTAAATAAACAAGACCCAATGCGCTTGTTTTACGCACATTATCATAATGGCACATTGGACCAAGATGCAAAGGAACTGCATCAACCACTATCACGTAGAAAATTGCTAATGACAACATAAAAATACAACATATAATCCGCTAACCAAATCCTGAAAATTCAAGAATTTATCGATTTAGGCTATGTTTTATCTCTAACGTTAGGCTATGTTTCTAGTCATATTAAACAAAAGGGTTTTACTAATCACAACCCTTAGGGCTGTCAATAAGCACATTAAAACTTGTAAATTAATCAACAACCACCTCCTGCATTTTAGGTATCACTCATCTGGTAATAAAAGTATAACATTTTAATACATGTTATTGACAGCCTTAAGAGCTGTCATTAGCAAAATCACTAAACAAAATAACTGTTTGTACTGGGTCAATCGAACAAGACCCATTTTGACGTGTACAAATAACACGTTTTGACTCATTACCAAAAATACAATGACCTCTTAAATATCTTTTGTTTATAATAAAAATACTTTTTTTTAGCACAACGATTTTTTGGCGTTTTTAGTCAACCTAAATACCTAATCGACTCATTTTGACTGGTACCAAACTCTAAAAATACCCATTTAGAACCATTGGCCGAACAACCTATTTTAATTACCTCTTCTAGCCATCAAAATAGCTTACATACCTTTAATAAATAGAAAGATGCATCGTCCTATAAATGCCTATTCTTATCAACCATAATTCCTCTTAAATCTTGTAACCGAAGAGCGATTTCTTGAATGAATTCAGCTCCTTCGTTACCACGAATCGTGTTACAAGCATGCTTAAGAAGATCAACATCCACTTGTAAAGCTTCCACCTTTTCTTTCAACTCGAAAATTTCACGTTCCATTTTGAATAACTCGACGTGTTTTTCGTGTTCTTGAATATTATCGAAAGCCCCATGAGATCCCGATGAATCTTTAGGCGTCGAATATTCATCGTTCAAATGATCCGTTTGATGACTAGACAACTGATGAATCTTGTTTTCTAACGTCGATAACGATTCCAAAATGTAGTTTTTCTCATCTTGGAGAATCGTAATAGTGTTGTTGTTGAAGTTGTAATCCATCGGATCATCACCGTATCGAAGTCTATATTGTTCTAACTCATCTAACAAATCTTGGATTTCATTTTCCTTTTCTTCGACAAGATCGTTAGATTTTTGTAAAGCTTCCATATCGTATTCGGCTTGTTCTTCCATCATTCTTAGATATTGTAAAGCTTCCATTTGTAACGATGCTTTTTCGGCTTGTAATCGTGTGATCATATTCATTGCATGGTTTGCCGCAACCGTTGCGGCATTTCGTTCGGCTTCTAACTCGGATTGTAACAATCTCATGCATCTTACATCATCTTCTGCTTGTCTCATTTTCTCTAACCCTTCACCATATTCAAGTTCACTCATGCAACTATATCCATCTAATGATCTTAAATCGATCTTATCCAAACACGAGGGACATAAATCATTTTTTAGACTTGTTGGTGAAGTCATTGAAGACGATGTTTTTTTGTATTTTTCGTGTTCGTGAGGACTGTTTTGTTGTGACCGTTGTTTATCGGGGGTTTCGGGATTATATGGACGAGAATGAAAATTTGGTGTTACGGATTTTGATCGAGTTCTTGAAGCGTTGTCACCATGACTCATTTCTATAAGAAATATCGATTGTAAATCGGAAGTACTTTGCGAATTCCTTGAGAAAACATTGTATCGATTTTGATTATCTATGTTATTCGAGACAACAAAATCATTGAATGGTTCGTGTTGATCGGTATTTTCTTGAATCGACTTGGTTTTTTTGGCTTTCGGGCAATCACTTCTTTTACGTTTTGGAAGAGAAGAACTCGGGCCTGTTTCGAATTTTAACATGTTAAATTCTTCTAAACCTTGCACAATACAATTCGGAGATCTTCGGGCCAAATCTTCATCCGTATCCATATGGTGAAAAACCGGAGATGATAAATCAGATGCACTATAATAATTTCGTGTAATATTATTGTATCGTTTTCGAGTATCGTTGTTATGTGATAGAACAAAATCATTTCCATGTTGACTTTCGTTGACCTGATGATGAGAAAATCTCGGGTTAGTTTGGATTTCTGGTGTATCTAGCATAAGTGCATACCCGAGCTCGAAAGCACTATACGAGTGCCTTCGAGAATTATGAACATGGTTATGATAATTATCATGATTATGACTACCCGTTTTACGATTAACAGCCGAATCATCAAAAGATCGAACCCCTGGACGTTTATTTGAAGATGTGCTCGATAAATCATTTCTAACATCAGAGGATGAACCTGGCCCGTGCCCGTGTGTGGGGCCCGCGGGGGGCAATGCCCGTCTATCTCTCTTGACTTTATGATGAACCCGGTTATGTTCTCCCGAACCATGCCCGATTGAAACATTTGGCCCGAAAGATGTATGGACGTTATTTGAACTATTGTCGAGTTGAATCTCTACAAGAAGTGTCTGATCCGAATCAAAACCGGCATGTGAATGCCTTCGAGGATTTTGACCTTGACTTTGACTTTGACTTTGATTACGCGAGAGTATATAATCATCAAACGATCCATGCCAGTTGCTCTTGTCGATTGGTAAATCGCTTTTAATCGAGCCCGTTGGAGGTAACGAATTCTTATCATTTTCGACTTTTTGATGCTTCGATTTTTGCGGGTAACCCGAATTGTGAATTTTTAAAGTTTCATCATCCATAGGCATATTTAGAATAATATTACCCCCAAGGTGCAAAACACTACACGAATGTCTTCGAGCCATCCTATTGTGATGATAATCATCGGTATGATTATAATTATATTTATGAATATGCTTTTGCGTGTTAAGCAATAAACCCGAATCATCGAAAGATTGAACCCCGTTTTGTGACGGGAATTGCATCATGTTGATAAAATCAAACTCGGTTGAATTAGAAGAACGATTTGTAACACTTTCTTCAAGTTGTGGCATATTTAGCATAAGTGCATACCCGAGATCATAAGCACTATTCGAATGCCTTCGAGCATTATTGTTAGCCTGATTACCCGTATCTTGTGGCCCGAAACAATCATCCAACGATCCATACCCATACCCGTTAGCCCGATTTAAAGATTCATATGACTTGTTATTTTTTTTAATTTGTTGATCCACAATAACGGGTTCTTCAAAGCCGTAGTTAATAGAACGATTCGGTATAATGACTTCGTTAGTAGGCATATTTAGAAGAATTTCACACCCGAGCTCGAAAAAGCTATGTGAATGCCTTCGAGGAACGATGTTTTGATGCCGATTACCCGTGTTTCGTGAGACAAATGAATCATCAAAAGATGCATACCCTTTCCCTCTGTCCATATTAACATTTGAAAATTCATTTCCAAAATCAAACGATGAACCGAACATTTCGTTAATCATGCTATCGGGTTGTACTTGTTTATAATCTTTTTCGACTTTTAAACTTTCATCATTCGGCATATTTAGAAGAATATCACCCCCGAGTTGCAAAACACTATACGAATGCCTTCGAGGAACGTTACTCCGATTATGATAATTACTCGTGTTACGTGAGATAAGCGAATCGTCTAAATAACCATAATTATAATTACTACTCGATGAAACCGAATTCGTACTTTGTTCGGCTCTTTGAGGAGCATGTTTCTCGGGTTTTTGAGATTCTCTAAAACCGTAACTAGATGGATTATTCGGTGTCACGGATGCCGAACGTCTTGGTAAACGTTTATCGTTAGACGAATTATAATTATTCGGTGTTACGGATGCAGAACGTCTCGGCAAACGTTTAACATTAGATGAATTATTCGGTGTTACGGATGCAGATCGTCTTGGAAAACTTGGAACATTTTGCATATCGAAAACAATCGCAGACCGTAAATCGGAAGCATCAAATGAATTTCTTGAAGAAATATTGGATCGATTTTGAATATTAGTACCATCTAATGATCTACGCCCGTTTGCTTTGTTAAATATATCGAACCATAAAGGACTAGACTTCATTTCTAGTAACGGATTGCTTTCTTGTGAAGTTTTTTTATTCAATTCCGCATAATTTTGGTTAAACATATAATTAGGCATTAAAGATGTAGAACGTGTTCTTATTCGTGTTCCGGTTCCAGTTCCTGTTCCAGTTCCAGTTTTTGTTCTTGTTCTTGTTCTTGATTTTGTTCTTGGATTTTCGTTAAGAAATCCTGACCGTAGATCGGGAGTACTGTACGAGTGACTTCCAAGAATCTTATTTCGATTCAAATCATGATTCGAACTTCTTTCACCGATTCCCGCCATTTTAAAACTTTCATTTTCGTCATCATCCGAAAAAAGGAACTCAAATTCCGAATCGGAATTTAATTTAACTTCCGGATATCCTATCGGAAACACGTCTTTATTATTGTTATTTTTCATTTTATTTTTCGTTTTCTTCGGTCTAGCGGGCCTAGCAACACGAGGCAACGGCGGTTTCGATGTACCTTTCCACATTTTCGGCCCGATTTCATGATCGGGCATCGCGAGTTGACCGCTCGGCTTTGACTTTTCCTTCCCGCCACAACAAGAACATGTTTTGTCAAACAATACTCGATCCACCACAAACGAATTGTAACAATATTCACACGTTTCGCGTGCATCGACTAACTCGTTGTGAATATTACAACGGATCAAATACGAGAAATCGGATTGATGCTTATTGCAAAACAAATGCAAACACGAAACCAAATCATCTCCTTTTGTGAACACTCTTGAACATATCAAACATGGTAATTGTAATTGACAATATTTAGCGAATTTTGTTAAGGAATAAACTAATCCTGCATCAATAAATATCCAAAACATTAAAAACCATTCACATGCGGCTATTTTCAGGTGATCGGTTAATCCCTTGGTGGCAGCCATTGCAAATTTAAATCAAAATCAAACTTTTAATCCCCAAATTGACATATATTCATTCGACACGGATAATTATTTGCTAATAATCGAAATTAGGGTTCGAAAGCTGCAAAAGAATTGAAACAAATTAACCACGATTATCATCAATAAAACAAATATTGAATAATAAAATTGGATCTTACATTTTAAACTGAAATTTGTGAAATTAATCGTTTTACGTGATCATGTTGTGAGGTATAAAGTTTGTGAATTGATTGTAAAATTGTGAAGAAAAAGGGGAACATGTTTGTGATTGTTGCTGGATAAAATTGTATGAAAAATCGGAGCTAAATTAGGGGAGGATTAATGTTTTTGAGTAAAGAAAGCATTTGACCGTTAATTTAACTGAAATTTAGATTCATTGCATGAAAAACTAATAATTCTTGCATAAAATACAAAATTATCAATATACGTTATCTTTGAATTTATATTACAATATTTTATGATCGTTGATAGCTATTATAAATTTGTATTACTACATGATCAAAGGATTTTTTCCCAAAACATTAATATACTGAAAAATAAAAATATTTGTTCTTGAATATGACAAACAAACTTAATGAATTTAAAACAAAAATGTTAATTCAATTTGTACACCCTTTTCACCATAGTGACTGCATAAGAGGTTCTCGACAATTGGTTTGGTGTCACAAATCGGACAAAATCGGCCTATATGAGTCCACTTGTAGGTTTTACTTTCATGTAAAATCGGTTCTATATGAGTCTAGTTTTCATGTAAAATCGGTTCTAACTGGTCCGGTCCAAAACCGGAAAAGTCGAAAATCTTTAAAAAACTCCGGTTTTTCTCATACTAAATACAATTTAGGATTTATAAAAAATATCTCATACTAAATACAATTTTTTTTAAGTAAAGGAAAAAATCATTTAACACCCGTTAAACTCTTAGCGACATGCTGATAGCGGATATTTGGCCAAACTGCAGTGTGGCATCGCGAATTTGACAAGCGACACCTTGTTTTGTAATAATGAAAGTCAAAATGAATTTTAGTACCCTGAACTTGACTGAGTGGAATTTCTACTACCCTGAACTATTAAATGTGCATCATGGTACCCTGAACTTGATAAAATGGTCAATTTAGTACACTGACTTACTAATTTGCTCTTGTTTCTCATATCATTTGCTTCTAATATCAACATGTTGAGATAAACATACATTTTTTAGTCCGCTTAAAGCTCCAACAAAATTAAATCAAGTAAGGAAACGTGATCAAATTTATGAGTCAGTGTACTAAATCGACTATTTTGTCAAGTTCAGGGTATCATGGTGCATTTTTAATAGTTCAGGGTAGTAAAAGTTCCAGTCGGTCAAGTTCATGTTATTATTTTACTCGAACCACTAACTTACTAACTTGGCGTTCAAAAAAAAAAAAAAAAAAATTATTTACGTTTCCTCAAATGTCATTAGTTCGTTATTAAAAAAGTTAAATCACATAATGAAATTCCACATAAAAATTGCACCTTTGGATTTCATAGAACCCTAATTTTACAAACCCTATTTCTGATTCATCCCAAAATACCAATTTCATTTCTCTCAATTCACCCCTTTCATGCTCTCACAAACAAACAAATTATCAGCAATTCAGCATCACCTACAAATTCTCAATTCATAATCCTTCGCTCCAAAACCACCACTAATGCATCAACAAACATTAATCCTCAATCCCCAAACTCCCACACTCGATTATAGATCACTTTGTTCTCACCAATTCATCATCCAAAGCCCTAAATTAACGATTCCGCAATTCAAATCCAATTTCTACACTCTCCACAGTAATCATGCACTCAGACCTAATCATGTTCCGATTAATTGCAAAAGCTATGGAGTTGAGGTTCCAATTTCGGAAAATCGACGTAATTCTTCGTTCAATTTATCGGAACAGAAAGAATTCGATGTTGCAACCCTAGGAAATCTATGTGTTGACGTTGTGCTCAATGTTCCCAATTTGCCTCCTTCGTCGTTCGATGAACGGAAAAATTACATGGAACAGCTTTCTAAATCGCCTCCTGATAAGGTATGTTGTTCTGGATGATTTCGTTTTACTCGATTTAGTTTAATTACTTGTGCAATTAGTTATTAAGTCAAGGGCTAGTTACAGAACCCATTTTATGCTACAGAACCCGCAGAACTCAATCTAAACCATTGAATTTCAAAATCAAATGATCATGGAAGATGAAGTGATTTAACGAGGGACCCCATGCATGTATGTTATTCATACACGAAAACATATACTCCCTCCGTCCCTAAATAAAGTTCCCATTTGTGTTGGGCATAACATTTTAGGAGATAGTTAGTGGTGAGGTATTTGGTATTACTTTTGAATAAAATATAAGGTTTGATTGGAGAGAGAAAGTGTTTTAAGAGATAGTTAGTGGTGAAAGTATTGGTAATAATATTATTATATTAAGTGTGTCCCTTAAGTTTTAGAAATGGGAACTTTATTTAGGGACAAAACTTGAAGGTGAAATGGGAACTTTATTTAGGGACGGAGGGAGTATGTTTTTGTGCATGTATGTTTTTATGTATATATACATAAGTGGTATTTTTGCATTATTTGAACATATATGTTTTTTAGTATTTTTGATGTTTTTCATAAAATATATGTTTGATTTGGGTTAAATGTTATTGTTTTGCATATTCTTTTACTAAATTCTAATATTCATAGATGAGTTCTGCTTGGTCCTACGCAAAAAAAGGGTTCTGTAAATAGCTCGCCCCTGGTTATTAATTAGACAGTTACTGTGGAAAATTGAGTTCATTCTTGTTATTTATTGCCAGATTGCTTGGTTTCATAACTTTAAGATTCAGTAGGGTTCATACATTTTTAGTGTTTTTTTTTTATAATTATTATAGAAATTCTGGGAAGCTGGTGGTAACTGCAATATGGCTATAGCAGCAGCAAGATTAGGGCTTCGGTGTAATGTAATTGGTCATATTGGGGATGAAATTTATGGAAAATTTCTCTTAGATGTTCTTCATGATGAAGGAATTAATGTGATAGGAATGAAAGAAGATGATGATGAGGATGATGATGTCATCAGCAAATCAAGTAGTGAATACGAGACACTTTTATGTTGGGTTTTGGTTGACCCGTTGCAGAGACACGGGTTTTGCAGGTACAACTGATTAATTAAAGGTTCGTTGGGAGTACCAACTTTGAGAATTATAAAATTTGTTAGTGTTTAATATACAGTAGGTGGCAATTTTGACCAACTTATATGTAGTTATATGTAAATGGGTTGACTTGAGTTATGTTTTATCTGTAACGGGTCAAATGAAATAAGTTAAAAGGTTTAACAAAAAAGAAATCCGGTCAAATGGGTTGATCGGGCCAAACGGGTGAAAGTCATTCGAAAAGTATTCAAATGCATAAAACCTTTTATTTTAAATCATTTTACTATAGAAAGTTTAGATTATGACTGCAATAATGTAGTTTTGTCACCATATTTAACTCTGTAATTAAGTTTAATCTTTTTAGAAAGAAAGAATAAAGAACGGTCAAACGGGCCAAATGGGTTGATAGTCATTCAAATGCCCTGTTTTGACTCGTTACCTGGCCCGTTCGTTTTCCTGGCCCCAGTATTTGACCATGATTTATTTATTTATCAGTCGAGCAGATTTCAGCAAGGAGCCAGCATTTGCATGGATGAGAAGATTATCTGATGAAGTAAAGTCAAACATAAAAAAGTCAAAGGTACTTTTTTGTAACGGGTACGGATTTGATGAGTTGCCCGCGGGCCTGATTTCTGCAGCCCTTGATTATGCTGTTGAAGTTGGAACATCAATCTTTTTTGACCCGGGCCCGAAAGGGAAATATCTTGCTGTTGGTACACCTCAAGAACAAGATGCACTATCTAAATTGTTGAAATTGAGCGATGTTTTACTTCTAACTTCAGAGGAGGTTTGTTTTTTTAATATATATTTTGTGTAAATTTAATTTCATTTTTTAATGGGTCGATAAGGGTTATGTTTTATAGATAACGGGTCAAACGGGTCTAGGTCAAACGGGTCGAAAGTCATCCGAAATGTAATCCAATGCATAAATTCTCCAAAATCACTATATTATTTATATATTTTTTATTTTTTAATAAGAAAGTTCAGAGTATATTTTTCTAATGACAATATGACATAGTTTTTGTAATCATAAGTAACACATTAATTATTTATAAAGTTTGAAAAAAATAATATAAAAGTGATTTTTGGTCAGCTCAACCTGAAATTATCTGTATTTCTTCAGTTCCCGAATCTTTTAATTTTACATTATTGGTTCAATTTTATTCCTTAAATTCTCGTTTTTTTTCCCTTTTTTTTCAGGCTGAATCAATGACGGGTTTGCAGAACCCGATATCTGCTGGAAAAGAGTTACTGAATAAAGGAATTCGCACAAAATGGGTGATTATTAAAATGGGATCAACGGGTTCGGTTTTAATTACAAGATCTGGTATTTCATGTGCACCGTCATTTAAGGTATTATTACATTTATGGTTTTTTTTTTTTTTTTATTCACAAGAAAAGAAAAAAAAATATTATACGTATATAAAATGGAGATCATTATAATATATAAGTTTTAAAATACTAATAAACACGTTGTAAAACTTAAATACATACTATTAATTGTTGTATTTTCTTCACGTAAATATAACGATTTATTAAATATTTGCTATATATATTAATAAAAAATATGAAAAACTCTTAGCAAAATTCTCGAATAATCACTTGTTTGTAAGATTTATACTTATAATAACCATATTTAATTTATCTTGTAAAAATTATTATTTTCTATAATTCATTTAGGATATGATTGCAAAACTATAATCATAAGAAAAAATCTGATTTTTTAAATGAAGCGGTTTACGAGCTGCTTTATGCATTTGTACATACTTCAGGAAACTTTCAACATGTTCCATCTTGTGACCCGTTTGACTTTTTTCCTTTTTAGTTGACCCATTTTAGATAAAACAAACCCAGATCGACCCATTAATCATACAACCAAACAATTAACAATTTTTTTTTTAATTTTCAACAGGTAGATGTTATGGATACAGTTGGATGTGGGGACAGTTTTGTAGCTGCAATCGCATACGGATACATACACAATATGCCACTTGTCAACACGTTAACACTCGCAAATGCAGTTGGTGCAGCAACTGCCACGGGTTGTGGGGCCGGAAGAAACGTTGCAAATTTACAAAAAGTGAAAGAACTCATACAAGAATCAAATCTCAATGATGATGACAATTTTTGGAACAAATTGTTGGATGAAAATAATCAAGATATCACAATTTTATCAAAAACAAAAGTAAACGGGTTTAGTAACGGGGGGTTAAATCATGTAACGGTGCAAAATGTGGTTAGTGAGGTTTTGGAAAAACTCGAGGTTTCGTTAGCCGATGGGATTTTGTCTTCTTGAAGAAATTTTAGGGGTTTTGTTCGGTATTTATGCCTACCATTTAAACCTACTCATTAGATGAAGACACGTGTCAAAATCAAGGGATAATATTAAGAGAGAGAATTAGTGGAATACAAATGTCATCCTATCAAGTGGGTCCTATGTATAGGTCTAAATGGTAGAACTAAATATCATTTATCTTTTTTTTGTTGTTGTGATTAATGGCGTGATTATTGATTTGTGTATGGTTAATTGTTTAGATCAAATGGGAATGTTAGAAACTTGGATTTGATGTCAAGAAAAACTTAGAATTTGAGATAAGAAAAAGTAAGCAAAATGTTATTAGTTTACATGTTTTTTCAAATAATAAATGATGAGTGGTAGATTGTGGTGGATGATGGCTATAGTGATAGCAGGTAATTGTGGTAGTAGTGGCTGATTGTGGGCGGTGTACGCAGTTATTTCAATTTTTTAAAGTTTAATATAATATAAATAATTATAGTCAAGTAATTAATATATTAATATATATGATATAAAGTTCTGTTGGTTATGGTGTCGTGCTAATATTGTAGATGTCGCGGTTCTAGTCGTTAGATATAAATATATATAAATTTTCATTAATGATAAGCCTTGATATCACTAGGGGTGATTATCGGGTCAAAACCGAACCGAACCGATAACCGATAACGATAAATTTTCAAAACCGAAACCGAATCGATAACATGTTATCAGTTTCGGTTCGGTTTGGTTTCGGTTCGGTTATTTTAGGCCAAATGTTCATCATTTTCCGAAAACCGAACCGATGGAACCGATAACCGATAAAGATGCATTTTCAAAACTGAAATCGAACCGATAACATGTTATCGGTTTCGGTTCGGTTCGATTTCGGTCGGTTTTCGGTTCGATTCGGTTTTTTGGTACAAATGCTCACCCCTAAATATCACAAGTGGAAACACTTGTCATTTCTAAGGACTACATATAAAAATATCTCCATTTGTTTTGTTTAATCATACTTGTCATTATCCAGTGATTATGAATCATAAATACAAAAATATCTTTAACATTCGATGATGAAACATATTGTTTAGCTAATATTAAAGCTCAAGGTGAGGTGAAAATTATTTGACATTCTGACGAATACCATATTTAACTATCAGTAATTTTATCCGACTGAAATTAAAAATATAAAAAAAAAAAGTTAAAAATAATATTTTTGAGTAATTATTTTCTACCGATATGGCGATATGTGATAAAATTTGTTTATACGTCAATTATTATTATTAAGAGATAATGTATACTAATCCAAATTTCAATATTTTCATTAACGTATATATGTATAGTGTATCCGGTTTTAGTTTACACCAATTTTGACACAAAAATACATTTGAATACTATAACTGAAACCATATACATCATAACTAAAACATGTTAACACTTCATCAAATATTACTTCTTTGGAATTTTAAATAACAATTTATTCATTCGTCATATTTTTAGCCAAAATTTGTAAAGATAATACCAAATACACACCTAAATAAATAATAAATAAAGTTAAGTACGTAAATAATCTCCAAATACGGTATATATTTACGACAACAGCAACGCTAATATTGATGAGATAAGTAATTACCGAGATCGTTTCTATAAATTTTAGAGTAAATTATACGGATGGTCCTTTAAGTTTATAGCAAATTTTACCAATTGTCCTTTAGTTTCAAAAATTACACTGATAGTTCTTAATTCTGAAAGATTTTTCACCGATGGTCTTTTACACTAACTGAAGTTAATTTTTGCTGTTAACTTACCCCATGTTTAATGCATATGAGGGTAAAAAAGTAATTTTTCATTTCTTTATATTCTTAAACTAAAAACTTTTATTTAAGATAAAAAAATTGATTTAAGAATGAAAAGAAATTAAAAATGATTTTTTTACCCTCACATGCATTGTACATGAGGTGAGTTAACAGAATAAATTAACGTCAGTTAGTGTAAAGGATCATCGGTGAAAAACCTTTCAGAATTAAGACCATCAGTGTAATTTTTATAACTAAAGGACCATTAATAAAATTTACAATAAACTTAAAGAACCATCCATGTAATTTACTCTATATTTTATTGACACCTATTAGTAATTACCAAAATAGAAGGGGTAAAATAGGAAACTTACAAAAAGTTGAAGGTAAGATGACCTAAATTACCCTCTCTTTTTCTGGATAAAAGAAAAAGCCCTAAAAGGACCATTCATAGTTTCTTACCCCTACCTTCGTTTTCCCATTGTTGCCCTTTTGCTTCATTTTTCAGGTATTTTCACTCTCACTCTCCCCAATTGCCGCCAAATTCAACCTACTTTTCGCTTAATTCAAACATAAATTCGAAATCCTTTGTTTATTCATCTAGAATTCAATCGTTGATTTCAATTTTGTAGCTAACGATTTGTTTATGTTTTGTTTGCAGGTTTTTGAAAGTTTTAGAGCTTGGAACGTCGATTTTTACGGTGAATTTTGAGTTTTGCTGCTGGATCTGTTGGAGAAATTGGTGAGTTCTGATTTTGATTTTGATTTTGATTTTGGATGAACGGTACTGATTGTTGTGTTTAATCTCTGTGTATGTTTTTGTGTGTTAATTTCCGAGATGCAAATTTCTATCGTACAACCGAAATTTTGAATTTATTTATTATTATTGTTGGATCTGTTAGCAGTTTTGATTAGTTTAATTTTGATTTTTCTGTGTTTTTGTTGTTTTGACGTGAGTGTTAGTAATATTGTAAGATGTGGTGGATTTCTGATGTACGGAACTGGATCAAGATCAAAATTCAAATAGAACCTCAAATAGCTTAAACTAACACGTTTTTTTCAAACAAATGCGCAAAAAATTTCAAATGGAGAAGTTATTTTCAATTCTGTTCATCAGTTTGAAAATTTTGTGACACTTACAGAAACTAAAATTCTGCAAATTAACAGAAGAATGAAGATAGTATAATTGTTTTATCATGAAAGCTAGTGCATATTAAGAAAAAATTTCTACTGGTTTCATAAATGATTAAATGGTAAGAGATTGAGTATTGTTGTTGGTACTTTAACTAACCACAAAGTTGCAATATGTGGTTAGTTAAAGGATCATTTATGAAATTAACTATATACGGAGTATTTAACTTCTGAAGTTGATTTTGTTTATACAGATCAATTTGGGTGATTAGATTGATGCATCAGAATTTTGAAGGTATTTTTCAGTAGTATATGATGGAAAATCATGAGATAATTGTCAGTCAAAGACCAGACATAACATGGCATGAACAGAATCTTGTATCCCAACAGAATCATAACAACCTCAAACACGAAACAGAATTAGCAGAAAACAGTAACCGTCGCATAACTTTAGTCCATCATCATAATCATAATCATCATGAACTACTTTTAGACCAAGAGATTGCATCAATGCCACATCAGCATCACGAGAACGAATACGATGATGATAATGTAATCGATGAAAACGATGATGATGATGTTGTGGATCATGAACTCAGTCAACAATCAGGTCAACAATCGGGTCAATTGGTCAACAACCAAGACACCCAAATGGTTGTTTCTGACCAATGTCACGAAACGGGTCAAGATCTCGTGGTCCCGTTATCTTTCCACAGGCCCGAATTAATTCACACAACACAAGTAATCCAAACCCGAACCCCACCACCCCCAAACCACGAGTTACTTGTTGGCCAAGAATTCCCAGATGTCGCCAGCTGTCGTCGGGCCTTACGGCACACCGCAATCGCGCTCCATTTCGAGATACAAACCGTGAAATCGGATAAAACCCGTTTTACCGCCAAATGTGCTTCCGAAGGCTGCCCGTGGAGAATACACGCAGCTAAGCTGCCCGGGGTGCCCACTTTCACCATCCGAACCATACATTCCGAACACAATTGTGGCGGAATCGGGCACCTCGGGCACCAACAAGCATCGGTTGACTGGGTTGCAAACACGGTCCAACAACAACTCAAAGAAAACCCGCAATGCAAACCAAAAGAAATTCTAGAAGAAATCCATCGGGCCCACGGGATCACATTATCATACAAACAAGCTTGGAGAGGAAAAGAACGGATAATGGCGGCTTTACGCGGGACCCACGAAGAAGATTATCGATTATTACCGCAATATTGCGAGCAAATTAGACGAACAAATCCCGATAGTATAGCATCGGTTTATGTTAATCCAACTGATAATTGTTTCCAACGTCTTTTTATCTCGTTTCAAGCGTCGATTCACGGGTTTTTAAACGCGTGTAGACCGTTAATCGGGCTCGATAAAACCGTCTTAAAAAGTAAGTATCTCGGGACGTTACTTTTAGCGACGGGTTTCGATGGTGACGGTGCGTTATTCCCTTTAGCATTTGGTGTTGTTGATGAAGAAAATGAAGATAATTGGATGTGGTTTCTTTCCGAGTTACATAATTTGTTAGAAATTAACACCGAAAACATGCCGAGATTAACGATTTTATCCGATCGGAACAAAAACATCGTCGACGGAGTGGAAGCAAATTTCCCGACGGCTTTTCACGGGTTTTGCATGCGCCACCTCAGCGAAAGCTTCCGGAAGGAATTCAACAACACGATGTTGGTCAACCTTTTATGGGACGCATCAAACGCGCTAACAATCATGGAATTCGAATCGAAAGTACTCGAAATCGAAGAGATTTCGCAAGAAGCCGCTTATTGGATAAGACGGGTCCCGCCTCGGTTATGGGCGACGACTTATTTCGAAGGGACACGTTTCGGTCATTTGACGACTAACGTAGTTGAATCCTTAAACGTGTGGATTCTAGAAGCTTCCGGACTCCCGATCATACAAATGATGGAATGTATTAGAAGACAATTAATGATGTGGTTTAACGAAAGACGCGAAACGAGCATGCAATGGACATCAATTCTCGTTCCAACCGCCGAAAGACGGGTTTCCGAAGCGATTGATCGCGCGAGAACTTACCAAGTTTTGAGAGCAAACGAGGCCGAATTTGAAGTTATTTCACACGAAGGGACTAATATCGTCGATATTAGAAACCGAAGGTGTTTATGTAACGGTTGGCAATTAAACGGGCTCCCGTGCGCACACGCGGTTGCGGCTTTGTTATCGTGTAGACAAAACGTTCATCGGTTCACGGAGATTTGTTTCACGGTTGCGTCGTATAGGAAAGCGTATTCTCAAACTATACATCCGGTTCCGGACAAGAGTTTATGGAAGGAAATGACGGATTTGCCCTCGGGGAATGACGGGGTTGATGTTGTTATTAACCCCCCGAAGTCAACTCGACCACCGGGAAGACCGAGAAAACGGAGGGTAAGATCGGAAGATCGGGGGCCCGTGAAAAGGATTGTGCATTGTAGTCGGTGTAATCAAACCGGGCATTTTAGAACTACTTGCTCCGCCCCGATTTGAGTCTCGGGTTTTGGCCCGAGTTTTATGAGGTGAGTTTGAATTGAAGATTGATTAATCGAATGGAATAATTGGTGTATATTGTATGAACTTTAGATTTTAGGTTTTGAATATCGTCGTATTTATATATTTATGTCATATTCATTAAACTGTTATTATGCTTATGTATTAAAAAGAAACTCGGTCAAATATTTATGTTTGTAGATGATTTTGGGAGCTCGAAAATATCTATTAGTATTAAAAATTTTAACTCAACTTTTTTTTACAAAATTCTGGTTGGTGGCTGAATTTCACGGTTTTTAAGGTAATAAATTATAATGATGGTTAAATTAGATTAATTGAATAGTTAGTAGATAATGGATCCCTAAAATGGGGTTAATGATGTTTAAAAGTAAAAAAGTAAGGGTAAATAAGTTATTTCACTTTGTTAAAGTAGATAGTTAGTGGGTGTAGGTCTTACAATTTTTTGTCAAATAAGGTAATTATTTAAAATGTAACACTTATTTTGAATCACTCATTTAAAGAAAATGTAGTACTTATTTTGAATCGGAGGAAAGTAGTATAATTTTATTAAAGCTAAACTTTTTAGCACCAATAATATGTTTAGCACTAATAATATGTTTAAGCTTACATTTCACTTGTTATTTAATAGCTTGTATAATTTGATTAAAGCTAGACTTCTTACTTTCTTAGCACTAATAATATGTTTAAGCTTACATTTCACTTGTTTATTCGGTAGCTTGAATAATTCGTTAAAAACTTATAACACAGATTAGTCTTTCTTTTCTCTATCTTTACATCAAACAAGTTTTAATTATCATGAACCATATTAAATATCATAACCATAGGATTATAAGCTCACAAACTGATTTAAAAAGCACAATAAAGTAACGACTTAAAAAAAAAACATCATTAGCAAATTTTTAAAAATAAAGACCATTAAAAATAAAATAAAACAACTCGAATATTTCTAATAAAAAAAATCTTGAATACAACATTCTTGCGAATTCCTTCTCAAACACTTGACCATTTGATGAGAACATTTTTCAACCATGGTTTAGTAACCACACTTGACCATTCATGTCAACATGATTAACCATGGTTTAGTAACCATAACTGCCTCCATAGACCGGGTTACCATAGTCTCCAGCAGCTGGAGCATGGCCAGGTGGCGCGGGCTGGGTCGGGTAACTTGGACCTTGACCCGGATACGTGTTATACGGTTGACTTTGACTTGCCGGTGGTTGACCAGCTTGACTCTGGGCTGCAGTTGCAGCATCAGCAATGAAATTCTGAATCACA
This sequence comes from Calendula officinalis, assembly GCA_963853835.1. NCBI lineage: Eukaryota > Viridiplantae > Streptophyta > Magnoliopsida > Asterales > Asteraceae > Calendula > Calendula officinalis. The sequence continues at coordinate 101,934,803 of OY970820.1, forward strand.
ACCACAAAAACACCAAAAAAATATCAGAAAAAATAAAATGCCTTTTTTTCATATATTTTTAAAATACTAAAATTAATAAAAGAGTAAATTACAGAAATTGTCCCCATGGTTTTACGAATACTTCAATTTTGTCCCTAAACTTTTTTTTTTCCGTTAATTGTCGCTATGGTCTTCAAATTTAATTTAATATTTTGTCTATTTTGACATAAAATGACCAAAATACCCTTACAAAAAAATTTCTGAAATTATCCCTGTGGTTCTACGAATTCTTCAATTTTGTCCCTAAACTTTTTTTTCGTGATTTTGTCTATATGGTCTTCAAATTTTCATCTTTTATTTTTGTCTATTTTGAACTAAAATGACCAAACTACCCTTACATAAAAAAATTCAGAACTTTTTAACATATAAATTAAAATAAGAATATTTTGGTCTTTTTAGATCAACATAGACAAAAAAAAAATGAAATTTGAAGACCACAGGGACAAAAATCACTAAAACAAAAGTTTAGGGACAAAATCAGAAAACCACGAAAAACCAGAGGGACAATTTCTGTAATTTACTCATAATAAAAATACTTATACCTGTATTAACTGCTGAGCAGTTTGAACTTGTGAAGCAGATCCATTAATCTCAACTGTCATTTCATCAGGATTACCTCTTGATTCTTGAATAGCAATTGTAGCACCACTTGCACGCCTAATATAACTGATATTAGTACCAGAAGTACCAATAACAGCATCTGCATACGTCAGGGGAACTTGCATGTTTTGTGACACCTGTACATTAATTAATTATTAATAAAAAAAATAAACAAAATAAAAAAAATGTTTCCACTTTCGACCTTGGAAACTATGGACTGTTGTGGTTGTATGGCGGCAGTTGGTGGTGGTGGATCTCTGCCATAAGAAGGCGGCGGTTGGCGGGGTGGTTGTTGTTTATCCATTGGTGGATAGAAATTGTCAAATTGAGGCTGCTGAGGTGGCATGAATTGATTGGGCCTAAATCCACCTGCATTCATTGGAGGTGGTGGGCCCCATGGTTGTGGAGCAGCCATTTGGCCCATTTCTTGGTTTGGTCTGTTATTTTGCATTTGCATCTGTCGAGAGTGAAAAATAAACATAAATAATAATTAAAAGAGTAAACTACACGAATGGTCCTTTAAGTTTATAGCAAATTTCACCAATGGTCCTTTAGTTTCAAAAATTACACCGATGGTCCTTAATTCTGAAAGGTTTTTCACCGATGGTCCTTTACACTAACTGACGTTAATTTATTCTGTTAACTCACCCCATGTGCAATGAACGTGAGGGTAAAAAAGTCATTTTTAATATCTTTTCATTCTTAAACTAATTTTTTTATGTTAAATAAAAGTTTTTAGTTTAAGAATAAAAAAGAAATGAAATGAAAAATGACTATTTTACCCTCATGTGCATTGCACATGGGGTGAGTTAACAGAAAAAATTAACGTCAGTTAGTGTAAAGGACCATCGGTGAAAAACCTTTCTGAATTAATTTTGCAACTAAAGGACCATTCGTGTAATTTACTCTAATTAAAATGTTAAAAAAATAATAATTATAAAAAATAAAAATTACTTGTTTCTCGAATATTCCAATAACACTACGGTCAACCAAAAACTTTCTTAAATGTGCAGCAATCAGTTCAACCGCCTTGTGTACACCTGTAGCTTCCCCTTGTACTTCCACAACACTATCATCAGGTATAGCAAAAATAGGCAAATTCTCTGTAAAAACACATCATAAAGAATATTAATATAAATATTAATAATTCATAAAGAAATATATACAATAAGATAAAATATTTGATTATTTACCTTCTCCAAGTACTCGAATCACACAATTTGAAGAATCTTGAACGATTTTTATAGTTGCACCTTGTTTTCCTATCAAGTTTCCAGCTTGTGTGGCTGCTAGAAGAAGCCTTGTGCAGATTGTACTGCCAGCTGGCGCACGCGTGGATTCTGAGTCAGCATCAAGTATTCGTTGATGGACTTTTAGTAAACCGTCCATTGCAGGCGGGATGGAAAGCTCAGGTTCTTCTTTTGCAGATATCAACACCTAAAAAAGTAATAATGCAAAGTCAAAGTTTGACCTATATATTGTATTTAAGCAATAGAAAAATCATGAGTAAATTACATGAATGGTCCTTTAAGTTTATAGCAAATTTCACCAATGGTCCTTTAGTTTCATAAATTACTCCGATGATCCTTATTTTTGAAATGTTTTTCACCGATGGTCCTTTACGAAAAAGTCCGTCTATTTTTCAAGTTAACTAATGATAGGAACAATGCTTGATTGTAATAAGAACACAATATGTAATAATAATAATCAAATGCTTGGATTGATAATATTAGAAACCAAAGATAGAAATCAGGAGAGATTCTAAGAAATCACCCTGCCCAAGCTACTAGCCGAATTCCAATTCTCAAAATATCAGAAAGTAAAAGTGAATCATTACAAATGCTAGCCACTAACTATATAACAAACTTATCATGCAAATTCATCCTGGCCCTCCATCTTGTCCCCCCATAAGCTTCCTCCTCTTGTACACTTTCAACATTCTGGGCTCAGTGGGATTGGGCTGCTCAACTGATTGGCTAGAAAGGGGATTTCAACATTCTCCTTATCAATACCGCCTTCTTGAACAGCAGGCTTGTCCTCAAGCCTGAACTCCGGGAACTGACTTTGGATGTGAAAAGCATCTTCCCAAGTGGCGTTATCTTTTGTTCTAGAAGAAATTTGAGACTTTTTTGATCGGTTGATATGACAAAAGGTCTTCCGATCAGATACGGACGCCAATGTTGGATAGCGAGAACGAGAGCCATCAGTTCTTTGTCATAAGCCGATTTGTTGAGGTTTTTATCTGACAAAGCCTTGCTGAAATATGCGATTGGGCGATTCGATTGCATTAGGACGGCCCCGAGCCCTCTCCCGGACGCATCACATTCGATGGTGAAGGGTTGAGAGAAGTCGGGTAAACTCAGAACTGGGGCGGAAGTCATTGCCCCTTTGAGCGTATCGAAAGCAGCCTGTGGTTCACTCCCCCAACTGAAATTGTCTTTTTTTGTTAATTCCGTGAGCGATTTGGCGATTTTCCCGTAATCACGGATAAATTTCCTGTAGTACCCGGTCAACCCGAGGAACCCGCGCACTGCCTTAACGTTTCTTGGTGTCGGCCATTTTGTTATTGAGACAATCTTACTCGGGTCCATGGAAACCCCCTGCTTGTCTATCACGTGGCCGAGATACTCAACAGATAACAAACCAAAGGTGCTTTTCTTCTTGTTAATCACCAACTGCTGAGATTTCAGGAGATTGAGAACTTCAGTGAGCAATGATAAATGCCCCTCCCACGTGTCGCTGTATACCAAAATATCGTAAAAAAAAACCAATACCCCTTTCCTTAATAAATGACGAAAAACATTATTCATAAGGGCTTGAAACGTTGCCAGGGCGTTGGTGAGCCCAAACGGCATTACGAGAAATTCGTAGTGTCCGTTATGGGTCCGAAAGGCAGTTTTGTTGATGTCGCATTCTCGTACCCTCACTTGATAGAAACCGGATTTTAGGTCTATTTTGGAGAAATACCGGCTGTTATGAAGTTCGTCAAGGAGCTCCTCGACCACGGGTATCGGGTATTTGTCAAGAACAGTGACTTTGTTCAAAGCCCGGTAGTCTATGCATAGTCTCCACGTCTCGTCCTTCTTCTTCACGAGAATAACCGGACTCGAGAAAGAACTCTGGCTCGGCCTAATTATCCCCTGTTCCAACATTTCTTGTACTTGGCGTTGAATCTCGTCTTTATGATGATGAGGGTAGCGGTATGGGCGAACACAAACCGGACCGTGGCCTTCCATCAAGTTAATTGAGTGCTCAATCGGTCGGATTGGTGGCAACCCTTTGGGGGCTAAGAACAGCTGAGAATACTGCTCGATTACTTGGCCTAGCTGTTCTACTTGATCACCAGTTAGAGGGGATGGGGTCGGTTGAGGGGTCGAGGGATCAGAATGAGCAGCCATACAATTAAGAATTGGGGAAATACCTTCACTTTGGGGACTAACACCTTCTAACTTCACCAGGGTGTCACCATCCCAGAATTGTATGCGGCGGGTTGCCCAGTTACAGAGAACATCTCCCAAGGTCCTTAACCAAGCGATACCCACGATCATGTCAAAAGAACCCAGCTCGTAAACTAAAGCATTCATCTTGCAAGAGTAAACCCCTAGAGTAATGGGGACGTTCTTGCACTGCTCGGTCATCCATACCCATCTGTTATCTCCCATCTTAATCCTCATTCGTCTAGAAGGAAGGATTTCCAGCCCTAAGGAAAGGGCAAGAGTGCGGGAGAGGAAGTTGTGTGTGGCCCCGCTGTCAACCAAAATCAAAGATGGAACACCACAGATCCCTCTGATGAGTTTAACGGTGGAGAGGCCGAGATTTCCGTCCGTCTCATCGAGGCTTTCAAGCGACTGGCACGCCCCTTCGCCCGGTGCAGCGTCTTCTTCTCCGTCATCTGCCTCGACTGTAAAGACCTCACCGTCTGCGCCGATCTCTTCCCCGTCAGCGAGGAGAAGTACACGTAACCCTCCGTCTGCACATTTGTGCTGTGGGGAATACTTGAGGCCACATTTGAAACAGAGCCCCTTACGCCGTCGCTCTTCCCATTCCGGTGAGGTTAAATGACGAACCCCAGGTGTACGAGGGCTTGGGGAAGGCTTGTCATGATTTTGGGGTTGGGCCGTCGGGTTATACCCGGATAAAGTGGGCTTCTGACTAGGGGAATTAGAATACCTGTAGTTAGTCATTGGGCTTCTTGTTACTGGACTAGTGAAAGAATTTGGGCCTTTATTTTGTGGGTTGACATGTGGAAGAGAACTACGGGGCCGGAAATTAGGTTTCTCCGAGAGGACTCCCATGGCCGCTTCAACGTTTCTGGCGAATTCCATAGCTTCGTCACAGGTTGACGGATTCAAGGTGTGTACCCAATTTCTGATATCCATACGTAATCCTCGTAAAAACCACCCGATTGACTGTTCTTCTGATTGTTCTGGAATCAGAGCAGATAGAGCCTCGAAATTTTCAATATACCCTTCGACTTCATCTTCTTGGAACAACGAACCCAAAGCCTCGTGGGCGTTTCTGTATTTTGTTCCACTGAACCGATTGAGGAGCTTCAATCGGAATTGTTCCCAGGTTGTTGTTGGGTGACGGATGAGGAGGTTAGTGTACCAGTGTAATGCCGAATCGTCCATACACATCCGCGTCAGGCTCAATTTCTGGTCGGAAGGGGTTTTGTGAACTTGGAAATAAAGCTCAGCCTTGCTTATCCATCCCCTAGCATCGACACCTTCAAAGGTGGGAAGCTTGACCTTCGGAAGGGAGAAAATGGATTCATCGGTAGTGGTGGTCAGAGTGGGTGGAGTATTGAGCGGCGGAGTGGTCACCGGAGTGGTCACCGGTGGGCTCAGGAGTGAACTGCGGGGACTTGAGTTAGGAGGAGCTTGGAGATTTTGAATCATGGTCTCGATGGATTTTGGCAGGTCAGTGAGGAGTGATTGCATTCCTTGAACCGTATTGGTGAGATCCTTCATCTGGTTCGAGAGAGATTCAAGCTTTTCTTCATGAGCATCAAGTCTGGATTGGACTCGGGTGCTGATTTGTGCTTCAGTAGGAACAACCATGGTGTAAAGTTTCCCGGCAATGGAACCAAATTGATAGGAACAATGCTTGATTGTAATAAGAACACAATATGTAATAATAATAATCAAATGCTTGGATTGATAATATTAGAAACCAAAGATAGAAATCAGGAGAGATTCTAAGAAATCACCCTGCCCAAGCTACTAGCCGAATTCCAATTCTCAAAATATCAGAAAGTAAAAGTGAATCATTACAAATGCTAGCCACTAACTATATAACAAACTTATCATGCAAATTCATCCTGGCCCTCCATCTTGTCCCCCCATAAGCTTCCTCCTCTTGTACACTTTCAACATTCTGGGCTCAGTGGGATTGGGCTGCTCAACTGATTGGCTAGAAAGGGGATTTCAACATTCTCCTTATCAACTAACATCACATGTGATGCACATGGGGGTATTTTGGTCAATTTGTCTTTCCCCTTCTCAATTAAATTACACGGATGGTCCTTTAAGTTTATAGCAAATTTCACCAATAGTCCTTTAGGAAAGACAAATTGACCAAAATACCCCCATGTGCATCACATGTGATGTTAGTTAACTTGAAAAGTAGACGGACTTTTTCGTAAAGGACCATCGGTGAAAAAACTTTCAAGTATAAGGACCATCAGTGTAATTTATGAAACTAAAGGACTATTGGTGAAATTTACTATAAACCTAAAGGACCATTCATCTAATTTACTCAAAAATCATTATTTGATTACTGTAACATATCAAAACATTATGAAAATACTGAATGTAGATACAAGTGAGCACAAAAAAGGGAAAATAGGGACAACAAAAAAATCTACAAAAAGTGGATTTTGGCCTGACCGAGGACCGAATCGATGAATCTTGGATACATTATAATGTTTTTTATATAATTAAATATTAATAATGATTTAGCCTGATATCTAATAACTCATTATGATTCAAAAGCAGCATGTTCTTTCCTAGTATTTATATGATTATATCCATCCATTTTGTATTTTATTAATTGTGTCCTCTTAAAGCCCATTTCTTAAAGGCAGAGCATAACGAATTATGTAAAACATGTTTAATATTTATTTTCAATTATTAGCTTAATCATGTTTAATATTACTTTTTTGTAGATAATGTTCTATTTGTTAACTTTCTTGGTTTATTTTGTATAATAATGGGTGGGAAGACAACAACCGAAAGTTACCAGATAATGTAAGAGGTTGACATCCACCCAGGGGTATTTCTGACATTTAGTCAAAGTGACTTGTGAGCTCAATGCAATCTGGATCTTTGGCTTATATATGAGACTGAGAGAGAACCTGCACATATTCATCTATGTTATTCTGACCACATAAACTTATTTCTATATACTTTTAACCTTTTTTTCTTCTTATTTTGTATTTTAACTTTTTACCAAATTATTTGTAAATATGTTGGTATTGTGTTTGTTAAATTCAGCATAGCAGTTTGAACAGTATGCTCTTTTTGTTGGTATTTGATTAATCATAAAGAACAACTGATGCAGCAAGGCAATGTTCTGGTTGTGATTTTAAGTATGTTTTGGTTTTATTATCACTCTAATGCTTACTTTTTCAGTTTCATAATTACAATTTATACAAAAGATTATAGACAAGAGTTGAAGCAAATTCACAATTCATGATCCATGAAGTTACTAACTTATTATGGTGATTCTCAATTCGATTGATCACATGTAGAAAAATAAGGATTCAATAGACACATATTGCTCTCTGTGTGTGTGTGTGTGTGTGTGTGTGAGAGAGAGAGAGAGAGAGAGAGATGAAACTATAATGATATTTTTAACAGAAATGCATCAAACATGCAGCAAAAATAACAGAAATACATTTTAAAAAAATGCAGCAAAAATAAAAAAAATTGTTTAAGAAACTTACACATCTTTCCATAGTACCAGGAGGACCGTCAAGAATCTTGATGCGAGCCCTTGTTTCTTCACAAGTTTTCTTTATGTACTCTCCTTTTCGACCAATTATACTGCCAACTTTTTGCACAGGAACCAAAATCCTAAACACATTTTCTCCTGGCCAACCAGGCCATCTTTTTTCTAAAGGAACTTCAACTGTAGTATTTCCTTGTTCAATTTCTGTGATTTCAGTTTCTTCAACATCATCACCTTGTTCGTTTTCAGGCTCTTGAACTTCAACAGGAACAGAATTCTCAGGCATCACTTCTGTCTCTTGTTCATTGAAGTTTTCTTCAGCCATTTTCTGAAGATTTTAACAAAAAAATGAACCGATTAACACACAAATTGATACCTAAATAACAGAAAATAGAGAATGTAACCAGAAGAATGTGATTATCCGAAGAAAAGCTTTAACTTGCTTCTACGAAATCCGTTTCATGTTCAAATTTACGACAAATTCTACTCTTTTGGCAATTTTTACATTAAATGAGCTAAAACGTAATGAAATTGATATTAATTATAAATAAATAAAAAGCCGAGTGCCGAAAAAGCAATGTACATAAACGACAAAAAGTGCACGCATCACCAAAAAAAACCCTAAATTGAACACGATACAGATCATGAATCCTTTATAAACTTATGAATTCATAGCTTGAATCTAGTAAATTAGTGCCTATGGCGCGAAAAATACATGGCAAAGGCACTTATTAACAACCTCAAAATAGAGGACGAAATAAAAACAGATCTAACGAGAATCAACAAGAATACGCAACATCTTCGTACAGAAATTGAATTTGAGTTACATAAATAGCTCGATTATAATTTGAAAGCGAGTAATGAGGAGTAACTGCGATGAACTTACTAGGGTTTATACCGAAAACACAGAAGCGAATGTGCTCACGAGTGAGAAAATAATTGTTCGAGATCCTTCTACGGAGATAAAAAGAGGATGCATCTTTCGATAATTGCTGTTCTAACCTTGCAAGTTTTTATATTATTCATTTTGCCCCTATACTTTCTAACTTTAAAAAGTTTAATTAAACTTTTAAAATACATCGGTTGTATTTTTATGTTTTATTGTTTAGAATCATGTAATTCGTAAGATCATCCACAATATGGATATATTTATCCGTGTACTAATATGATTTAAAAGTTTATATTCAACTAATCAGTCTGATTTCTTGTCAAAATATTTTTCTCGCATCATATTTGAAATCTGAACAAAATAATTAAGTAGTTTGACTTTACATTTAGTCAAACAATATCATCTTGAGAATATTATAGCTAAAATTTATACATTTTAAATGATAAGTTGACTCATACAAAATTACAAATAAATAGTATATTTAATTTGGTAAAATGTTAGGAAGTCAATTAATAAGACTATAACCACTATATATTATTAAAATAATAAAATAATTTCATTTAAGAATACAGTTTACATGGTATTAAGCATTTGTATACAACAAAATTGTCCCTATTGTCAAAAGTCAAAAGTCAAAAGCAATATGTATACAAGTATGTGAGGTATAAAATGAATGAGCAGCATATCAAAAAATAAATCATAAATTAATATGGAAAAAAAATGATCAACGGCTGTAACTGTAACTGTAACACCATCATGGTCAAAAATGAAGTTGAGAGATTCGAAAAGTCAATCTATTTGACCTAAAAAGTCAACCCGTATCGCCTCTTTCACAGCAAGGTAGATAATATTTTCATGTGTATTGGTAGTGCAAAAATTCAGATTAGGTCTTCAGAAAGACATCATCACCAATTGTACAACCCTGCAAATATTAGCAAAAATTAGGTCAACTGTTGACTTTTATGGTCAACTCTATGACTTCTCAAATTCATGATCTCTTGATTAAACTCAAACCAAACCACATTTAGTGGTTAGAGATGGTAATTTCGACCCATTTTATTTATAACGGGTAAACGGGTCAAAAATCACCCCAAATCAACTTTTTTGACCCGTAAACCCGTTACGACCCGTTAACCAACCCGCCCGTTTTGCCTAATACCTGTTTGATCTGCAGCCCGACATGAACGGTAAACAGGCTTACAACTTCCACAAATCGTCATAAGAAACTGATTTATGACATCATATTATCATAATAATATATATTTAGCTATTTATAACATCATAATAATATCTATATTTTTCATCTTTCGATAACAAATCAACCACAAATGACACTGTAGATGCATCCGGCCCAATTTTATTCTCCCCCATTTTCTTAACAAATTCAACCAATTTCGGGCCCAAATCTTGACCCGAATCTTTTCTCATTAACGCATTAAAAGTAACCGAATTTGGAGCACAACCGTTTTCCATCATTTCAAAAAACAAATCATCCGCCTTTTTAACCTGACCCGTTTTGCAAAACCCGTGGATCATAACTGTATACGTTACAACACTCGGTTTTAGGCCCAAAAAACGCAATCTTGTAAACACATCCCACGCGGTATCCATTCGACCCGTTTTACACAACCCGTCGAGAACCGAATTATACGATTTGATCCCCAATTCGACCCGGTTCTTTTCTAGGGTTTCAAGAAAGTTCAAAGCTTGTGAAACACAATCGTTCCTACAAAGCCCGTTTAGTATGATGTTATATGTACATGAATTTGGAGTGATTTCATAAGCTGGCATTTCATCGAACAGCTTCTGCGCGTTAAAAATGTCACCTTTTTGTAAAACACCCACTAATAACGCGTTGTAAGTCGCAATCGTGGGCTTAATTTGTGCACTAATCATCTGATTAAAGATTTTAATAGCTTCTTCAACTCTATGAATCTTGACAAACCCGTTAATTAACACATTATGTGTTCTAACATCCGGTTCGATTCCTTTCCCAATCATAGAAATATACAAATCTTTTGCTTCATCAATCCTAAATTCCATACAAAACCCGTTCATTAACGTGTTATAACACATAATATCGAGTTTTTCGCCTTTTTGAATCATTAAATCAAACAAAAAACTTGCTTCATTTAACCGCCCTTTTTCGCATAACACGTTTACTAAAAGATTAAACGTTGTTACATTAGGACGAAATCCTTCATCGATCATCTCGAGAAATAAATTTTTGGCTTTTTTTAAATCTAGAAAAATGAACCCGTGAATTAGAGAGGTATATGCAACGATATCGGGTGAGATTCTTCTACTTTTCATCTCTATAAAAAGCTCATTTGCTTTGGTTATGAACCCGTTTTTACAAAGATTATCGATTAGTATACTATAACAAACCGAATTCGGTTTACAAACAAACCCTAACCCTAAATTCCCACTCATAATATCTTCATGAAACTTAACTGCATTTTCGAGTTTTCCGCCTCTACATAACCCATTAATCAAAGTCCCATAACTAATAGCAGTTGGTCTAACACCTAAATTAACCATTTTTTTAAACAAAATAATAGCTTCACTAATCTTGTTTTGCATAAATAATCCTTTAATTAAGGAAGTGTAAGTAACAATATCAGGAACAAACCCTCTTTTCAAAATCAAACACAAAATCCCTAAAGCAAAACCTAATTCATTCACTTCACAGTAACAATTAAGCACAATATTTAACGTAATCAAATTAGGGCGAATGCGAGCATGACCTTTGTTCATCTTACGGAACATAAAGATTGAAACTTTACGATGTTTTGAATTCGATACTGAATTGAGTAATTGATTGAACGACGAAATTGGTGGAACCGGTTGTAATAGAATCAGGTAATCGAGATAGTTTGATGCGTTTTTATGATTTATGTATGGTGGTTTGTAATTGATTGTTGGTTGGGGGGATTGAAATTGGGTTTTTTGGGGAGCTGAATTAGGGTTTTTTTGGATTTGAGATTGAATTGATTGTTGGAGTAGAGATGAGAGATTGTTAGTACCATTTATTGAAGGTGAATGAGTGAAAGAATGTGGGGTTCTTCGGAAGCTCATGGAGCCAGAAGAATGGTGAGAGTGAAGGGGGTGAAGAAGATCTGAAAGGGGAGTGATGATGTAATTTTTGTTTTTGTTTTTGTTTATTTTTATTGTTTTTATTTTTTATTTTATTCTTTGGTGGAAACTAAAAAAAAAAGAAAAAAAGATTTATATGTTTGAGTTGAGTGGCTTGTTTTGAGCCTTGATTGGCTTCATAACTTGGGGTTCGGCTTATTTATTATGGCTTAAGTTTTGGCTTGGCTAGTAGATAGTAGTGACATTTTTAAAAAAATTGGTAATTTTTACATCATAGTATTTTTTAATAGGAATTTATTTCTGCACCACAACTTTTAGTTCTTATACTACACAATACAAGTTTTACAGCAAATTGTACAAGTACTTCAATCATTAATTGTGGTAGATTACCTAAAAGTTGTGGTGTGAACATCACTGCCTTTTTTTTATTTATGCACCACAATAACTGCATTATGTGTTTGTACAGTTTGCAATAACATTTGTATTGTGTGATATATGCATAAAAAAAATATGGTAAATTAATTAATTCTCTTAAAGAAATGTGCAACTGGTGATATCGCTTAGTCTTTTTTATAGGTCTTGCACTGACCATAAGACTGCCCGTAAGGGGAGAGTCGCCTCCTGCATCCCACATTACAAACGCGTCCCTCCCTTTACATGGAACCTCACGCGACGCGTCCCAAGGCCAATGTGGCAAACGTTTGGTCGCCTGGACAGCCGAAGTGGGTCGTGAGGCGTTGCGCATGGGGTGTTTGTACTTCGTGTCTGGTGAGTGGTACACGTATTAATAAAAATAATTTTAAGGATTTGTTGTTTGGTCGTCTGCTACGTGAGTTTTGTCAGCATTTTTCATGTGTTTGGTCAGAAGAGAAAAAATTAATGTGCCGCATCCCAAAAAACAAAAATACCAAAAAAGAAAAGAAAAATACACTTAACACCCTTCTAATCATCTTCCATATCCATATCCATCTCTCTCGCTCTCCATTTGATTAATTCTTTACAACAATTCAGATCTCAATATCTCCATCATTCTTCTTCATTCATCCATCTCAAAACTAAAAGTGGCTTAATAACCATGCAAAAAGGTAATATATCGACACAAAAAACAATTTTTTTTCTTCTAACATTCATACAAAAATAAATTCTCATGATCAACAAACTTACTCTTGCAGATTCCGATGACGTCAGCGGTGAAAAACCGACGTACAAACACATCATTGTAGCGTCTTCAATCGGTTTAGTGGTTGCTGCCACCATGCATTTTGGGTTCAAAAGAAAACGATATCAAATTGCTCCTCGTATACGTGTTTCAGACACAGGCCAACCGTTAAAACTTGAGAGATTTCCTCAATATGTAGGTGAGATCAATTAATAAAATCATATCATTTTAGTTACGTTTGAGGATCAAATAAAAAAAATGTTAAATACACGTTTTTTTAGGTCATTTAGTTACCGTGAAAGTACATGATCGATCATGATCACATAATTAAAAGGGTTTTATTAATGACAGCCCTAACATGCATAAAAAGCTTGTACATTGATTAAAAAAGTAATATTTTTAAAATTCAGGGGGTTGTCTTTTGTGCATTTTGCCTTCTTAATGACACCCTAAGGGCTGTCATTAGCATTTTCCTAATTAAAAAGCTTTCTTAGTATAGAAAGCGAAAAAACCGTATTTTTAGCTGAACCCAGAACCGAAAAATGGTTTCGAGCGGACCTAGTACCGAACCGGTGGTATCTTAAACTGGACTGAGAACTGAAAAAATTGTACACCGCTAGTTCGTGTTATATGGTGTTGTACTTTTGGGCTAATTAACTAGTTTAGTGGTAAAAATTGACAAAAAAATTTCGGACTCATCAACATACAAAAAAAAAAAAAAAAAAAAACCTTAAAAATGATTGACAAACACACAAAATCTTTGAAAATGTACTAGGCTTCTGCAAACTGAATGGAGAATCGATCGAAACCGCTGAATAGAATCGGATCAAACCGAGCTATACTGGTCTGGTTCTTGGTTCTAATTTTTATGCAAAATCAGTTCTTGGTTCGATTCGATTCAATTTCAAGCGGTTCGGTTCAGTTGGTGGACACATGCCTAAATTGGGCACTCCTTTTCATATTTGTTCATCGTATGATTTTATGCTTTTTAAGGTAATGACGTTTTTTACATAATTCTAGCCCTAAAAGTACATATATCATATATGTGTGTATTGATTGATGCATGCAGCTAGACAAATGGGATTCTCTGATGGAAAACAATGTCCACATTTATTTAAATTTGCTGCTGATTATATTATAAAAACGGAAGGATGTGAAGAAGAAATGTATTTATTTTTCGCGGGAGAACCAGATGCCGATTCGTTATTTATAAAACTTGTCGAGGAATTTGAAAGATGCATTTTAAGTTATTTTGCATTTCATTGGAGTAATGCTCATTTCATGATTAGTCAGGTATTAATATATATCATTAAAGATGTATTTAAATGAAATAAATAAAAGATTAGTTAAAATAGTTCATGGGTTAAATAGCCTTGAAATTGGCTAAAGTCTATTTTTTAATCCATACCGAAATAATGATTCTGGTTTGGTTCCAGTTCTGTCCGGTTATCTAGGGTTTGAAACCAGTTATAACCGAAACTACATCATCAACATTGTAAACCTCTTAACAAAACTAGAAATCACTTCCCTAATTAAAAAAACCTTTTAAGAAATTAAATTAAAAAAACATCAATTTGATTGGAAAAAAACTTCAGTACATTTTTATACAGTCTACCCAGTTTAAATGATTAACAAATGTATTAATTATATAAATAATTTAAGAACTATTGTGGGTCAATCGAACCGGATCTATACCAAAAAATAACCGATTCCAACCTAAACTTATTTTGAACCACTACCCAACTTGACCAACCTAACATAATTGGTTTGTTGGTCTATAATTTTAGGTATTAGCTGGTTCCGATGGTCAAGAGCCAAAAAGGAAGCTCAAGGACATTGTAATGCAAGCCACAAGGTTTGTCATAAGCTAAAAAGCGGTTAAATTCATCATTCAAAACTAAGTATTAATTTATTGAATCATACTTCCTCCGATTCAAAATAAGTACTACACTTTGAATTTCATGATTTTTGAAGCAAAAGATTATAGTGATGGTTAAATTAGATTAATTGAATGATTAGTGGATAATGGGTCCCACACCTTTTGAATAAAGTGGGATTAATGATGTTTAAAAGTAAAAAGTAAGGGTAAATGAGTCATTTCACTTTGTTAAAGTACATAGTTAGTGAGTGTGTGTCCTATAATTTTTTGCCAAATAATGTAATTTTTCAAAGTGTAGCACTTATTTTGAATCACCCATTTATGGAAAGTGTAGCACTTATTTTGAATCGGGGGAAGTATATTTTAAATATCGATAAAAGTTTTATTTTTATTTATTTCCAACATTTTAGGGAACAAAGATTTGAAAGAGTGACAAAGAACCTAAAAGTGGCTCGAGTTTTTACAACGTTAGTTGAAGAAATGAAAGCAATTGGGCTCGTTTCAAGTGATGATTCACAATGTACGGATGTTATGGTTCCTATGGCCCACAAAGATAGAAGCCCAGTACTTCTTTTAATGGGTGGTGGTATGGGAGCTGGAAAAAGTACAGCTCTTAAAGATATTCTTAAAGAGTGAGTTATAAATAGGGTTTTGCTAATGACTGCCCTTAGGGCTGTCACTAACATGCATAAAAAGTTTATACATTGATTAAAAAATTAATATTCCTAAAATTCAGGGGGTTGTCTTTTGTATATTTTGTCTTCTTAATGACAGCCCTTAGGGCTGTCATTAGCATTTTCCTTATAAATATATACTCCCTCCGTACCTAAATAAAGTTCTCATTTCTCTTGTACATAACTTTTTAGGAGATAGTTAGTGATAGGGTATTTGGTATTACCTTTGATTAAAATATAAAGTTTGATTGGAGAGAGAATGTGTTTTAGGAGATAGTTAGTGGTGAAAGTATTGACAATAATATTATTATATTAAGTGGGCCCCTTAAGTTTGAGAAATGAGAACTTTATTTAGAGACAAAACTTGAAGGAGAAATATGAACTTTATTTAGGGACGGAGAGAGTATTTTTTATAAAAAATAATAAGAATTAATTAATAATATTAGTTTTATGTTTTTGTTGAATGTAAACAGGCCGTTTTGGGTAGAAGCGTCACAAAATGCGGTTGTAATAGAAGCCGACGCGTTTAAAGAATCTGACGTTATTTATAAAGCTCTTAACTCTAGAGGTCATCATGATATGCTTCAAACAGCTGAATTGGTATACATATACATATAATATATATCTATAATCCATGTATATATACATTATACTACATATACGTATATATACATATGTTAGAGGTGGCAAGTTGAGGAGTCGGTAACGGGCTCAGGTTCAAACGGGCCATCTTAATACGGGTTGAAACAAAGGGTGGAGAAGGGTTGGGTTGACCACTTGACTTGCAAACACTTTTTTGTTCCTTATTATGAATAATTTACTCATTAATTACGATTACAAAAAATAATATTAGTATTGAAAACCGAAGTCTTTGAATATGCGTAAGATTTAGGGGATTATGTTCTTAGAAAATAGACTATGTGCGACTTCCAAGTTTCAACCCGTTCGACTCATTTGACATGTAGCCTTTTCAGTTTAGTTTTTTATTTGACCAGTTTGAGATAAAAAAAACTGTATCCAAAACACGTTTTTGTCGCATTTTGATATACAAAAAAATCATTTATTATTGTTACTATAACCTAAATCTTTCAATAAACATGATTTAGGAAACCGCAAACCGTGTGATCGCAGGTGCACCAATCGTCTACAGACGCAGCCTCGTCTCTCCTTGTAACAGCATTAAACGAAGGGCGAGATGTGATAATGGATGGAACGCTTTCGTGGGCCCCGTTTGTTGTGCAAACAATAACAATGGCAAGAAATGTTCATAGAAAACGATACCGAATGGGAGTAGGATATAAAGTGAATAATGATGGAAGTGTAACTGAAAATTACTGGGAACAGTTGCAAGAAGAAAGTCAACAGATTGATGGTCATACAATAAGAAGACAGTATAGGATTGAGTTAGTTGGAGTTGTTTGTGATGCTTATTTAGCTGTTATAAGAGGCATAAGGTAATCGTAAATATATAAATAAAGTTGAAAAAACATAATTTAATACTTTTTAAAAAGATTTTTGATAATGACAGCTCTTAGGGCTGTCAATAAGTGCATAAAAGTTATACATTAAATCATGGGAGAAAGTGATTCCTAAAATTCAGCGAGTATTTATAGATTGATGTACAATCTTCTGATGTGTGTCTATTGACAGCCCTTAGAGCTGTTATTATTAAAATCATTTGAAAATATGTTTTTTTTTTAGTAGTTGGAATGGTCAAGTTGGGTTGACCCATAAAAAAATTGTCCATTTTTTCTTTTTTAAAATACTTAATGTGTGAAAAATTACCCGTTTGCCCATATTAACACATCAAACACAAACTACGTCTTTCTACAGTTAATCAAGTTTTTTGTATTTGTTAACAGGAGAGCAATCATGTGTAGAAGAGCAGTTAGAGTGAGATCACAATTAACCTCACACAAAAGATTTGCAAAAGCATTTATGACATATTGCCAATTAGTAGATAATGCAAGATTATATCTAACTAATGATCTAGATGGCCCACCAAAGGTAAAGTATACTCAATTAATATTTTCTTGTTTTTTCTATTATATTTCAATAAAAAATATATGATAAAAATAAATAAATAAGGCTAATGTCACAAGTTTGTACAAAGTTAACAAATTCAGGAATTTAATATGTAAAATAAATAAGTTAAGGAACCTTTTCTTGCATAATGAAAAAAGTATGTTGGTTTTTTGTAATACTAACCCAAAAAATGTGTTTGAAGATGATAGGATGGAAAGAGAAAGAGAGGACATTATTAGTTGATCCGAACGAAATATCGTGTTTAAAGATGGTTGAAAGATTGAATGAAAAAGCGGATTCGATATATGAACTTTATAATAACCCGAACCCGACCCATAAAAGTGGGTCGGTTTGGCATGATATTGTTATGTCACCTTCAAGAATGAAGATTCAGAAAGAGATAAAGTGTTCTGTTGAGAAGATTGAGAAAAGGATCATGGATAATCAATTATCTAGTACTTGAACCATTATGTGATGTTAATTAAAGTATTGGAGGATATTTAAAATTGAATGGATTTTGTATCAAAGGTAATGTTGAGGCCGTGAAGTGAGTTAAGGAAGAATATATGGAAAATGAGACTATTATGCAAAGGGCGTAAAGACTGAAAATGAACATTCATCATCGATATTGCCACTAGCACCACCATAAAATATAGTTATGAAATATTTATCAACGTATTACGCAGATACCGTGTTAGCGATTCTTTACATTGCGTGAATACCATATTAGTGATGATTCCTTAATGAATGGTTGAAAGATTGTTATTTTTTCTTTACTAACATGTCATTTTAAATATTCATAATGTTATCATACTTCCTCTGTATCAAAATAAGTGACATACTTTCTATTTTGGTGTGTATCAAAATAAATAACACATTTTGAAATGTTTTCTTATTTGGTAAAAAAATAATGGGATCCATACACACTAATTATTCACTTTAATAAAGTGAAATTACTCTTATACCCTTACTTTTACTTTTAAAACTCATTAATATCACTTTATTCAAGAAAAGTGACACTCATTCTCCATTAACTATGTACTTTAATTTATTTTAACATTTAATTTAACATTTTACCTCAAAAAACATATAATTTAATTTATGTCATTTATTTTGATACGAAGGAAGTATAATAGAAAAATAAGTTTGTACTTCATGGAAAAATAAGTAATGTTGTAATAACACGCGCGCAATTCTCTTCTTCAACTCCCACGTCAGATTCACACACGCGCCACCCACCACAACCGTCCGCCGGAAAACTAACAAACAACTCGTAAAAATGGTAATCTTTGTGCGGAATTTGATTCATTGTCTAATAATAAGAATTACAAACCTATTACCAATTTAAATGTAAGATTAAAAACAACTAAATGTCAATACATCAACAGCAAAATTAAGATCGAAACTCTATAAATCCATGAGTATAAATGAATCTAATCACGCCAAAGCATTCATCACTATACAGCTCATTAAACTACAATCAGATTACATAATCAATCACTAAAAATCATCACTTCTTTCCTTTCCTTGTTGTAGCACCAGCTTTCATTGGGGCTGCAGTTTTCTTCGCCGGAGTTGCCGCCTTCTTCGCCGGAGTTGCCGCCTTCTTCGCCGGAGCTTTCTTCGCCGCCGGCTTGGGAGCTGCTGCTTCCCTTGGTGAAGATCTGGTCGAGGTCCTGGCAACCTTAGCCGCCGGCTTCGCCGGAGCCTTCGGCTTGGCAGCTGGTTTTGACTTCGCCGGAGCTGCAGGCTTGGCCTTAGCAGCCGGTTTGGCTTTCGGCTTTGCTGCAGCCTTAGATTTCGGAGCTGCGACTGATTTTTCCTTCGCCGGTGGTTTCTTAGCCGGAGCTTTCTTCGTAGCTGGCTTAGCTGCTGTTTTAGCCTTAGCAGCTGGCTTCTTCTTCGCCGGAGCAGATTCAGCCGGAGCTTTAGATGACGGTAGCTTGAATGAAGCCTTGACTTTAACCAGCTTACCTCCGGCAACAAATTTCTTCAGCTGAGTTGACAATGTCTTCTTAAAATTCGCATGTAGATCATTATGCTTCTCTTCAATGAACTTAGCAATCGCGTACTGACTAGAACCAGTTCTCTCCTTCAACGTAACAATGGCGTCCGTAATCATCTGCACGATCAATCAAACAACGAAATCAGATCAATAAACTCAAATACTCAATCACTTAGCTTCAATAACACCTCAATTTCACATAAACAAACGAAATGCAATCGAGTACCTCGAAGTAAGGAGGATGTTGAGTCGGATTTCTAGGTCTCCTCGGAGCAGGAGCTTTCTTCGTCTTCTTCGCTTTCGTTTCCTTCACATCGGTTGCAGCCGGAGGATTTTCCTCCGTCGTTGCAGCAGGTGCCTCCGCCTCCTCATCGGCCGGTGGCGTCGGGACAATTGGTTCTCCGGTGGCCATTGACTAGAGCTAGGGTTAGGGTTAGGGTTAGGGTTAGGGTTAGGGTTTTGATCGTGGATCGAATATTGCAGGTATGAGAGGATGATGAAATTGTTGGGGATTTAAGTATCAAAATACTGAAATCTGATTGGCTGATGACCTGGCACATGGATATTGTCAGTTTAAATATTGTCCGTTGGATCATTTAAATCAAACGGCTAAGAAAGCAAGATTGGTGAAGCATTGTATGATGGTGTAATGAAAATTTATACAAAATGGTAGGCATGGTGTGTTTCTATGCTTGATTCATTTCACCATAACATGAGTTACACTTGATGAATTTTAATGAAAGTTTTTTAGTCTTGCAGGATATTTTGTTAGCTTTACAACGACTATCGACATTATTGTTAACGATCATCCGTTTAGGAGATAATCGGTTTGAAACCAACGATGGTCAAAACGTTTCTTTTCTGATAGTACACGAGGGTTTGAAGCGTTTTTCGAAAATGTTTTGTGGTAACTATGCGATGTTACAAACTTATACGATGCTATATTGATGAAGTAATAAATAGAACCAAAAATCGGCAAAAATACACAAAAACTGAGTATGATAAGCTTGCCCACAATGTCATCTAAGATGAACACCTTCAGTTCCACAATTAATGATGGACGTGATAAATTGCCATTTACTATATTATACTTTCGATGTTTAGAGCCCTTTCCAATTTTGTTATTCAGTTTTTATCAAATTAATGTCACGTTAGTTGATACTTAAACCGACGTTCAACTAACACACGCATATTAATAATATATTGTCACTTCAGTTAACGTCACGTTAATTATATAATATATACAAAAAATGCCCATTATTATATATATGTACCCATCTTTTCCTCTCATTTTCATTCGGTAAACCAAAGCACCAGCCCAAGAATGCCAACCGACGGGCTGGTGTCATCGTTCTCTCCAAAATGACGCCAATTCGACGCCAACTGAAATGACGGTTAGCACAAGTCTTAAAGAACAAACATTATTAATGATTCCGAGTGATATGTAATTTGTGCATCATCAAATTAGTTCATACATCACTAATTGTTAATGATTACAAGTGATATGTAATTTGCACATCATCAAATTAGTTCATACTTCATACATCACTAATTGTCGTTTTACACCATCATATATCATGAGTTAGTGTTAGTGGTGTGTGGATGATTTTATTGTTGCAAAATTTTCCTCCTTTCAAATGTGAGAATATTCATTTCAACAAAAACATTAGTTGGTACATAACTATTGAATTCAAAACTATTATCCGTCTTCTTATATATATATAAAGCTAGGTTTGAAGATGTTCATTATGAGAGCTTGATTATAGACCGAGTTGTTAATTATCCTTTATCAAGATTAAGGATGCAAGGTTAAAAACACTACCAATAATTGACTGATAGACTTATGCTTATCGATTCTTAAAGAGTTTAATAATGAAACATTAGCGTTGTAACCTTACAGAGTTAAATAATAAATACTCCATATATCTATTATACAAATATCGTCTTAAACTGAATATAAGTTGGAACCAGATTACTAGAAAATCGGTTCGTGTTCCGATCCAACTTTTTCGTGAAATTGAGCATCGAATCTTTTGGGTCATAATACATCGGGTATAAAACAAATCACGAAATATAATTAACCATGTAGTTGGAATTTATTTTGGTATCATACTGTTGGTAATGTTCCATTCATGTTTATTACATAATTCTATTTGCAAATCATTTAATACTATATGTCTAAACTAACAAATATAATACAAACAATCTCCAATTTACCCAATTTATCTTCTGCAACAGGGTATCTGGACCGGATTCCATTCCTAAATTCTATCAATAACAAGAACAATATTAACATTATCTTCTGCAACAGGGTATCTGGACCGGATTCCATTCCTAAATTCTATCAATAACAAGAACAATATTAACATCTAAAAACCGCAAAATAACCAATCTTTTTAAATTTCCAGGCTTCCCGCCTACAAAAAACGGCCCATTTATCCAATTCAACGACACAATGTACCACCACAACAACAACAAAAACACGAAAAACGTCTACTCTAAGTTGATAAAAAATAACAAAAACCAACCATCCCATATACCATATCCTCAAATCGCACTAAAAACATATACGCGACCCACCCTATGCGATCAAGAAAATATTCAAAATATAAAAACAAGAAACAAAACAACATCCTCGAATCATCATCATCATCATCATCATCATCATCATCATCATCATGTGTTTGCAGATTGAGAAGGTCCTCTTGTATGATTGTGTTCGCCTTCATAAGTCACAATCAGCATTGCTGAGTCATCCAAACATCGTTCCACATGTTTTCTTGCAGGACAACCTCTCATACTACTGCACTTGTAGTAACCCCTGTTTTTAATCAACCCAATAATAAACAATTATTTATACTAATATAAGATTAAATAAACGTGCTTTTAACGCATAAAACCTTCCAAATCTTTTTTATTCAAAAGATTATTGAAATGGTACAACTAATTTTATATCAAAGATTATTGCAATTCAAAAAGGGATAGCGGCGCAACTTGTTGCCCGTTTACCTTCTTTATCCGTGTAAAAATATGATCTTTATCAATGAAAAATTTAAAACACTTTAGTATTTAGCAACATAATTTTTAATTAAAGCATAAAAAAACACAATTTATTTAGTAATTAAACAGTACGGTACCTAGGATGAGGAGAACCCTTGATAGGTTTTTGACCATATTTCCTCCAAGAATATTCATCAGGAGGAATATCAGCAAGTTTGTTACTAACCGCCGGTACTTTAATCGACCTTTTAACCCTATGCTTTCTGATATATAAAAAAAACATTCAGATTATGATAAAAATACATAATTTATTAAAAAAAAATTAAAATGTATAAAGATTTGACCTTTTCTTGGAGCAATGACATCGACCCGAACTCCCACATTTACCACTCCCATCATCTCCCTTACCCGAACACCTCGGTTTATGCTGATGTGGCGCTTGATCGGTTGACCGAGTTGACCCGATCAACTGAAAAGAACTCCCATCTAAAGTAGTCACACTCCTATCTATACTCAATGAAGACATAAAAGACCGATTTGCTGAGATTGTGGGGGTAGAAATGGCATTATCAAAATTCAAATTTATCCCGCTATTACTGCGTTGATACATCATTTTAGCTTGATGTTTGAGCTGTAATTCTGCTTGCTGTTGTTGGTGATTTTTTTGCAGAAATTGGTAATGTTGGTCTGAAATAGATTTAGGGTTAGGGTTTTGTTGGGAAGGCCCGATTCGGATTGGGGTTGCTGAAATTGGGGTCAATTCGAGTGCGGGTTTATGGTTTGATAAAGAAAGAGTGGTTTTGAGACTGTTTGGACCGGTTTCTTGAAGTGGGTGTGTTTGGATATTGGGATTGAGGTGGAATTGAAGGGGTTTTGGTGGTTCTTGAATTGTGGGGTAGTCTAAAAGTAAGTTTTGATTGATAAAGTTTAGACCTTTTTTGGATTTTCTTACTCTAGCATGACCTAATCTGTCATCAAGAAGAGATACAACTTTCTTGAATCTATTAACAGCTTCACCTGTTTGTACCGTTAGGTTCTTTGATTGTACATGATCTTTGGGTTGAGCTAAAAGATTTAGAATTCTATGGCAACTTTCAACTGCAGCTTTATTAGCTGCTTCAATTTCCTCCATAAATCCCAAAATCAAAACCCTAATCCCCAAAAAAACACAATTTAAATAGATATAACTAGGGGGAAAATCCAAAAAAAATATTCTATAACTTTAGCATGTTTCAAGTCATAAAACACCCAAAAAATAGATACCCAGATGGAATTTCATCTCAAGAACAAAAGGGTCATATCCAGTTTTCGTATATAAAATTCAAATTAGGGCAAAACTGAAGCAAATTTTAGGCAAAATTAAAGAAAAATAGACTAAACCCAGCTAGAAAAAAGGATTAAAAACAGCTAAATTTAAGTAAACAAGAGCAAAATCAAGCAAAGATCAGACCTTTTTTCAGAGATTTATAGAACCCTAAAACAAGATTCTTTAAACCTTCAATTGAGGTTGTTATGTGTGAAAGAGAAGACTTTCCGTTGATTCACGCAGAGAATTCACACTTACAAAAGAACACCAAGAACATAATGCTATTTTATAATTTTATTTAATTGAAATTAAAAATGAGTACAATTTTCTAGAGAGAGAAATTAGAGAGAGAGAGACATGGGATGGTTTATTTTATAGTAAAGAAGAAGCAGAGGAGGCCAGAAGAAAAAAACTGCCATCTCTGCCCCAGATTTCAAAGGTGGGTCCCACAAAAGTTGAACTTTGTAAATATATTTCTATTTTTGTTTTATAGTGCAACATTTATTAAAGTAATTATATAATTAATGATTTCTCTTTAATATTTTGAAAAACAAATGATGATTGAATATATATTTAATAATTTGTAATCTTCTTGATTGTATAATAAAGATGCAATCTTATAAATCTAATAATTAATGTTATATGTATACTTCTTTTTTTAATTAGGGTATTTCTAACATGTATGTTACATCTACATCTACATGTTAATATGTATTGAATGAAATAAAAATTTTCTAGAATTATTGAAATAAAAGTTAGTAAAGCCAAAATTTTATAGTTTTATGTGGTGTAATTAAATGATTTTTGTGTTTTTTTTGGAAGTTTAAGATAATTAATTGCACTATAACATGTTTTTTTACGCACCTAATTTACTCCGCTTTATACCCACGAAATTTGAACCGATGACATTTAAGTTATGGGCAACATCATACACACCAATACCACTAGCTTATAAACCATGGATGCACCCTAATATGTGTTATAGGTAACTAGCAGGGTACCCGCGCAATGCGGCGGCGGGTACCCAGAAACCATATTTCGTGGCGAGCAAGTGTTGTTCGTTTACACGGTAATAATTGTTGCTAGAAATAAATAATTAAACGGAAATGTGGATTTTGGTAAGAGTTGATGATTTACAGCGTCGTATATTTAATGTTATTGGGTAAAATGGTTTTCGAGTAACAGACTTTTGTTATTAAGTGTGGGTGGTGTTACCAAAGTGTAATGTATAGCAAGTGGTTAACACATAGTGATAAGTTAGGAGATGTCTCGGGTTCGAATCTTATTAGCCGTGATTTATTTATTTTTAAGTTAGAGAACTAACTAACAAAAGTGGAAATGTCCTTAAAATCAAGTTGAAGGAGCTCCTTAAACTTGCCTAATGGGGTAGGCCTAAATGCTTTATATAGTAGTAAGATATGTTAGAAAAATCTTTTTAGTAAGGTTGTAGGTTCAACTCTTATTGTAATAAAATTAGTATAGATTTAATGAGTTTATTAATTGTTTTTAAAATATATATATATATATGCTTTTAATTAATGCATATATGACATACCATTAATGAAATAAAAGTAATAAATACACCATGAAAATGCAATTAATGCAAATGATGTTTATCTTACAAGAAAACACCTGTCATTAGTTATGTACAAAACTTGTAAAGATGGAAAATAAAACCTTTTTCTAAATTACAAAATACAATATTTATCCAACCTAGTATATATAATCAATGTTTTAATTATACACCACAAATCAATGATTTACAAAATTATACATATAAACGTTTAAAATATAAGTTAGTGATGTATGACTAAAGCTGATGTTAGCGATTACCATCCTTATACGAAATCTTACTGGAAGATATGTAAATAAACATGTTATGGTTCAAGCAAAAAAATTTTGTGTCATTTTTGGGTTGACTATGTTGTTAGTTTATTAATCGATTTAGGTTCGGGTTGATGTTAGTTTAAATAGGTCGACTTAACAACCTGATTATTATTAAAACATGTTCAAAAATAGATATACACTTTAGTAGGCTTTACATACACATTTAAAAAGCCGATATGTTTGACCCATTCGCTCAATTCAAACCACTAACTTGTTTAACTCGTTTAATTAAACGAGTTATATGGGTAGTATTCAGAGTGAAAGTAAACATGTTAGTTTTGAGATATATGACCCGTTCATATACAACACGTCAATGTCATATTGAATATTTCTGGCGCGTGAACACACAACCCGAACCCTTGAATCCTAACCTAACATGAATTGTCACCCTAATCCTAATCACTATTCAAACGTAAAAGATAATATGTCTACTTAAACTCATAATTCAGTCATGATTAAACTTCTAAAACTCTTAACATTTATCAAGTACTACATTTTAATAATTAACCATTACTCAAAAAAAAGCATTCGTATTTACTTAATTTCCAAATGTACAAATCTTTTGAATTGACGGAGTCAAATTAATGATCTTTTTATCTTTATGTTTAATAAAAGGGATTTGCTAACCATTGCCCTTAGGGCAATGGTTAAGAATGGATAAAGTGATTTTTGTACAATTAATGATGCATAACTAATCAAAATTGGTTATTAAAATGCATGGGGGTGGTTTTTTATTAGTTAATGTACAATGATTTAAAGCCAATAAAAATTTCTTAAACATTGCCCTAAGGGAAATGATTAGCATTTTCCTTAATAAAATGACGAGATGTTCTCTTATACTTTATAACATCTCTTCTTTTAAAATTGAATGAATTAATTGTATTTCCCCGAATGTTCAATATATATCTATTTCGCAAATGATTTATTTTTCATAATATATTGCTTTGATAGTAAGTTGTAAAAAGCCACAAGAGTGGCAGTCTAATAGTAAGAATTAATATTCAAAAAAGAGTAAAATTAATAAGAGGTTTTAAATTCAAACTCTAGAAGTAAAAAAAAAAAACAGTATGTCCATGTAGGTTTACTCATACTGATTATGGATTACTAACAAAGTAAGTTTTCGGCATATAATTAGTCGGCGTGTAAAACAGACCAGAATCCATATTAAAAAGAAAAAGATGTTAGGCTCCATTTGTTAAAAAGAAAAAGATGTTAAAATGCTCCATTGGTTTTATTGTAATTGATAAATGAGTTAATATTATGTTTTTAGAAAAGTAGACGGTAAGAGTATAATAGCCATTGACAGATTAGTTGATCACTTTTAAGGAAAAATATTATAATCATTTCATAATAATAGGTATATATAAACAATATTATTCAGGAACCGGTTAATATTAGGGAATATAAAACTAGTGTTTTAAAACCCGGGTTCGACTGACCGGTTGGACGCGGTCTGACCGAAAAATGGAAGTACGTCGGGACTCATCAAATTGCTTGTTGCGATAAGAAAGAGACGAAGTGAAGGTATTATGTGTGTGTATAAAGAATTGATAAAATAAACGAAAATATAATTAGAATGCAATTCAAAAAGGGATAGCAACGTAACTTGTTGTCTGTTTATCTTCTTTTACTATATAAAAAACGTTGTTTATCAATATCCGTTTGAAGGGAACTCTATCTAAATTAGTAATTTAGTTCAACGATGCAAGTGGACCCGTCAAGCAGCAATCGGAATCTTTTCTGATCCAACGAATAAGAAAACTACACGTGTTTGCATAAAACACAAGTAAGCGATGGCGCGTGGACTACAAACGAAGGCGTGCGAGTTAACTTTCTTAAGATGCGCCGTTGGACCTTAAAAGTACAAAATTATGCGGTGGGACCAACTTGTTTGACTTGAAAAAATAAAGTCATAATCAGTCCACAATGAGTCAGCTTCAACTTGGATCCATATCAATTTGGGCCCAAAAATGGATTTATTTAAAACTCAAATGTGGACTTTAGTCAATATAATAATTAATAAATGTTACAAATTGTATAAAAACTAGTAGGTTTACCCTGCGCGTTGTCGCGGGGATTTTTTATACAAAATGTTATTTACCTATATTATTACACCAAAAAGATTGTTTTATATTAAAAAATAAGTGAATATGAGTTCAAATATATTTCATTTTCAAAATATTGTAGATAATATAAATCTAAAATAAAATGCATGTCATATAATCAATAGAAAAAATCTTACAAATCATGTCATATGTATAAAAAATTAAACATTTTAAGGAAAAAACGCCTCAATATGTTAATATTGTCAAATTATAATTTATATATAATTATAATATACTCCTCTCAAAGTATCATATGGAACTTTGGAAGCATAACCAAAACATATAAAGCCATGCAAGTCAATAACGACGGCGGAAGGATAAAATAAAGCAAAAGAAATTGTCCTGCCTATTAGCAACTGTTCATCCACGATGCAAATTGTATATACTTCCTCCGTATCAAAATAAGTGACACAAATTGGCTTACACGTTTTTTGATGTAAAAAATTAAAGTAGAGGTTAAAATAGATTAAAGTACATAGTTAGTGGAGAATGGGCCCCACTTTTCTTGAATAAAGTGATATTAATGAGTTTTAAAAGTAAAAGTAAGGGTATAAGGGTAATTTCACTTTATTAAAGTGGATAGCTAGTGGGTATGGGTCCCATTATTTTTACCAAATAAGGAAAGTTTTCAAAGTGTGTCACTTATTTTGATACACCTTAAAATGAAAAGTGTGTCACTTATTTTGATACGGAGGAAGTATAAAAATTCCCTAACAAGCACCAACTTAACCTAAAATTGGACCCATTCATGACCCGATCCAAATAGTTCCATGGATCAATTTTTGTCTTTCCGTGTGTGGACCAGATAAATTATAACACATAAATGATATTTAGTTTTACTATTTAGATTTATTTATAGGTCTACTCACTTGATAGGATGATATGTGTATTTTACTAATTCTCTCTTCTAATACTATCCCTTGATTTTAATATGTGTCTTCATCTAATGAGTAGACCTATGTATATGTCTAAATGGTAGACCTAAATACCATTACTCATTACAATAATAACATGTTTATTAATTATCATTTGTTACCTAATTATCATTTTATAATCGTTTAAATATAGTGTCGGATCATCAAGTTCAGTCTAAAACATGCCAATATAAAATGACTTGATTAATCAATTATAGAAGTAAATTGACTTAAACCTGAAATGGATGCCATTTTCTCTCTTGTTTGGTGTTCAAGAGATTTTTTATTTATTTATTAAAAATTTCAAGTATTTCCAATGCAACCACACAAATTGGATTGCACCACATCTTCTTTTACCCACCACTCATCACATCCAACTCTTATTAAAGTTTATTTATCAAATAAAACAAAAAGTACTCTCCTGCCTTTTTTATCTACAATTCAAATCATATGTACACACTAGACCGAGAATTGACTAGAACTATTGAATTGAATCAGACCGAACTGGAACTGGACTTATATTGGTCCGGTACTCGATTTGAGTTTTCATGAAAAATTGGTTTTCGATCTGGTCCTGTCGAAAACAAAAAAAAAAGTTAATAAGGTTAAAAAAGTTAAATCTTTTTTTTGACATTTTCAAGTATGGACTGGACCGAACCATACCAATATAACTCGGTTCGATCCGGTTCAACAATTCCGACCAATTCTCGGTTCAGTTAGCGTCATTTCGGTGCAAGTCCCTTGAATTTAACAAATTACACAATGACGCTTATGCAAATAAGCAAGAATCCAAAATTTAAGCCAAAAATGAATCAATGAATCAACAAACTAGAGATATAAACATACTGCCTCAAGAAACCGAGCTTCATTCAATTGTAGTATAATAATAAAAATTTAACTTAAACGATCCATACGAGTGAAGTTTCATCTAAAACAAGTAATATACACAAAACCGATCCATCGTAACACGAAAAAAAAAAAAAAAAAACTATCGGTCAACTGACGGATGTTGGTGTGTAAGAATGAAAATAAAAACTGAATTTCGTCGGATTAATGATTATATCAACTATCAAGCTATGTTGCATTGTTGCAAATACGGGTGATTATAATTAATGTATTTTCTCCAATACGTTTTGTATTTTTCAATACCGATATCTAACCATGGTTTCATAACTCCATCATAGTGTAGAACCGATGCTTGCTCGATTTCTTCTTGTTTAATATTTGAATAATAAC
Source organism: Calendula officinalis (assembly GCA_963853835.1). NCBI lineage: Eukaryota > Viridiplantae > Streptophyta > Magnoliopsida > Asterales > Asteraceae > Calendula > Calendula officinalis. The sequence goes on from OY970820.1 coordinate 101,964,568, forward strand.
CTAACCCGTGAACGTGAAATTTACGGTTTAAACCGATTGTTTGGTTGTAAAATGTCATCCAACCTATTGGTAAAGTGCCTGATTTCCACATTGGTTTATTTTTTCCCTGCATTATTTAAAATAAAATAATTAATTTCAACAAAAAAAAAAAAGGTAAAATGGAATATGTCAAATGAATCAAAGAAGTAAAAACTAAAAAGTGTATTGTTTAATAAAGGTCAAAATATGTTTTAGTACACTCTAAACTTGGCTGAGTAGGTCCTCTACTACCTTTGAACTTGACAAAATGGTCAATTTAGTACCTTGACTTACTAATTTGATCACATTTTCATGTTTGACTTACTTTCGTTTGAGCTTTTCATGGATTAAAAAAATATACGTCCATCTCAATATATTGATATTATAAGAAAATCACGTGAGAAAATGCGATCAAATTAGTGAATCAGGGTACTAAATCGATAATTTTATCAAGTTCAAGGTATCATGTTGCACCTTTAATAGTTCAGGATAGTAAAGGACCTAATCAGCCAAATTCAAGATGCTAAAATGTATTTTGGCCTTTAATAAAAAGGTTTTGAAATATGGATTAAAAGTGTATCCCTTCGTCGCAAATATTTTATTATTTAAAATAAAATAATAATTGATTTATTATTATTATTATTATTATTATTATTATTATCATTATTATTATAATAATTATTATTATATAAAAAAAAGTTAATAATAATTAACAAATAAATAAATTACATACCAGTTGCAGATACTTGCTATAAACATCAGTCAAATTCCTCTTTCTCCATTCTCTCAAATCAAACAAATTCACACCAAACGCCCACACACAACTCTCATCACCAAACATCCTCCCAACCGTTGGATCAGAAACATTCAATAACAACCCTGGTCCGCGAAACGCAGGATCATTTCCTCGACAGCTCATCGCCGCCCCGTTGACTTTTCCCATCATGTTGACTTTCCAAAGATGTGTCAAATCCTTTTGCACAACAACATCATGATCAAGAAGCACAATTTTGTTTAATTTAGGGAACATGTTTGGTAGATAGAATCTTAGGTGGTTTAATGCTGACGTGTATCTTGGATCTTGTGAATCATGGGATTCGGTGTTTGGTTGGGTGAATAAGAAATTGAAATTTTCAAAATTGTGGATTTGGATTGATGTTTTTTTATGCGGGTGTAATATGAACCACATTTTAATTGCTGCAAAGTTTAGAGAATCGGTTACCACGTGGATTACAATTTTCCGTGGGTCCTGTGAATGAAATAATTTTCATTAATTAATGTAATTAGTAATTACCACTAATTATAAATCAATAAATATATAGTAATTTTTGTATTGTGTTGCTACATGTATTATGTACAATTGTTGGATAGTTGGGTAACGGGTCAAAAACAGACCATTTTTTAAACGGGTCGGGTCATCTTGTTTTTAAAAAAAATATTATGGTTTTATAAATGATACTTTTTATTAAAAAAATAGTAAAAGAAATGTATAATAATATTCTTACAAAAAAGATGGTTTCTTTAATAAAAAAATTAGGAAATTAAATTTATATATAAAATTGTTAGATTTAAATATAATAATAAATGTTATAGAAAAAAATAACTGATTTAAAAAAAAAATTGGCGCAAACGAGACGCAAAACGATCTAATCATTTAAAAAAAAAAAACTAAAATATAACGCCACATCAGCATACCTTTGCATTGGAAATAGTAGATTCAGCCACCACAGCAGCCGCCAAAACATTATCAGAAAACACAACAAAATGATAATTACTTAAATTTGGATTAATACTCGGAAGCTTTCGTTCTTCAGATTTTAATGCAAAATATTCAGCAGTTAGTCTCATTGAGAGACAATGAAGCCCTTTTGGTGTAGTTCTTCCTGCCAGCTGGACAAGAAATGCTTCTTGTTCTTTTTGTACTCTGACTAATTCTTCAGCATTGTTTGTCATGGCCCGAAGTTTTTTGACCATACTGGAACAATCGGGGTAAATACGGGCCGATTTTTGTAAGGAATTTTCCATGGCCCGCATTCTTTGTAAGGCCCTGAAGACATAAATGGTTTTAGATTAATAAACAAATTTATTAATCGACGGTTTTGATAAAAAGAAAAGATGTGGTAATTTTGACCCGTTTGTCTATAAACGGGTCGATTTGGGTTGTATTTATCTCTAATAGGTCAGAAGAAAAAAAATAGAACAAAAAAAGTTAGAAAAAGGTAACGGGTCAAACATTGTCCAAGGTGTATTTATAATGAATAAAACCTCCTAAATTGTTTTATTTAAAAAATGTATGTTGTTATTAAAACAATAAAATCTTTTGTAATCATATTTGACAAAAATGTTCCAGGTCAATCCAGCCCGACCCGTTTTGACTTGTGCCAAAACATATATAATTTAACCCGAATCTGTTTTGACCCGATAACCAACCAGCCCATTTTACACCATCTAGAAATCAGTCCAAAATCAGACTTCTGTGATTAATTAGATAATAATTGGAACTAGAGAAATTTAAATTAACCTTTTAGGCAAATCAGAATCTTTGTTGACATCACCCATGGCCCGTTCTAATTCTTTAATTCTTAACCTTAATTCTTTGATTAAATGAGCATTATTAGCTGGAATTGCAAAACTCAAGTAAGCTTTTGCCCTAATTAACTGATCTTTCATTTCTTTGATCTTTTTATCCATTATTCGCCTTCCTTGTAGTGTTGCATCTTGATCATGTCCAAGTGTTGCACGACCAGCCTCACCCTGCCACGTCATCAAAACAAAAATAAAATAATAAAAATATATATGCATTTTACCATTATATTATCAGAAATATATTGAAGCATAGATCAAACCTTTCTCCCAATATTTAACTGCATCTTCTCTTCCTTGCTCTGTGCATTACTTCCTTTTGCATCAATATCTCCTTCTGAAATAATTAACCAGAAAATGATTAATAGTCGATAATTAGGAATTTAGGATTAATTAGTCAACAGAGAAACCAACCATTTCCTTTTGCAATATCATTATTTTCATGGCTTTCAGGATTGTCAGACTTAATATCCAACTTTGGGGATCCAAATCCAACAATAGGATCAACGTTTACATCTCTGTACACATTTAAAATAGGTTCTCTTAATCCTTCACTTTCCTCCTATACACAGAAGATTAATTAATAATATGATAATAATAATCACAATTTTTTGTCTCATTAAGCTTAAATCAAATCAAAGCAGAAAGCTAGCATTTCAAAATTACCTGCTTTACTAGATTCGGCTTCAGCAAATCCCTCCTGCCTTTCTGGAAAAATAGATTGAAAATTAATCTACATGATATAGAACTGAAATCAGACCGAAATCAACAAACAGGATGATATAAAAATCACTATGATTTAATCACATAGCATTAGGTAACTATATCTGCTAATTTTCCCCCATTTTTACTCTCAAAATTTCCATGATTTAACTACTGTTCAGGTTCATCTAATAATTTCAATTCAATTCAATAAACGATAATTCTATCATAATCATAATAGCCTAAATACTCGCAGGCCTACAAAAACATCAAAAGGCAATGAGATCATACAAAACTCGATAAATCTTCAATAAATCCCTTCGATTCTGCATCAAAAACAAAATCACAGATGCATAAGCAAAACTCCATTTCTAAACAATCAAACAAAACTCAAATCAAATGAATCAACCAATTACAATAACAGAATAACATACCGTACAGCAAAAGGATCGGGGCAAAAACAGTGAGAAACAGCAACGAGAGGATGCATATCCTCGTAAGTCGACGAAATTGCTTCATCAAACAGGACGAATCGCACCAGTAAATTTGATCATTTGACGTACCGATGGCAAAATTTTGAAGATCGAGATTTGAATTTGATGGTGTAGTAGTAGTAGTAGTGAATGAACTAGGGTTTTGTGAGAACTTTTTTTAGTAACTTATTTTGTTATTTGAGTCGTCTGTGACAGTAAATAGCCTGTGATTCTTTGCTGATTTGTGGGGTTTGTAGAGAGAGAAAGTAGGAGATTTAGAGAGAGAAACAAAACGGGACGCGGTGAAGAAGGAGAAGAAGGTGTGAACATTGTTATAAATCCCGGGTTGACCGGGCCGGTTCAACCGGTTAAACCACGATCCGGTGTAAGAGGCGGTTCAATCGTGATCGGGTTTTTGCTTAGATTCGACCCGGTTCGACCCGACCGGTTATTGTGAAAACCGGCGATCCGATGACCCCGGGTTGACCCGGATTTTAATCTTTTACTGCAAATGTATAAACTTTACTGCATAATGCACATATTTTTATATAGTATTTTTTTTATCTGTTGTTGACTGACCCGATTTTTAAGTTTTTTTACTTCAAATGTATAATAATGTACAAACTTTACTACATGATGTACACATGTTTTATATAAAAATATTTTTTTATGTTGTTAGTTGACCCGGGTTAACCCTCCGGTTGAACCGGTTAACTCGCGACCCGGTCATCTCACCGGACCGAGTAATAACCCGGGTTTTAAAACATTGGGTGTGAACGCCATGTTCATGGCTTACAAATTAAAATATGTAAAATTTAAATTTAAATTGTAAGAAATCAATAAAATAAAATAAAGTAGGTAGATACTAAAATAAATACTCGTATGTTATTATTGTATTTCATACTTATTTAGTTACTTTAATAACACACTAGCAGGGTACCCGCACGATGCGGCGGCGGTACCCTGAGTAATTATATTTTGAGGCGAGTAATGTTATTTTACGGCGATAAATGTTATTTTCCGGCAGCACGTACATTATATATAAAGATTCGCTACGATAAAAGTGGGTAAACGGAATTACTATAGAACCACCTGAACTTAAAATGTAGGAACAGCCGGTTCTTAAAAACATTATTCGGGTCCATCCTTGAAAGCAAATACAAAGGCAATAGTTAATTGACTTCAAATTTCCTTCCATGTAAATAAGGAGAAATCAAAGCATCATCTAACGAAAGTTCAAAACCACCTTATTGGGTGGCGGATACCATATGACTATATTTTGTGGTAAACAAGTGTTGTCCTATTACATGTTTTTTTTTAGAGATGCTATTTTGCCTTACGTTCTAGACATAGAAAACAATACAAAACCATACATGTTTCAGTGTCGTTGTGATAAGATGTGACAAGTAGACAAGTGTTTCTCTCATTTTCTGCAACAATATGCATAATTTAGCCACACTACTTTTTTCATTTAATTAGCACGAAAGAATTCCAAAAGTCCAAGCAAACCTGTTCAAAAAGAATGACAAAATGGTCAGCCATCTTATCATTTTAACAGAAGAATAGAGCTTATAATTGACAAGGAAAGTTTTCCATATTTCTAGATCAGGCAAATTCTAAATAATGACCATCAACAAAAGTACAAAACATAAGATTTAGTAATTCATTTTCATATACTCACAAACAAAAAATAATTATACGTTGATTTAAAAACTGCAAGCAGAATGCTATTATATAATAATATGTTTTGGGTCAACTGACCCGTTTCAACATATATAAAACGACCAATTTGACCTGATAACCAACCCACCATTTTGACACCTCTTCACAAATAAATTAAACAAAAAAAAAACTAACTTAAGATGCTGGTCATCGAACGATTTATTTTGTTCCAGGTCAAGAACTTCAAGCAACGCAGAAGCAGGATAACCCAGAACATCAGATCTCATTTTATCAATCCCATCCAACAACATAGCAGGATTACAGACACCTACTTTCTAAAGTCAAAAAAACAAAGTCAACAAAATATATAAAAAATAACACATAAAATTAAAAATCTTTAACTGAAAAAATGTATATTTAAAATAATTAATTTACCTTGAACCTACCAATAAAGCGACCTATCATACTTCCTATGCCCTCTATTATCAGCTTCAATTTTCACACCACCAACTCACCCTTACAAATTTCGTATCCAAAGTAGCAGCAATAGATGAAGCTAACGATGTTTTCCGGACACCTGACGGGATCACAAAACATAATATCAGGCTTCTAGCATCTGGTTATAGATGCATTTAAAAAAATAGTTAGTTACAATCATCACAGCACCAATAGTAAAAATTAAGTAAGTAAATAGTTGGTCAACCTTGCGAACAACTAAGTATTCAATAATCCTTTGTTTGACTTTGACAAAACCATAGTGCTCACTATCGAGTCGATCTTTTGCAGCTTTTAGATATAACTATGCAGCAATAAACACACGAGTAGCATTATATATCTCGGTAGAAGCAATGTAATGGTACATGAAAAAGAGAACTTGTTTCAGAGCAAAACATTGTAATTAATAATACGTGTAAGTTTTGCTCATAACTTGACTTTGAACACTTGATTCCTCATCTGTATAAATCTTTAACGGCATCCCAATAAAAAAAGAAAATTGATTGCTCATGATGTTGTTTATCCTTAAAAAATCAGATTAAAGAACCACAAAACCTAAAATTCGTTCAAATTCACAATTAAAAATCACAATAAAAAACCAGAAAAATACACTTACGACTTAACTCATGAATCATTATTAAGTTAGAGATGAGTGAAGCTGCTTCAATGCAAGTTAACCTTAAAATCAATAAGCCTTATCTCTCTTCCATTAGGTAAACAAACTTGATAATCTCTTAGTTTCATTCCCTCCTTTTAAAACTTGAGCATTGGCTACTTCGATCTCTGCTATTATAGATTCAGCAAGAAATGAAATGAAAGTGAAATGAAATAAACGAAAGACAGAAGGAGAAGGGGCGGGCATGATGGAATCGAGGAGGCAATCGCCAAACGCCTGCTTGAAGAAATCGAGGAGGAAGGAATCGAGGAGGTAAAGGTTGAAGGAATCGATGAGGAATGGGATCGAGGTTAGGGTTATGGGGAAGCGAAACGACGGGTGTTTTGAGGGAGGAAACGAAACTCAGTGAAAGCTACTATATGTTTGTTTAATTATAAGCAATTAACATCTGACAATATGTTGCAGTTGGTTAGCGACTCTGTTTGATGAGCTGTTGGTCATGGGTTCGAGTTCGTTTGCGTGCAGTGTTATTTTTAACTCAAAGGAGATACAAAAATAGAAAGTATTTGGCTGAATTTTCACTCATCTATTTATAGAAAAGTCCTAAATGCTTTATAATGTAGTAGAGATTTTTAGGAATGAGATTTTTTATAAAGGTGGTGATGTTTGCACAATATGTTTTAACTCATGTACCACAACAAATGATTTATGTAGTTGTACAGTCAGCAGAAATAATTGTACAATGTGGCGTAGACATTAAAATTTGTGGTATGAAAATTAACTCCCTTTTTATAACCAAAAAACTAAATCGAAATCGAAATCTAATTGGAATCAAAATCAAATTAGAATTCTGTCTATGTTACTAAATACACCAGAACCAAAAACTGAAATGAGAAATTATATTTAGTCTTATAATTTGGTCCTATTAATAGTTCTACCCACTTGATAGGATGATATGTGTACTCCACTAATTCTCTCTCTTAATATTATCTCTTGATATTACCACATGTCTTCATCTAATGAGTGAGAATATGAGTATGACCAAGTGGTATGACTAAATACTATTACTCGAACTGAAATAGACATTATAAATAAAACCTAAGGATTAGTCTAAAAACTATAAACCAGTTCCAACCAGTTCTGATTATTTTTTCAATTAAAAACTCTATCCTAACCAAAGGGTCAATGGCCTAGTGGTAAGGTGTTTGCCCACCATCCTAGTGGTGACGAGTTCGAGTCTCATAGTGGACATATGTGGTTATTTAGGAGTAGATTAGATTTGCCGTTAAAAGAAAAAGAAAAAAAAAAGAAACTCTATCCTAGTTAATCTCTAGCATAATGAGCTCAATATACACATATGGTATAATTTACATACCCATATGTCATGTCCAATGATAAGTGGGGTAATTATACATAAAGAATTTCTATTATGGTGATATGGTTTCATATGATACGATGGGCCCGCTTAAAGAAGGTTGTAAAAACACTTTTTACATGGTGGTGACACTTGTTACCATTTTTTATGTGCATTTTATTCCATGTCCCCATGATCATTAAAATTGCTAATTTGCTACCACTTTGTGTTGCAATGGCACTCTTTTTTGCTGCAATGATTCTGTTTTGTTAATATTTAATAATAAAACTTTGTGTGATAATGCAATCTACACAGTTAACAATGTTGCTGTTTTTCTATAAAAAAACTAAAGATTTTATTTTAATTGCATATATTGTATTTGTTTCAAATTCATAATACTTTATCTTTTAAGTAGTATATAGTACATGGCTACATGTATATTGATACATGTGATATGATTTTCATATATATAAGTTTTTTTTAATGTTAGTATGTTTTTAATTCATAAAGTATTAAATGCAAGTGTAAGTATAGAAACCGTCCTTTAGTTTTTTAGACTCTAAATTTTGATAAAAGTGAAATGGAATAATTATTTAATGTTTTGTAAAATAAGTTGCTAGTAATATTACATGGGCTTGTAAACTCAACATCTTTCAGGTTAATTAATTAATTAATGTTGTCCTTATAGACCATAGATACGTAAATAGAGTTAAGTTTAAGACGGTTCTTTATTCCATTGACCCAAATAAGACACATATCTATTTTTTAGTGGCCAAATCATACAGGAACTTATATGATAACTAAATATATTCATATTTAAAATTATGTTATTGTTTTAGACACTAAACACCAAATTATATTCACTTGTTTATGCATAACTATAAGCATTTCAACTACGCACATTTTTCATTTCTCATGGCAAAATAAAGAAAACGATGAGATAAAATGTTTAACACATTATGTTTAAGCATCTAATAGATTAAAGTTACAATATGTGGCCACCAGCCTCCGTTGAAACGTGGGTCCCCATCTGTGCTGAAAATGATGGGTCTCGTATATCGAGCCCAAGCAGAGGTGTGAATATCATTGTTAGGTGATTTACCGGGGAATGCACCTGTTGCTGGGTCGGGTGTCCGGTCACAATATGTGGCCAGTGTCAATGGTACACTCCTTTACCATTTTTTTTTTTTTTAGTTTTCACCTTAAAAATTATGAAACTTTTTCCAAATATTATTATGCCTACATATATCATATAGTTTTTGAACAGCAATTGCCTACACATATCATATATTTGCAGTAGTTGTATATTATTATAAACCTTAATTAAATATCATATCGTATCCCATAAAATGTTTAACACTGTTTTTCATTTTATATTAACTTATGATAGTGATCGTAATGGTGACAATTGATAGTGGTGGGTGGTTGTACGAAGTGATGGTAGGTGGTGCTGATAGTAATTGTGGTGGTGAGTGGTGGTGCGTGATAATACTGAGTGGTGGCGGTAGTAAGTAGTAGTTATGGTAGCATGACTGTTAATAGAATAATACAAGTTTATAAATTAATAATAATGATAATATAATGCACAAGTAATTGCAGTCAAACAGTCAACATTAATTTAAGTATCCTGATTGGTTAAAGCCCATGGTTAATGATATGATAGTCTCATGTTAAAGTTATGGACTATTATTATTTTTAAATACGAAGTATAAATATTTCTCAAAATAGCAATGCAGTTGGTTGAAAATTGAATTGTCTATTACGGAGTAGTATATAAAGACAAAGTCAAAAATAGAGATAAACATTACCGAATTACCTTAATTGCATTCATGTATTTACTCAAGATAGTATAATATGAATATGATTCTATATTTATTTACTTGTCTTAAGTGTTCAATAAATTAAGTTTTTTACCTTAAACGAAAGCTCATATTGGTTACATTAAATATTTTAATTGATAAGAAAAATAGTCATATATCTGATTTATTTACCTTAATAGAAAGAATGGGAAAATATTGAAAGGGCATCTTTATTGAGAACAAAGGAAACAAAATAAAAATAACACCAGAATCCACCTGCTAGCCACAAAATAAAATAAAATAAAAAGTAACAGCAAAAAAAGAATAAAAAAAGTCACGGAACCCAAACGAGAGGACAAGAGCCTAGGATCAAGAAGATATAAAACTAAAGAAAAATGATATAAATACTTAATTAATTTGGTGTTTCTTAGTCTAAAGTCATGGTTCAACTTCAGACAAAGTTGAAATAGATTTAAAAAATATTTAAAATATTTATCTAGTTATTAAACTAAAAAATTAAAACTTATGTATTCACTAATTCCACCTCCTCTTCTATACCTTTGATTCCACCATTTATGTCAAATCTTATTATTTTGTTGATGTTAAGTATATAAATAAAGATTAGATTATTGTATCATTACACAAACCTAAAATAACTAGCCCAGCCCACCATACACAAAAGCCCATCTCACTACGATTAGCTACTTTATCTAAGAGCATGAGGTTAGAGTAATTCCTGTTAACATACCAAAACATACATTGATGATTGAACATCTATATTGCTTGTTATGCAGTAATAGTATTTTTTTCTTATTATTATTTTAATGTCATAAAGGGACATAAACCCGTTGAAATCTTAAAAAAATGTTTTTTTGAACGACACCTAATTACTTATTCTTTTATCTATAAAGGAATTTAAGCCCATGACATATAGGTCATAACAATACTTTACATCAAACTCAAAAAATGTTATATAGACATATTTAAATGAACCTAATTATAGGCTCAAAAAGTGGTTGGTAACAAATCTATTTTTAGATATCTCGTGTAGATCTGCATAACATTTCTTAAAAAAAGTATTAAAATATATATTTGATTATGAGGTATTTATTGGTCATTAACTAAAAGTCAGGTAAAAAAATTTTTTTTTTCAAAAAAAAAAAGAATTTCTAGGAGAAAGCTTCGGCATTGCATTTGGTACGAGTTGGAAGCCGAAGCTCTTCTTTGTATAGAGTTGTTTGGTAGATTAGTTGTAATTATTTAAATGTGTAAAATTACATAAAAGACAATATAATTATTAGACGTCTTCCAAAAATAAAAGGGAAAAAACTTAGAAAACAATATCTTTAAATAAATTAACAAGGTTTTTTTGTTGTTGAAGTATTTAGGCTTATTGAAAACAAATTAATAGTTACTCCAAAATATATAGTCATTAGAGTGAGCCGATACACGTCGACCAAATTAACAATATAGTAGACATATAATCCATATTGCACAGTATACCATTAATTTAGGGGTGATGATTTATGTACTACATAACTTACTTTACTCACCACAGTGTACAAAAATTAAAACAGGCCGTACAAGCATATCAAAGCACACGTTGCGGTGGAAGAAGTAATTTATGTGGTACATAAATCATCTCCCTTTAAATGTCACATTTGAGAAAAACATACTATTATTATAACTTTAATAAAATATTATTATTAGATAAATAAAGTAAACACGCCTCTTAGTTGTTATAACTACCAACGTCCTCTAAACATCCATGCAGGATCATTATACGGTTTAAATACTTTCGATAAATAATAACCATCTTTTTTAAGCAACCAATAAACATTTGTGTTGTGATCCGGTGAGCCACCACCAATGATAGTCGCTATCTCTTTGTCAAAAACATTAAAATGTACCGACTTAGATCCAGAAGAAAAATCTCCTGCAAAAAGGGTATCAGCAATTATGTTGTCACAAAAATGGAATCTATACCCAAGTTTTGGAGTGATATTGTGATAACCAAGATCATTATCTTTTGATTTTACATGAACACTAATTGTTGAACCTGGAATTCCGTCATAAATATAAACAGTCCATTCTAAAGAGAGAAAACAATTTGCACTTTTTGAAGGTGGTATGCAAAGAGTTGAGGTTATGAAAAAACATGTGAAACATGTTAAAACAATGAAAATGTAACAAAGGTTGTGTATAATATGAGTACTCATATTTTCAACCTTTAGATGAAGAGTATTTGAGAAAGTTTGTGTCAAATCATATATATTTATATTAGCTTCAAAGCCCATCCATTCGGGCGGGCATGCTTTGAGAGATATGTAGGAAAATGATATTGATACTATTTAAATAACATAACAATTCAAAATTGAAATGATGAGAAATAATTTTTTATACATAAATAAATGTTATAGGAAATTTAGGGACGAAATAAAACTACTTTGTAAACGACATTTGTTGTTGAGTTACTGTAATTGTCATATTTCTCGCAATAAATTACCTTCAATCATTTCTTGCTCTTAACTCTTGAGACAAAGACATACAGTTGACCGTGTGAGAATACTGGTTTTGAAGAAACAAATCAACTTGCGACAACGTTTGACCTTCACTTTTGTTAATAGTCACAATAAAGCAAACTTGAACAGGAAATTATCTCCGATTCAATTTGAAAAGCATCTTGTTGTCGGAAGGACTAATAACCATGCGAGGAATAGCGCAAATTGTACCAACTTTGCGGCCAAAATGTAAATAAACACAAAATGTAAGTCACTATTTTTTAAAGGCGAACCTAATTCAATTCATTGATAATAATAAATAAACACAACATGTAAGTCACTATTTTTTATAAGCAAAGTATAGCATCATTTTGAAGATTTAGATATAAAGTTTACTTACATGATAAGTGAGTTAGAGGTGGACCTACCATAGGCATTGGTGATATAAATGAGATACCTAATGCCGTATAAACAATGATGCTATCATGAGTTGCACAATTTTATAATTATTTTCGATGTATCGATAATTAGTGTAATAAGATATGACGGTATAAAGTTATGAACACAATGAATATATTTTATATAGGATACAAATGTGAATTTCTACTTATATGATTGCTATATATCCACTAACAAATTTTAAATGTTTTCTTAGTGTAAAGATTAAGAGAATTTGAGTTACATTATACAAATGAGTAAAAAATTGCCCTAAAACTATGTATACTGGATCATAATTGGATGTTCCTGGAACAAAGTCTTAAATTTCCTGAAGAAGCGATAGGACAACGGACCTTGTATGTCAAAATAAAATGAAAAAAAATTCTATAATTACATATACCAAAAACAATAAAATATTGTAGAATATTATTATTATATGAATCTTAATTAACCTCACATATATCTTTTAGTTTGGATATTGATGATGCAATCATCAAACATTTGCTAAAGTGTTTTCGACTGAGGTAATCCCAGTTGTGACATCTTGTTGCAATCCATACCATGTGGATTGTCATCTCCTTCTCGGTCAATACATATGGCTTTTAGTTCATAATATGTTTGAATTATGACATGTTTTTAAATTTTTATCATTATACTTATTTTGTAAATAATTTAATTTTAAGAACTTTGATATTTTTAGATTTTTTATCTAAAAAAAATTATGACTGAAAAACAAAGTGATGGGAATACATGAATGACTATAATTTATTGTATATTAAATAAAAACATGTCATATAAATGATTGACATGTACAATTTAGTTTAAATTATATGTTATCAAAACGGACCAATCGGAAGAAGCTAAATGAAATGTTTTGATATCTATCTATAGAATATACTTCCTCCGTATCAAAATAAGTGACACACTTTCCATTTTGGGGTGTATCAAAATAAGTGACACACTTTGAAAACTTTCTTTATTTGGTAAAAATAGTGGGACCCATACCCACTAACTATCCACTTTAATAAAGTATAATTACCCTTATACCCTTACTTTTACTTATAAAACTCATTAATATCACTTTATTCAAGAAAAATGGGACCCATTCTCCACTAACTATGTACTTTAATCTATTATAACCTCTATTTTAATCTTTTACCTCAAAAAACGTGTTAGTCAATTTGTGTCACTTATTTTGATACGGAGGAAGTATATGTTTTAAAGATTCAAATCAGAAATTGCTCGACTTACATAGTTTCCCCTGTTAACAAATTGGGACCAATTGTTGAGCTGGGTTCCTAAAGAGATGGAAAATTTGAAATATTGAGATATTTTTTAATTAATTGAGGTATATTATGGAAATTTTGTATTGGTTATACAGTATTTGTTTGAAATTTCAAAAAAAATCTAATCTTAAAAAATGCTCACTGCTATGATTTGTTAGATATTTCGCTGTTTGGTATGTACTTGACATGTGGCATTTGTTGATAGTTACATGTCATCATTGTTAGCCAATGAGAGTGTGTTAAATGGACAAGTTGTCAAATTGAAATCTAAATTAGACCTCATATATAGAAGTAGATACAATGTATACTAACAACGTGTTTGCATATTTACTGTATACTCATTTATTACTTTAATTTTATATCTATTAATAGTGTGAAATTAATAGTTTGACTTTGATTCTTTGCATTTGATGACATATCTTTTACTTTGCGATAAATTTACAATGTTTATTTCAAATGAAAACTTAAACTTGCATCGCTTTTTAAGCAATTTAAAGTAGACCAAAACAATTTAATTTAAACCAATTTAAGCAAAAGTAAACTAATAAATAGAAAAAAAAAATTCATCTAGCGTAAAAAATTTCATATGAATTTTTAAATGATATTATATATAATTCTATTGGTTTTTTCAATATTTGAAACTGAGTTGTCGGTCTTAAAATCTTTCGATATGTTGGTCCAGTTTTATTAGTATTAATGAATTGATTTCGATTTTTTGATTTTATGCTAACCTGAATTTAAGATAACTTTGTTATATGCAATAAAGACATGACATATAAGACTACCCGTAAGGGATGATCAAACTCAGTTTGATTAATGCTGCCACAACAGTATCATATCAGTTTTGCCACATATCAGGCGACCAAACTCTCAATTGGATGCGTCAGAGGGTTGAGGTCGGTGCGCAACGCACCCTTTATACTACTTTCATTGGTATTAAATGGGGTTGGGTCACCTAATAAAATAATAAGAAAATTTGAAGAGGGTCACCAAAAACTAGTGACCTAGGTTGTGGTGGGAGACCAAAATTGAAGAGAGTCACCAAATGAGGGTCACCAAAAGTAATACCTTTTCTTTTATTCTTTTTTGTTTAATATGATGTGGATTATTTTGATTGGTAGGTTTGATTTTAAAAGGATCAGTTGAGTTGGGTTGTTAATATGTGTGTAAAATTAAATTGATTGGGTTGGGTAAATGAAAAGAGAGAAATTAATTTTTTTAATAGAAAAGTTAGGTTGAGTTGAGTTGTGAATGAGGATAGTCTTAGGTAGGCATGTAAACGAACCGAACGAACACGAACGGGGCCTTGTTCGTGTTCGTTTGTTAAGGAAAAAATGTGTTCGTGAACGGTTCACGAACACAGGAATTTTGTGTTCATGTTCGTTTGTTAAGAAAATTTAGTGTTCACGAACGGTTCGTGAACGAGGGTATCAAACATAAACGAACACAAACGAACATAAACAAACACAAGCGTACACGAAACAAATACAAACGAACATAAACAAACACAAGCGAAAATAAACAAACTCAAACGAATGTAAACATACGAACACGAACGAATGTTCACGAACGTAAACGAACGAACGGGCCTTTGTTCGTGTTCGTTTGTTTAACTAAATGAACATAAAATCTTGTTCGTGTTCGCTTGTTTAGCTGAACGAACGAAAATAAACGAACTCCCGCCGAACGGTTCGTTGAAAGTTCGTTTCGTTTACAGGTTAGGGTAGTCTAATATGATTTGTGGTCCTCGTGGACTGTTAAAAAAGGACAAGAATTGGAATACGATCATTTTAAAGGGACCAAGAATGAAACAAATCATTTCAAAGGGTTTTTGTTGTAATACATAACCTAGAAATGAGAAATCGTGGTCTCTAAACCGACTGTAAATCAATGGCGACATCTCTGAGCACACCAAAGCTCAGTACAACTCTATCATCTTCAACTCTTCAAACACTCCTATACAAACACAAATTCTCAATCCTAAATCGTTCTCCATTCATTATCAATCCTCAATCATCAACATCATCATCTAATTGTTATTCATCTACCTTCAATCTCTCAAAAAAAGCCCTAGGTTTTCTCTCCGATCATCGGCGGCATGCGGTACTGAAATCTCGTCGATTTGCCACCAGAGCAGATTCAACCAATGGTGCTGAGCCACGTCACTATGATTTTGACTTGTTTACCATCGGTGCCGGAAGTGGTGGTGTTAGGGCTTCACGTTTTGCCGCCAATTTTGGTGCTTCGGTTGCTGTTTGTGAGCTGCCGTTTGCTACTGTATCTTCTGAGACTACTGGTGGTGTAGGTGGAACGTAAGTTTGCTTATAATTTTGTTATTTTTGTATGAATAAAGGATTATAGTTGGGGCTTCAATTGAGTTTTTAGGTGTAGTTTGTATAATTGATATTCATGTGATGTTGTAACTAAACATCTGTGAATTTTTGCTTAATTTGGTATATCGTTATTTGTTATAATTTTCTGAACTATATTTTTGCTGATAGTTGATGTTACAATTGAAGGTTTAGGAGCAGTTGGTTTAATTAACATCTGTGTAGCTCTGTTTAATTTTGGATATTTTATTTATTCTATCTTTCTGAACCCATTTCTACGGTTTTTTAGCCAATTTTGACTTTCTATTACAGAATTAGTTGATATTAGGGTTGTTGATCAAAATAAGCAGAAAACAATAGCTAAGAAGGAGAAACTTTTTTATTGATGATGTTGTAGCAAGCTGAATGTCATTATTAACACAGAATTGAGTAGTTAGATTTAGCTTCAATTGGAATATGATAAAGTACAATATGGTAAACATGTCTTGCATTTTTTTGACTTAATGGATATTTGTTTCTACCCAAAAGTATATTCCTTTACCTACTTGTTTTGACTCGAATATGAGATTTGTTCAATAATACATCAGATTAACTGATAGTTGTTTTTTGTGAATTTTGACCATTTATAATTGATAACTATAATTTCCTGGAATAAAGGTGTGTTCTTCGCGGATGTGTACCAAAGAAACTACTTGTTTATGCATCTAAATATTCTCATGAATTTGAGGAAAGCCTTGGTTTCGGATGGTCATATAACTCTGAACCAACACATGATTGGAGCACTTTAATGGCTAATAAAAATGCTGAATTGCAACGTCTTACTGGAATCTACAAGAACATTTTGAATAATGCAGGTGTTAAATTGATTGAAGGACGTGGAAAGGTTAGTTTTTCTTTTATGTTTTTACGAGTTCGGGCCAACCCAACCCAACCCATACCAGAATCTCATATTTTGACCCGTTTCTTATTTTTATATATTATTTTTCAATCAGATTGTGGACCCACACACAGTAGATGTTGATGGAAAACTCTACACTGCAAAAAACATTTTAATTTCAGTTGGAGGCCGTCCATTTATTCCAGATATTCCTGGAAAAGAACATGTCATAGATTCTGATCAAGCCCTTGATTTATCATCAAAACCTACAAAAATTGCAATTGTTGGTGGTGGTTATATTGCACTTGAATTTGCTGGTATTTTTAACGGATTGCAAAGTGAAGTACATGTATTTATTCGTCAAAAACAGGTTTTACGTGGGTTTGATGACGAGGTAAGAATTGTGTTTGACTTTTTGTTACAAGTCAAACCTTTATTCTTTGGAAAAATGTGTTTTTTTTCCACATTAATATTTTCATTAATTTGTCTGAAGTCATCGACTAATTTATAAGTTAATGGGTCGAAATTGACACCTCTATCATAATTATCTTGTAATTTTACGAGACTTATTCCATTAATTAATAAATTAATATTTTTTTAACTACACAGGTTAGAGAATTTGTTGCAGAACAAATGTCATTGAAGGGAATTGAGTTCCACACAGAGGAATCACCACAAGCTGTAATTAAATCTTCAGATGGATCGTTTTCCTTAAAAACTAATAAAGGAACTACTGACGGTTACTCACATGTTATGTTTGCTACAGGACGAAAGCCCAATACAAAGGTACTTTTTTTAAATAATATATAAAATATGTCGAATGCTAATAATGATTAAATCCCATTAATCTAATAAGTTATCAACTAATTATCAGTCTTTGGGCTAATTAATCTGGAAAGTGTAGTAATTAAGAGGGTATAAAGATAATTTTCCATTGCTCAAAATTAAGGGATTAAGAGTTTAAACCAAATGCATTGTAATATTGTTACGATTATGATAAAATAAGATATTGATTGGTGAATATTTTATAAAATTAAAATGTTATTTTTTATATAAAGTATTTTCATTTGGAAAGTGTAGTAATTAAGAGGGTATAAAGGTGAATTTCCATTACTTAAAATTATGGGATTAAGAGTTTAAACCAAATGCATTATAATGTAGTTAAGTTTAAGCTAAGATTAAGATATTTATTACATGGATGACTATTTTAAAATTAAAATAATACTCCGTATATTATTAATAGTATATATCCATTTGACATTGCAGAATTTGGGATTAGAATCCGTGGGTGTGGAACTCGACAAAAATGGAGCAATATTGGTACGTTTATTTCTAACTTTTTGTCATACATCATCTCATTTTATTCATTATAAATTTATTTTATATTTTTAAATATTTAATATTGTTTTTTTTCTCAGGTTGATGAATATTCTCGTACATCAGTTCCATCTATTTGGGCAGTTGGAGATGTAACCGACAGAATGAATCTCACTCCAGTTGCTTTAATGGAGGGTGGTGCATTAGCTAAAACCCTATTTGCAAATCAACCTACAAAACCAGATTTTAGGTACAACACCAGTAAAGCATATGTACAACACCATAAAGCACGACTTGGTTTTTTTACATTTTTGATTTTTTTTAGGGCTATACCATCTGCAGTATTCTCCCAGCCACCAATCGGGCAAGTTGGCCTTAGTGAGCAACAGGTGATAATTATTTAATAGTATTTATTTAATAGTATAATTATTAAAATGAAATGATTTAGGAGGTTGTATTTGTTTGGCCCGTTAGAGATTAATTTAAAATAACCCAAATCTACTCATTTATAAGTTAAAAGGGCAAAATTACGACCTCTAGATAAAACACAATCCTAATTGACCCATTATAAGTAAACGGGCCAAAATTTCCACTTTTTTTTTTTCTTCATATATATTCAATAATTAATAAAAAAATTACAGGCAATTGAAGAATACGGTGACATTGATGTATACACAGCAAATTTTAGGCCCTTAAAAGCTACTCTATCGGGCCTGCCCGATAGAGTTTTTATGAAACTTATAGTTTCTGCAAAAACCGATCAAGTGGTTGGATTACACATGTGTGGTGAAGATTCAGCAGAAGTTGTGCAGGTTTTTTCATTTTTTTATTTATTATGTTTTTTTTTTAAAATTTTTAATTACTAATTGTGTGATCTGACTAACTTATGTTACAAAACAGGGATTTGCTATTGCTATTAAAGCAGGGTTGACCAAGGCCCAGTTTGACTCGACAGTTGGTGTTCATCCCACATCAGCTGAAGAATTTGTCACCATGAGAACACCTGCAAGAAAAATAAGAAACTCTCCATCTGAGGTATGACAGCTGGCAAAATGAGTGGGCTGAGTAACGGGTCAAATCAGGTTCGGGTCAAAACGGGTCATTCTTTTATGGGTCAGATTTGGGTTGACCCATAATCAAAAAATTTCGACTTTTATTGTAAATAAATATGGCGTCACATGTTTTTAACAGATTTTATTATTTTAACAATCATTTAATTTTGAAATAATCTGTTTTAGTAGATTTTATGAACTAAAATAATTTATTTAAAACAAAAACTGATTAAAAGTTAATGGGTATTAAAAAGTAGCTAAAAAGGAAACGAGATGAAATTGTCCAAATTATATTTTTAATGCAAAAAGCCTCCTGTATCATGTAAGTAAAAAAAGGTACTTGTATATTATTTTAGTAATTATTTTTATAGAGTTTTTAAAGTTTTGAACAAAAGGTGTTTTGGTCTTTGGGTCAAACCATCCAAATTATCAATTCATCAACATGTTTATTTGATTTAAATATCTTTATGGTTATAAATTACATTGTTGAAAATGGATTCAGGGTAAGACGGATTCTGAAGCTAAAGCTGCAGCAGGAGTTTAGCAAGACTATAATTAAGTGATTATTGGAAATTAGAAATTTCTTGTAAACATTATATATATTTTTTGCACATTTATCTTTGTCATATTAAATATGGACTACTTTTGCCAAATTAAGTTACTAAATGATCCTATTTAGATCAATCGGCTACCTGATAAATCATTAATTTGTTCAATGATTAGACATGGACAAATGTAAAAGTATGATGTTGTTCTATATTAAAAAAATGTTGTTAAAAGCATTTCTTAATGTAGGATGTGTATATATTCACCATCGTTTTTAAAAATTGTATTGGTAATCTTTATCTAAAAACCTTTTGCAGGTATAATTCTTTAGCTTAACGTTGGTTAAATATTATTAACAGAAGTGTAAAATGTTAAAATAAAAAGAAAAACTATTAGTATAATTTTTCAAAGAACGTAATTTTTTAAAGAAAATGGTTGAAATTTTGTATAACCCTTGGGAACTCCTTTGTAATGTACTTTCTGTATCATATTAAATCAAATGTAATACTTCCTCCGTTACAAAATAAGTGATACAAATTAGAGTTTACGATTTTTGAGGCAAAATATGATAATAATAGTTAATTAGATTAAATTTGATAGTTAGTGAAAGATGAGTCTCACATATATTAATTAAGTGAATTTAATGAGTTTTAAAAGTAAAAGTAAATGTATATGTGTCTTTTCACTTTATTAAAGAAGATAGTTAGTGGGTGCGGTCCCCACAACTTTTTATTAAATATGATAAGTTTTCAAAGTGTATCACTTATTTTGAAACACCCTAAAATAAAAAGTGTATTACTTATTTTGAAACGGAGGAAATAGTAGTTATATTTGGGATGAATGATAGTGAAATATACAAATTATATAACTGAGATTTAAAAATTGAAAAATTATATTTTATGTTAATAAAGAGCTTAAAATGAAAGAGATGTCAAAGTTTGAGAAAAGTAAACTATTGTTAAGGCATATATTACTAAAAGAAATTTTGATAAATCATACAAAATCGACTGTTAAAAAAGTATAATATTTTTACAAAAAATGTATGAGAATTAAACAATTATTAACCTTAAAAATGATTTAATACAGTGTATAAATGATATTTAGTCATACTATTTGTTTTTACTCATAATCTTATCCACTTGATAAGAGAACATGTGTAATTCACTAAAATTCTCTCTCTTAATATTATCTTTAATTTTGACACATGTATCCGTAAATATAAATAAATGATAAGACTAAATATCATTACTTTTCTATTTTTTATCTTGCCAACTAATGACATTAACGTTGATCTTAGCCCAAAATTATCCATTTTACCTCATTTTGACACGTTTTTAACTTAATATCTATAAAGATATAATGATATCTCAAATTATTACGTTTCTTTAACAAGATTAAAACAAAATATTCCATCAAGGGTAAAATAGTAAAAACACACCAAAAAGAGAAAGAACAGCACGTGCTTTAAATTTGTTTACAAAAAATGGAGCGTAAAAAACGCTCCTCAAAATTGAAACAAAGGCGCGAAGTATCCGATATTCTCCCGCTCTCATTTTCTTCTATTTCTTCCCCATTTCTCTTTGGCTTCATTCCTCTCTCTCTAAAGATCCACTTTCTCTCTCTAGATATCCAAAACCCTAGCTCGAAATGCACGGCCACCTACCTCATCCCGTCACTCCCGGCGGCGCCACCTCTATCTCCGACGCTTATCTTGCTAAAAAAGGAAAGCGAAGAGGTAGCTACAACTGTGGCCGTTGTGGTCAACCGAAGAAAGGCCATGTTTGTCACTTACCTCCACCGTCGATCGTTGATTCTAACTCAGCTGCTGTAACTCCGGCTGATTCGTCGACTTCATCGGTGGCCACTACTGTCGAGGTTTCGCCGTTGACTACGATCCCGTCTTTTCAGCGGCAGAAGCCGTACTCTAGTTTACGACGAGCTTTGTCGTTCGATGATATCGATGTTCGTGAGTTGGCTGATTCGGATGATGAGGGAGGTGAGGAGGAGGAATCGGAGGAAGTGGAAGTTGATATCGGATCTGGTAAGTTGCCGATGAGTTGTTTATGGGAGGTGATGAGGAGATTGCCGCCACCGGCGTTGTTGTCGGCGGCGAAGGTGTGTAAAGGATGGAGAGATGTTACCAAACGGCTTTGGAAAGCAGCTGAGGAGCTCCGACTTAAGGTTCCGGCGAAGACACAAGTCGGTTTTGTTGGATCGGTTTTGCAGAAATGTCCGGCACTTGTTAGACTCTCACTTACGATGGAAAGGTTCGGAGATTTTCAGATCTAGGGTTTTGTTTTCTGATCGGGTTATTCAGTTTGATACGACGTCGTATAGACCGATAAATTATGTTTCAACACTAATACTTTCGAAATTATTACTAACGTATGCTGGTTACAATCAATGGACAATGATCCGTCATTTTAATCTCATTAAATTGATTCTAAAACTAGTCATATTGAAGTTTTTAAAGTTCATTAATTTACTAAAATGGCACATTACAGCACTGAGATTTTGCAGTTAAAATGAACATCAGCTGAAAAATGGGAATTTGATTATTTATTTATATGTTTGGCTATTTGAATTTTGCAGTGATATGGATTCAACTATGTTAGCCTGCATTGCATTTTCCTGCCCAAATCTGGAATCAATGGAGATACATACCTGTGAAGGCGCATTTAACCGTATTACTGGGTATCCTTCACAACTTATTTATTTAGTGTGCATTATTGTTGAGTTAACATATGAGAGCTATGGTTAGATTTTGGATAGATGTTTATTTGCACTGCATTAAGATTTATAGCCAGATATATGTGTATGCACATATATATATATTATCATGGATTTTGTTCTTACTGATTTGGGCATGTTTATGTAGTATTTACCAGTTCTAGAAATGATTTTGGTATTTTGGTATCAAATTGCAAATGTGGTTGGTTTGTGTTGCCCAATAATGCCAAATCTATATCTGATTGTGCTCTTTTTTTATTGATTTTAGCTGCACTTTAAAATGCATTAATCAAATTACCACCACTAGATACTGTTTTCATCATATATATGCTTTAAATTGTTGAATATGTTACAGTTCCAATTTACATATTATCAGTTTAGTCAATTTTCTTTCTCTGAATGTGATTTTTGCTTAACTGTGTGATTATAGGGACGAATTGGGTCGTTTTGTCGCTGATAAACGTTGTCTCACAAGTCTAAAAATGGACGGATGTTCTAACCTTGGAGGTTTTGTTCTTTCCTCCAACACACTCTCAACTCTTTGGCTTTCAGATCTTCATTCACTTTCAAAAACGGTACATTTCCCTGAACATGTAAATAAAAATCACATTTTTATTTATACACGATTATCAATTTTGCATTTTTTTTCTTAATTAGGTTTTTAATCTCCCAAATCTAAACGAAATATCCCTTGATTTTTCTCGCCAAGAGAATGATACCACTGATCTTACTTGTATGATGGATAATTTGGGAAGAAGTTGCCCTAAATTGAAAAATATTCATATTGCTTCTCTTCAACTGTCACATTCTGTTGTGCTTTCTCTCACTGCTGCAAATTTAAGGTATAATAAATTATTATGTTATTTATTTCTATTTTGTTTTCTGTTTATATTCATCTAAAATCAACATTATGGATTAATATTTTTAATTGGAAATTAAATTTGTCCTATTTATTGCATTTTTAGGTGTTTGCGTATGTTATCACTTGTACTTGGATCAGATATAACCGATGCATCAGTTGTAGCAATATCTAAATGCTACTCAAACCTAGAATTGCTTGACTTAAGTGGGTAAGTATTCTTTTCTTTTTTGTTTTTTTTTTTTAAATTTTTTAAATAATTATGTGAATTAAGTTAGGTATTTAGTATTCTTTATTCACTAATTACAGGTCTAGCATAAGTGACAGTGGTATTGGAATGATATGCAACGTATTTACCGATACTCTAACAAGACTTCTTGTTGCTCTATGTCCAAACATTACATCAAGTAATTTTTTTATTCAGGATTTAAAAAAAAACTCAGATTATACTCATTTTATTATCTAATAAAAATTAACCTTTATTTTAAATTTTAATTATCATTAGGTGGTATCCAATTTGCAACAGCTCAATTACCTCTCTTAGAACTTATGGATTGTGGAATGACAATTTGTGAAGAAAACAATGATCATGAGTTACAAATATCACCAAACAGCAAATTGCATCTTAAACATCAGAAATTATTTATAAAACATGCTCACTTGAAAAAATTAAGTCTTTGGGGTTGCTCCAGCCTTGATGTTAGTTTCTAATTTATTTATTAATTTATATTTTTAGAATTATAAATGTCAATTCATTCGTTCTGACTATATTCTAATTTTGCAGTCCTTGTTTCTAAGTTGCCCAAATCTTAATGATCTGAACCTGAACTCTTGTAACAATTTGCTTCCAGGTAATTTTTACAACATCCTGATTAACATAATATATATTAATTATTTAATTTATCTCTTTTTTACTAATTTTAAATGGTTTAATTCCAGAAAAATTAGTTTTGCAATGCCCTAAACTGGAAAGTGTGCATGCTATTGGTTGTCAAGATGTATTAATCCAAGCTGTTAAAACTCAGGTTAGCTTTATTTCATAACGTGTTATATTTATCAAATAATTTAGATCTTTATTTCATAATTTGTAGTACTTATTAAATAATTTATATCTTTATTTCATAATTTGTGATATTTAATAAATAGTTTATATCCTGTTCTCAGGTCATATTTACCAAATAATTTATATATTCATTTTATAATTTGTAATATTTATTAAATAATTTATATATATATATATATATTTCATAATTTGTGATATTTATTAAATAGTTTATATCCTATTCTCAGGTCTCAAGTGATCCTAATCCTCCAGAAAACCGTTATTCTTGTAAACGAATGGCAGATGGTTCAAAAAGAGTTGGAATTCCGTTTTCATTTAGTCAACAGGTAACCTACAAATTTTAATTAAAAAATTTATTTCAGTCAGAATATTAATTTAAATTTGGATAATTATTCAAAATGAAAAGATTGTTATTAAATTTCAATATTTCATATGAAAAATCCGTTTTATTCAACTTAAATGGTTTCTCTAAGTATTAACTTATAATGTTAATTTTTTAACAAGTTAACCAAAGTTAAGTGTCTAAATCATGCAAAAAAAAAAGTTGAAGGGTTAAACCGCCAAATTGGTGAAAGTTTGAGGATTAAAAAACATAATTAGCCGCCCATTTGCTTGAATTTTTGCTAATTTGTTGATTTAATCGTGTTGCAGTCACCAGATGTTGAGAAAAACAGTTGGAAGATTCGAAAGCGAAGGAGGTGCACCGTACTTGTGTAATGACTGCATGTAGGGTATCAAAATAATTACTGTAAAACCTAAACTATGTGCAGTAGGTTTAATCATTCATTAAGGTCGGCCTAATGTATGTTAATAGGCTCTTAATAGAGACCTATTTTTAACTAATATTTTAATGGGATGAAAAAAAGAAACTGTAATATCCCAATTTCATTATAATAAGTAAGCAACTTTGGTTTTCTCAAACTTGTATGCATGAATATAAACCTCTTGAATTTTAACATGCTTTTCTTTTTCTAAATTTATACAATTTATTTTGTTTCTTAATATCTTTAAACTAATGATATCTTATGATATTAAAAACTTGTTATTTGGAGCTGTTAAATTTATAATGACATGTTAAATATTTAAAAAAAACTGCAAATCTGTGCAAGTCAAAGAAGCATATGTGTTATTCGAGCTTGGTTTGTAAAAAGATCGATAAAAACTCGTTAAATGAACTTGATTTGAGTTTGAACTTGATTTAGAGCACATTCATTAAGTGTGCTTGAGCTTGAGTTTCATACTTCGAGTTCATTTAGACTTGTATACATAAACAAACTAATATATATTACCCCTAATTATTATAAAAATGTACTTATATTTATAGAATTACGTATTAATGTATACATTATAATTAAATAAAATAATTATATACTTCCTCCGATTTAAAATAAGTGATACATTGTTGGTTTCACGGTTTTTGAGACAAAATATGATAATGATAATTAAATTAGATTAATTTGATGATTAGTGGGGAATGGGTCCCACAAATTTTGAATAAAGTGAGGTTAATGATGTTTAAAAGTAAAAGTAAGGGTAGATATGTCATTTCACTTTATTAAGGTAGATAGTTAGTGAGTGTGGGTTCCACTACTCTTTACCAAATAAGGTAAGTTTTCAAAGTGTATTACTTATTTTGATACACCCAAATATGGAAAGTGTATCACTTATTTTAAATCGGAGGAAGTAATTTTTATGGAAGCTTAAATGTAGTTGCTATATCTAATTCTCCAAAAATCATAGCCAGCTGAGTTCGAGTTATGCTTCTATATTTTTGAAGCGTTTGTATGTATTGAACTTTTAAGCCCAACACAACACACTGTTTTAAAGCCCAATCCAATTCACGTTATATATATTTTTATCTACAATCAGAAAAGACAAAAGTGCTTGTATATAGGGGTGCACAACGAAACCGGTTTTTAAACCGGTACCGGTTTTAAAACCGGTTTGAAACCGGTTTTTAAGTCTAACGAGCGGATCAGTTCATAACCGGCGGATCAAAACCGGATACCCATCTTCAAGCACGAACCGGATTAAAAACCGGTTTCAGAAAACCGGTTTAAAAACCGGATTTTTCTAGCCGTTACAAAAACCGGTTTAAAAACCGGATTTTTCTAGCCATGGGGGAAACCGGATTAAAAACCGGTTTTAAAACCGGTTTTCGAATTCTATTGCCTTTTTACACATATTTTGTTCATAAAAAATACAAAAAAAATTAAAAAAAAGACAAAAACCCGTAAATCCGGTTTCGAAACCGAAATCCGATCCGATCCGACCAATCCGATCCGATCCGATCCGGTTTGAAACCGGTCCGAACCGGTTTTGATCGGTTTTTGCATATGCTCGTCAAACCGGTTTCAAAACCGAACCGGTTTGGACAAAACCGGTTTTGACCGGAGTTGACCAAAACCGATCCGGTTTTTAATCCGATCCGGTTTTTAGAAAAATCCGGTTTGTGCACCTCTACTTGTATATGTGATCTGGATTTCAACGTGTAAATGTTATCTTGTAGCATTAGCCATATACTAAACAGATTGATTGGATACAAATAGTGTCATGAAAATAGTACCCAATCTCTTTAATTGAGAGATAGGAGAGAAGTAAGATTTAGATAATTATATCTTATCTGGAGATAAAGAGATTATTTTCAGCAATTAAGAACGTAAATGCAAGAATAAGTAGAATATTATAATTATGATGTTTTTGAAAAACAAATTGGAGCATGTGGATCTAATGTAAATGATATTGAAAATACAATTTGAAGACATGCACAAGCATGGTCATGTGCAGGATTACATTTTATGGAATCTAAGACAATTTTACTAAATATAAGCATGCGACATGTAATAATATCATATTCCTTACTAGATCATGTAAGTGTACACTTTTTTAAAACAAAGAAAATGCACATATCAAATGGATATTTAGTTTTAGATCTCAACACGTTAGATGTAGGCCAAATTGCAATGCAAGTTGCATATGGATACACTTGTATGTAAGGAGGTGATATTCATACCTGAAAACTTATTCACACACCACAATCTATGTTTTGATATACTTGTAAATGCTGCTATATACACTTACCACAATCTATGTTTGATATACAAAACTTATACAATATGACACGGAAAGCAATTTTTGTGATGTAGATATCACTTTATACACTTACTAGCTTCATAGCCCGCCCGAGCGGGCGGGTGTGCTTCGAGAAATAAATTGAAAAATAACAAAGAAATAAACTGTTAAAATCATATAGTAATCAATTATTGAAATGCTGATATCTAAAATTAGTTGAATTTGATTAAATAGTTTGAAAAATAGTTTAATCTATCACCTATATATAGAGCTAAGCATGACAATTTTATGATGACATGTTTATTTCCTATCGTCTGATTGATTCTTTTTGATGACGTGTAATGCTGACTCAAAGGCCATAATCGAAATTTAAATACAGTAATCAACATTAGCCTTTATAATTAGGGTTATAATTGTCAATTAACTTCTTTATTTATTATTATGCATTATGTATTTCAAAGCATGTCCGCCCATCCGGGTGGGCTTTGAAGCTAGTAGGAATATATAAAGTAAATACATAATATACTTATATTTATTTGAAGGCCTTTCAATCGGTCTTTTGGAGATATCCTCTAATGATGTGCTGGAAGAAGAGTAATAATAACAATGTATCTGAGATTCTACTATGTTGCGTTTATCATTTTCTGATTGATTCTCATTGTTTTTTATATTGGTTTTTCTTTTTCCTCCTTTTTTGAATTCAGAGTTTACCATATTCTCATTAGTGGTGGAATTTTTTTTCCATATAATCTTTAAGTATAGTAGCTGAAAAAAATCCCTACCTATATAAATAAAACATAAAAATAATAAATATAAAAAAGTAACTAATTAAACAGAGATT
This sequence comes from Calendula officinalis, assembly GCA_963853835.1. NCBI lineage: Eukaryota > Viridiplantae > Streptophyta > Magnoliopsida > Asterales > Asteraceae > Calendula > Calendula officinalis. Next base: position 101,993,182 of record OY970820.1, read on the forward strand.
TGTATTCTAAACATACATTCAGGGAATTGTTGGTTAATTTTAGTAGCTAATTAAACTGAGTTTTGAATTGTAACCCTAAATTCAAGCAATTATTAGTTCTTTTCAAATAGATGGGTGCAAGATATGATGCAGCGGCTCCAATATTCGGTATTAATTAAAGAAATTGTTACCATATTTGTAGAGGTTTTTCATGTTTTGTTTTGTGATGACAAGTGGCATTTGTGTTAGTTACATGTCATCAATGATAGCCAATGAGGATGCTTTAATTGGACATGTTGGCAAATAAAAATCAAAATTATGCCTCATATATAGAGGTAGATTACTAATAATGAAAACAATCCTCTCAAGTATATGGATTCATGTTTGTTTGTTAATGAGAACAAAAAATTGGAATCTCGATTTGTTGATAAGAACCCGAACCTATTGGGATCTATGTGGTCATGAGAACAAATTTGTTGTGGTTCTTTTTTGCTAGAGGAACGAGGTGTTGCTAGAGAAGAGAAAGAAAAAACAAAATATTTGTTATGAGGAAAAAAATATTTTAATGTAACGGAGGTCTATCCATGATTACTCCGGGCTACCTATATTTTTTATTTTTTTATTTACATTTGAGATGTTTTCTTTATAAACTTAAGGTTTTTTTGTTAGCTTTTATGCAATTCATTGAGTAATATAATATAATTTCAAATTATAAAAAGTAATTTGCATAAAATCAAGGGAGAAAAAGAAGTTTGTTGTTTATCATGTCACCGTCACATGAAATTAGAAAATATTATATCACTAATAGGTGTAGTATTTACTTCTTATGTCTAATTTATTAATAAACTCCCGAATATAAGTAAAATAATTGGACATCCCTGAATTATTTGATACATATATTATTGATATTTATTTCCGAATTTAATTCATTTAAGAATTCAATACATATATTTAGGGACCGACCAGTTTAAATAAAGGTATGCCCCTATATTGACATTCACATGTTCATGTCTCACAAAAATTGAAAATTCCAACTCAAATCTATATCGTATTCTACTATGTATATCTATCGTCTTACATCTTATAATTCTTCGTTAGAGCACAAGAAACGGTTATAGTGTATTATAGTGTTCTCGTAGTAATACTGTTGCTGGAAAAATATAGAGAAGTGAATATCAATGTTCTAGAAAGTGTTCTAGACTTTTTTATTTTAAATTTATTTTAAATTCAATTAATTAAATATATTAAAACATATAAAAATGATTAAAAAAACATTCATCAAATTTGAAAGAAATTACAACTTCTAAAAAATACAAAGTTTGAAGAAACTAACTTCAAATACTAAAAATTAAAAATGCATTAAACTGAGTAATCAAATAAAATTAAATAATTAAATATTAAAAATTTAAACATCTATATTCATTACCTTTTTATATACCATCAAAATGATTTAATAATTTATAAAGTACTATATTTTGAAGAAAAACAAAATTAATACATATATATTTGGCCAAGTTCAGTATATCTAGTATCTACCAATTTGTAGTTTGCACTTTGCAATAGTATTATATTTAATAAACAGAAATTATATTTATTAAATTCTTTAACAAACTAAACCCTAAACTTAAGCTAAAATTTATATTTGGTTTAATTCGTGTAAACAATTAAAATTACAAAAACTTACATTTTTTTTAATTCAAGAGACAACGTCTTTAGAACGTCCTCGGGTTTGGATGGCGCCGAAAACCCACCAATCATTATGCTCTTACGTGCAAACAATTGGAAATAAACATCTATCATGCATTAATATCCTATGTTCAACGATTTATGGTTTATGACACCCGATAGGACATTAAATATAACATGCAATACAACGATCCAATTAAGTTTGGTGCATGTAACATGAAGATAAGAAATTATTCACGCCCAAAATTATTAATTAATACCAAAATTTGTCAATTTATTGCGGTATATCGACAATATGTCACATGAAACTACTATTGTATAGATTTTCTATCAATTTTTTTAATTTATTTTAATATACTGGGTTCCAACTCGTTTTGCGAGTCAATTAATCCTAAGGGACCACCTGTAAAGCGGTAGTTTATTTACTATCAATTATGTTATAGTAACTATAGTTTTTTATGTATTACCATTAAGATACTGTCTTTTTATAACCTATGTTTCAACTTGTTTTACGAGCCGTCTAATCGGATAACAATAATATTAAAACATAACACAAGTTACATTGATTATCAAACATAATACTAAAACAAACCACCAAAACAAAGGCCATAAACCTTTGATTTTTGTGGCACATACATATTAATAACATAAGATAATTATTGTTTTGTTGCCTACATATATATGTCCATAAATTCGAATCACCGAAGTTTATAAATACATATTACTCACATATTATATAACCATATATTATGCCAAATACCCAAATCTTAGAAACGAATTTGATGTAATATAATACATACAAACACATACCAAATATTCTGCTCTATTGATCATCTCGAGCGTTCTTGATTTGATACGCAACACAAATGTCGATATTGAAGCATGCATATGATGACGAAGTTAAGCATGTTTGCGGTTCTTGCATTTCTCCATAGCCCTCGGTGCTAAGTTTCCAAGTTTTGAACGAGATTATATTAGATATTATTGAAGTTTAAAATAAGAAAAATAAAATATATAATATAAAATCCAATTAAAGAATTTAAATACTGATTAGTCTATGATTTTTGCTTTAATGAAGAGATTTCGTTCAATGACACTTACCAAGCCCAATAGCTTCCTTCCCCTTCATTATACGTAAACGCTTGCATGAATCAACGAACATCCTGATGAAAATTTAATTGTGATTATGGATAAGTTATAATAAGGGTTTTGTTAATATGTGCGACAATCTAACAAACTAAATTCCATTAATTAGTGTAAAATAATTTTTATGAGTCATTGATGTTTTTGTGTTAAACAAATTTATTCTTACCAATATTATTAAAAATAAATTATTTTGATGAATTAAATGCATGGAAATAGAAGACATTTAACATATTCTAACGTCTCATGGCACACATTAACGTGCAACTAATAAAATGATTATAGATATGTATTGAATAACGTTAATAAATTTTAGAAAATCCATTAAATATGATTTTAAGTTTAAATTGAAATTATGGTAGTTAATTATAGTTTAATGGTTAGAAAAACCAATAACCTAGCAGTAAAAATGTTTATCCCCAACCTCTCATAATGAATTTAAGAGGATTTAGAAGTAGATATTGTCGTTTAAAAAAAACGATAATCAAACGAAAATTACTCCCAAGGAACATCGCCGACGAGCATCCAATCTCCATCTTTGTCTTCATAAGTCGGAACATAATCCAAATTGTTTAAAACATCCATCAATTTGCTCTCATTCATGAAATCCTTTAAACCTTGCGAACCGCAATTACCTAAATAAATTCATTATTTAGTGTTTACTTGATTAAATATAGGGGCTGATTTTCCTACCACAACTTTTAAAGTATATACCACATCCAATGCATAATATACTTGTACAGTTAGCTGTAAAATCTGAGCACTTTGATATAACTATTAAAAGTTGTAGTAACAAAATCAATCCTCATTAAATATATCAATTAACTAATAATTAATTCATTACCAATGGTGAAGGAACTGAACATATTGCCTAAAGCATCAGAGAGATCTTGATAACTTTTATACATTTTCAGGTCAACTTTCCGAAGATAAGGAGCTCCGTCCATGCTCACCTTCACAAACGCCGCCCCACCACCGCCGGTAACCTCTTCATGACGGCGGAGGCTGCTGTTCTTTTGGACTGATGACATCATGTTTTTCTGGTAAGCTCTCACCGGTGGCCAACCCACCACTTGTGCCCTATAATTAATTAAATAAATTAGTTAAGGGTTTTCTAACTCATTCCCTAAGGGCATGACATAAGAAGTATTAAATGAATTAAATTTACTATTTTTATTTATAAATGCATTTAATACATGTCAAAAATAGAATTGACTAATATGAAATAAAGAAATTTAAGTCCAATTAACACTTGTCATCTCATACCTTTAAGGCATGAGTTAGCCAAACCCATTAGTTAATTAGTTACAAGTAGACGTTAATTAAAGTCACATAAATATATAACTTACTTGGCCGGAGGGTTGACGGAGCAACCACCGCCACCGCCATTTCCGCCGGTGAAAAGATTCTTTTCATGATCACCCTTGTTTTCCTCACCATCCGATGATAATTTCAGCTTCAAATCCGTGATGGTTTCATGGTAACCTCTCTTTCCGGTGGTATGCGCCACCGCATCTCCGCCGCCGGGCAATCCTAGCCGTAATTCCGTCTCTTCAAACGACGTCATATTTTACTCTCTTTTCTGTCAGTTGTTGGTGAAATATATTCTGGAGAAGAAAATGGAGGTGATGGTTTTGATTCAACAAAATGGGCAAATTACTCGTGCTAATAATATTATAACAATAATATTTTATGCGTCCTATAGTTTAAAAACATACAAATACTACATATCATTTTATTGTACTCGTACATTTAAAGCGAGAGGAATGCTATCAATATCTTTTTTTTTCTTCTCATATGTACGTAATTCATTAAGACTTTTTGTTAATATCATTTTTTAATTTTAACATATATATGTCTTAATTAAATGAGTAGACATATAAATAAAAGTTCCTACCTTCTAGAATTGTTTCAATATAAACGCACTTTTATACATTATTAAGATGTTAAATAAACACATACTTCCTCCGATTCAAAATAAGTGTTACACTTTCTATAAATTGGTGATTCAAAATAAGTGTTACCCTTTGAAAAATTACCTTATTTGGCAAAAAATAGTTGGACCCACACCCACTAACTATCTACTTTAACAAAGTGAAATGACTTATTTACCCTTACTTTTTACTTTTGAACATCATTAACCTCACTTTATTCAAAAGGTGTGAGACTCATTATCCACTAATCATTCAATTAATCTAATTTAACGATCATTATAATAATTTGCCTCAAAACCGTAAAACCCAAAGTGTAGCACTTATTATGAATCGGAGGAAGTATAACATATCTCTAGAGCACAAATTTGTTTTTTAAAATAATAATAAAATTTAAAGCTAAAACTTTGTATAAGAAGAATATGATAAATACTTAATGATGTTTAGTATACTTTATTAATAAAATAGAAAAATATGAATCCTTATACTGTCAGTTAATTAGCAAAATAAATTATTAATTATTTCCTAGTCTATTTTAAATTAGCATAAGAGTTAATTACACAGATGGTCCTTTAGGTTTATATTAAATTTCACTAATGGTCTTTTAATTTCAAAAATTACACTGATGATCCATATTTTTTTTAAAAAGTTCACCGATGGTCCTTTATGAAAACGACCGTTAATTTTTCACGTCAAGTGACCTCACGTGTGATGCACGTAAGGATATTTTGGTCATTTCGTATTTCCCTTCCCATTTACTCCGAGTAAAGTACACGATTGGTCCCTTAGGCTTATAACAAATTTCATGGATGGTACCTAATATTTATATCAAATTTCACCAATGGTCATTTAGTTTCAAAACTTACACTAATGGTTATTTGGTCAATTCGTCTTCCTCTTCTCATTTAATCCCCTTTAAACGACTATTCTCCATCATTTCGTTTCGTTTCGTATACCCTATTGTTTAAGATATATATTAACATGCTTCGCACGTGCATCACACGTGATGTCACTTTACGTGAAAAATAAACCGCCATTTTCATAAAGAACCATCTGTGAAAAATATTTCAGGAATACGGACTATCAATGTAAGTTTTGAAACTAAAGGACTATTGGTAAAATTTTATATAAACCTAAAGGACCATCGTAAAATTTGTTATAAACCTAAAGGTCCAAACGTGTAATGTACTCGGAGTAAATGAGAAGGGAAAGACGAAATGACCAAAATACCATCACGTGCATCACACGTGAGGTCACTTAACAAGAAAAATTAACGGTCGTTTTCATAAAGGACCATCAGTGAAAAACCTTTAGAAAATAAAGACTATCGGTGCAAATTTTGAAACTAAATGACCATTTGTAAAACTTGATATAAACCCAAAGGACCATCCGTGTAATTAACTCTTAGCATAATGAGTTAGTTAATTTTTGGATTGTGAAAGAGCATTTCAAGGAAAAGGTAATAATAACAGAAGGCAAAAATTGGACATGTTTGGTCCATTTTAGATGCTATAAACTTTCTTAATCTATATTTAATAAGTAATTCATTAATTCCTTTTTATCATTTAATTCTTGATTTCGACATTTGATAAAATGAATAAATACATGAGTAGATATAAATAGTATGCTTCAATACCATTTCTTGTATTAATATACTTGTTCGGTTCTACATAAATAATGTTTTATTAAAAATGGTTAACATTCTAAATAGTTTGTTATTTTTTATATATAAAAGGAGTAGGACCCAATTGACATGTGGAAGGGGGTCCCATGAATGAAACATGTGAAACTGTTCAGCGGGTGTCACCCAAGAGTCAAACCCTGTTCCATGTGCGCCGTTTCAGGGTATCCTACTATCATACTAACCCATTCACCCTTTTTTCACTATAAAAATTATGTTAATCAATCAATTTAGAATAATACGTTTATTAATTAACTAAAATAAAGTCAAGATTGACTAAATATTAACTTAGTCCGCTTATCTTATGTTCTGGTAATCATATATGATTTAAAATTGTATTATTATAATTTTTATTAATTATATTTCCTATGAACAAAGCTTGATGTTTTATATTATAAGGTTGTATGAACGCTTGTGTTAAACACAAGTTTTGTCATAGTTTTCACCAGATGTGTCGATTTCATGTCTCTTTGACTTTAAAGTAAACTGATATATTTGAATACTTAAATATATAGTAAAAAATAACAATAAACTCGTACGAATTAAATTTTGGGCACTAGTTATGAAATTGCTACGCCTGTTTTTATTCTTTCAATGATAATATCAATAGGTAAAAGACCACTTAGTGTTATTGTTATGTTTTTTAACCTCGATTCCAACATGATTTACGAGTTAACTAATCTCAGGACGGTCACCCGTTTTTGTGGAACACGAAGATTTTTTACTCCTAGAAAATGAACTTAGGTTGTTGGGTATAAGTCCACACCACCACACCATTTTTATTGCCATGTCACCTTCTTCACGACGTGCATGCATCATACCCAGCAGCCTTAGAATATGTTAGGAATTTTATTCTTTTTGAAAACCAAGTCTAACTACTAGGTAACCATCTTTTTTGGCGCGAGTTAGTTATATTTATTTAGTGCTAACAAACTGATTATTATTCTTTTGGAAGTGACTTTTTCTATTTGCGTACGAAATGGCTATATATAGATCAAGACCCGCAACATCGGGATAGCATAAAGATTTGTTGTTATTAGATGAAAAGCCATTTGGTAAAACTGAAAATCAGAATTGTCGTTATAATCACCCACACGTTTCACTATATCGTCGAGTAAATACACATAAAGCATTTTCGGTAAGCTTCGTTATGATACGACACTTCGATTGTCCTTTTTCAAGAACTACTTTCACATATATGAATGTGTGTATGGTTTCTCCTTTTCCTCCTATATGTCTAGTTAGGAACAAAGGAATGTCACATTTGAGTTATTTTAACAAAAGGGTACATGTGCAATACCTTGTATATATTGAACCAACAAATTAGGATATGTATACACAATGACAAATATTATTTTTGTCGCTGTTATTATTTTGTGTGTTTCTTATTTTGTTAAATATTATGTGAATATGTATTATTGGTATGACTAATATTAATGTAGTCAAAACTAAAGTGTTGATATTTACTTTTTTAATGGTATGTAGAAAGTAGTACATGAGTACATATGGAAGATGGTACATATTCTAAGTTTGCTGTTGCAATTTACTCTTTTTAATGGTATGTAAAATTTAGTACATGAGTACATGTGAAAGATGGTAAAAATCCAAAATTTTGACCACATAAGATTAGGGGTTTGAAATTCCAAGGTGGGAATTGTAACATGAGGATGAGGTGGCATGTTTTGAGTGGGGGTCCTAGCATATTGTACTGTATGCATCAATACATGTACATTTAATATGAATAGAAGCTGTTTGATTGATGGGCATGGTGTTGCATGGGCCATGGACCTGCTGCCAGAAAAGGAGACATAAACGAATCGTGACCCAAGTTCACATGCCCAAAAAAGTCCAAGGTTATGGCCCATTCCACGTGTGGGTCATGGACTCATGGCCTACATTTCACTCTCACCATTTAATTCATTGCACGTGTGTACGGTGTACCCAACTACCTTATTTAATACTAGCAGTGTATCTGCACAATATGACAACGGGTGCAATATGACATTGGATATCATATAATCATATTTTGTAGTGATGTCTTTCTCTTTACACTTTTCATGTGTCTCTATTATTATTATTATTACTAATTATTATTACTATTTTATAGTGTTTAAATGGTGTTTTTCTATATTATAATTGTAGTTTTTCTACGACGTCTTTTATTTTGATTTATTTCTATTTGAAATTATTTTATATAAATTATAATGTTTAGATTAAGTAAATTTGTAACTAATCTTAATCATTTTATATAATTATAATGTACATATTAAGTAAACTTGCAATTTAGCCGGTTTGTACATTTTCCACATGTCAATTAGGATAATAATAACATGTTAGTTTTTTAAATATGATTTGTATTCTTGCGAATTATCGTGAATCGCGGATCTCAACTCCTCGTTAAAACATATAAAAGTTAAAAATATCGAAGCAATTATTTCCTTTAGTTTCATATTTACAAAAATTAATGATATAATAATCTAATAATCAACCTAATGCTACGTGTATGAATTCATCGGATTGTGATGAAGTGAGCCTTTGTGGATTTATGCGTGTGGCCTTAAGGTGATTTTTAATTTAATTATTAGGGGGGATAATTATTATTAATATAAAAACTATTAGATAAATCAGCTTCAAATTATAAGTTGTTTTTTTTTTTTTTTTTTTGAACGGCAAGTTAGTAAGTTAGTGGTTCGAACCTAGACAGTGACATCCAAAAGGGGCAGTATGCCTTCTCTCGAACCTTCACTTTTTTTGTCCACGACGGGACTTTAACCCATGACCAATAGATCATGAGCAACACCTTAAATTCTCCTTAGATACCACTAGACTATAAGCCGTGGGTACAAATTGTTGTTATTATTGGAAATTGAAATATGGTTGGGACCAAAAGTACAACTGTTGTTTCACAAGGTACAACAACACAATTTGACGTGAGTATGCCAAAAGACAAAATTAGGCATCAAAGTTTCTCAAATTCAGTAGTAGGTCGTGTTCTCTTGTGGTCCAAACACTGATACTTGTTGGGTTGTAAATTCTGACAGGCCCATAGACTTTTCTCATAAGGAATAGTGGGCCACAAATGGCCACATTAGTTTGACTATTGACAATACGGTCAATATCATTCTATCACCTTTCCTAAATAGTTATTTTGGGTCACATAAATTATTTGAAACATCACAATTAGTGTTTTACTGTACTTTTACAATATGCTTTAAATGTTGTACAGTGTGACAGATGAAGTAATTTGTGTGGTTCCATCCCTTCCTAAAAGGTGCATGTTTTTGGTCTCTTATGAGTTAAACGCCTTCTTTCTTTTCTTTATAACACATATCTAACGATTAGTCGAACTAGCGAATAAAAGAAAAATCCCAAATCAGAAAACCGACGATTTAGGCCAAACGCACTAAGGCAAAACATGCCAAATTATGACACATTGAACTAGTCCAACTCCACAAGAAATTAACCCTAGACAAAAAAGATACATCAACATAACAGAACTACAAGTGCGACAACAAAAATATTTAATCGTACCCACGAAGCCGATAGCTCGAAATAAGACACCCAAACTCAACCTACCGTCACCTAGAGTACTAATTACACCACAAGTTAGCCATTATGTCCGTGAAAAATTACAATATTTATCGATTGTGAACTAATATAATTGTATCTCGAAGAAATGTAAGTTTGTTTAAAACTAAAATTAATTAAAACCCTTCTACTTTTTTGCTTCAATAGACCGTAAATAGGATATTAACTTACCTTTTTTTCCACACTAATCCAAGATTTTAGTTAACTTGATTTCCTGGAAAACCCTTTTATCAATATTATTTAAAGTGAATTACAAAAATAGTGCATGTAGTTAATTATTTTTTCCGGTTTTAGTCTCTTTCCGAAACCTTTTCCTATTTTCGCACATGTGGTTCCGATTAATGCATCCTCTATAAAATGAAAATATAATGAGACAAGGGGAACTTTAGGAATTTCAAGTGGACGAGTGACTAATAATGCAACAAAACTGAAACTACAGGTACCAAAATATCAAAATATTTCCAACCAACACCACAATTAATAGTAGATTATATAGACATTTTTTGTAATTTACTCTTGATTTTACAATTTTTGGTATAAAATTGACACATAAAGTGCACTTAACAATTTATAAATATGTCTCAAAAATTGGCATAATAAGTGATGCTAATTTGAAACATGAATTACATATTCCTACTTTGTTTACTTAAGTGCTCGGTCTAAAACCAATTCCTAAATTATTCTTAAATTCATCAAATGGAGGTTACATTTTGTATTTTAGCATGACCATTTCTTTTAACTATATCGGCCATAGAAAAAAGTTTTTGAAAAATTCAAAATTATACTTCATCTGATTCAAAATAAGTGCTACACTTTTTTTAAATGAGTGATTCAAAATAAATACTACAATTTCCTTATTTGTTAAATATTTATATATAAAATTATCATTTTATCATTACTTAACTTTATTAAGAATCATTAAGATTGACACCTAATGTACATTCTCTTTCTTCAACAAAGCCAAAGATTATATGTGGGATCCTTCTTCACTAATTATCTTCTTTAATATATTATAATCTATATTTTAATATTTTGCATCAAAAAACGTGAAAATAGAAATGTAACACTTATTTTGAATCAGAGAAAGTATATTTTAAAGTTCATCACCAAACAGAAAATGATCATGATGTTGATTATCGCATATAACAAATAATTCATCTAGTTAATTAAAATATAAATAGTAATTTAAAATACAAATTTATTCGTATATAATTTAATATTTTATTTGGGTTCCACCGATCAGATTCCACACATGGGCAATGTCACCATCTTCCCAGACATTGTTTGGCCTACATCACATGGTATTCTCCCCACTGAATGGGTCCGTGATCCAACGCTCAAGATTTAACGCACAGAAAGCAAAATTGACAGCTCATCACAGCCGTTGATTTATTGGACCACAGATTTCCACACAATTTGTTCCCGGTTTTATTCACAGAGGATCCACACTTGCCGGTTATTGACCAACATATCTCGGTGTCTTATCTAACCATTTGTCTCCACCGTTGACAACTCATCACCCATTCTCTTTAGGCGTGTGACTAGGGATGCAAATTTAACCCACGGGTCTAGGTAACTGTAGGTATCCGAGTCTTACATGACGGGTATTATCCGTTTAAAAGGGTAACAGGTCGGGAATGAGTTTAAATTTCATACCCGAGAGCTAGTACGAGTTTTATAATACCCACACCGTTTATACCCGAACGGAATATATATATTAATGTGTACTTTTTTTTAATACAGATTTAGCACACTAGTCACTACTCAAACTTATCCCAACTATTAATCTCTCATTAGCCCAATTTAATAATGGTTAAAATATGGCTCGTATCTCGTTAGTCCATTACGTATTGAACGAAATAAGTCTAAACGAACTAAGAGTATTAAATATTTTAGCTATTTTGTTTAATTTTTTTATTTAACGGGTACCCGTACCTGGCGGGGATTTTTCTACCCGAACCAGATGGATATTTGACCGGGTACGGGGGCGGATACGGGTATGAGAATAGCAGGTCGGGTACGGGTACGGATTTTACAGTGCTCGCTACTACCCGTACCCGTTTGCATCTCTACGCGTGACTCCCAAACCTCTTTTTTCTTAATTTTGCAAAATTAATCTCAGAAAATGTAGAATCCAAACATTTTGATAGCAAAGTGGATTTAGAAAATATCACACCCAAAACACGTCAAAATAAATTATTGATGTTCGGGAAAATTTATTTAAAAAATATATTTTTACTAATTTATAAACTTACTTATATTAATAAACTTTTAATAAAAAATTATTTATTTTAACTTATATAAAAATATTATAAAATTATTAAGAAAATGGTTTTAGAAAAAATAGGTTATGAAGAGAAGTAGGGATAAAGTTAAGTGAGTGTAAAAATTTGAAACACTTGTTTTCCTAGATAAAATTTATAAATCTCCATCAAGACGACATCTTTAGACATTTGCTAAGTAAGCTCATATAAGCTCATATTCACAAATTTTAAACTTTTCCAAACATCTAAATTAGCTTATCAATTTAATAAGCTCATATATAAAATTATAAACTCTCCAAAACAATTTTAACGTATTTCTTCCGTATTAAAATAAGTGACACAAATTGATTTACATGTTTTTAAGGTAAAAGATTAAAGTAGATGTTAAAATAGATTAAAGTACATAGTTAGTGGAGAATGAGTCCCACTTTTCTTGAATAAAATGATATTAATGAGTTTTAAAAGTAAAAGTAAGGGTATAAGGGTAATTTTACTTTATTAAAGTGGATAGTTAGTGGGTACGAGTCCCACTATTTTTACCAAATAAGGAAAGTTTTCAAAGTGTGTCACTTATTTTGATACACCCCAAAATAAAAGGTGTGTCACTTATTTTGATACGGAGGAAGTATAAAAGTTTTTTTATATTGAAGTATGGATGTCGCGTGAGGCAAGCATATGCGAGTGGGATTGAAAATGCTCATTTTATGAAATTTCTTCACACGGAGAATAAGTCACCTAAAATCTTGTCCAACCCTAATTTTTTATATAAAACTCGTTTTCCATCACAAAACCAACCCACAAACAAATTTCTTCTCACACATTCTATCAAAACCCCACTCGCCGGAAAATCAAAAAACTCGCCGGAAATCATACACTTCTGTCCAAAAATCTAAGAATCAAGAACCGTTTTCCATTAATTATTAATATAATCAAGTGGATCATCAATCAACTGCTAGACACATGGATCTAATCAACTTCGAAGCAACCGAACTAAGATTAGGTTTGCCGGGATCAACCGGACACGAGCAGCCGGAGATAAAGACAACACCTTCTCCGGTGAATTCCAGTAAACGAAGCTCATCGGAAATGGAATCAAGTGTCTCCGATGAAAACGATTCACCAAGATCTCACCCACCTACAAAGTAAGTTACAAACAAAATTTAATTTCTACATCATTTTTTTGATATCACGTGTAACAAAATCCATGCAAAATCTGTAATTATGTGCAGGGGCGGAACTAGAAAATTCCACCAGCACCCTTGTGGTGATATAAGGAACTTTTTTTGAAATATATAGAGTTAAAAGTAAAAAGTTGAAATATATGGGCTCAGAAAAAAAACACTTGTAGTATAGAGGCTAAGAAAGGAAAAAAAATTGATTTATAAAAGTATGAAGACAAGATTCAAACTCTAGACCTCCCCTATACATGCACAAGGTGTTAGCCAGCTATGCTATCCAACATACATGTATTATTTGACTTTTCGGATATATATTAATGTATTTAAAATACAGTAACAAAAAAAAAGTTCCGAAATTTTATCATACCGAAAATTTTCGAGTAGTAGCACGTGCCACCGTATGCTACATACTAGATCCGCCCCTTCTTATGTGAACTATCAATTAATTTTCAGGGCACAAGTTGTAGGGTGGCCGCCGGTGAGATCTTACCGGAAAAACATAATTCAAGGGAAGAAAAGCGAATCGGAGACCGGTTCGGGTTTATATGTGAAAGTAAGCATGGATGGAGCTCCATACTTGAGAAAAGTTGACCTAAAAGTGTACAAAAGTTATAGTGAATTAATGAAGGGTTTGGAAGTCATGTTTAAGTGCATTATAGGGTTATACTCAGAGAAGGAAGGGTACAAGTATGAACATGCACCTACTTATGAAGATAAAGATGGTGATTGGATGCTTGTTGGAGATGTACCATGGGATATGTTTTCTACTTCTTGTAAAAGACTTAGAATCATGAAGAGTTGTGATGTTATAGAGGGTTGAGGGTTTATTTTTTTATTTTCAGGAAATTAAACCATCCAAAAAAAGGAAAAAAGTATATGTACATATATATGATCTTGTGAGTTTTTTCTATAGTGTTATGATGTTTTTTTCTTGCAAAAACGGGTATATAAACACTTGTTTAAATTTCAAGATCTGCTCGATCATTTTTGGTGTTATTGCTGTTTGTGTGATTAATTATTATTCTAGTTTAAATTTAAATGCTAATATATATAAGCCTGTATGTCCTACAATGTTACAAGTAATCATTCATCACAATAAAAGTGAAATTTAGTAACACGTGTATTAGTGACAGAAATATGTTACCATATTTGAGTTTTTAGGAAACTTTAAAAGGTTTCAATTTTTAATTTTAGTGGCACTTTTTATTTTTTATAGCAAAACTATGTCACAAATGGTCAACTATATATACTTGCAACTAGGGGTTTTCACTATTCGGATAAATCCGGATTGTTCAAATGGACAATTTGGATTGGATCGTTTGGATTGGTTTTTTGGTTTTTTAGATCGGTTTGGACTTGATCCAAATTAATAGTTTGATTTTCGGATTTGGATTTGGTTTTCACTGTAAAATCCGGATTGTCCAAAAAATCCAAATAGTAATATTCTATATATATATATATATATATATATATATATATATATATATATATATATATATATATATATATATATATATATATATATATATATATATATATATATATATATATATATATATATATATATATATATATATAAATACTCCGTATATATATAACAATTCTAGCCTATTTCGAGAAAACCAAATATATGGACTATCGAAATTAACGAAATATCCTATGGATTAGACTTTATTTTTATGTATAAAGTAGTTTATTGTTTTAAAGTTGTATATATTAAACTTAATATTAGTTATGTTATATAATTTTGTATTTTTGTGAAGTATATTAAGAAAAAAACGGGTTGGTTCGGACAAATCCAAACTATCCAAATTGTAATTTGGTTCGGATTGGTTTAGATTTAAATTAGTTTGGACGGTTCGGTTTGAACATTTAAAATCCAAAATCCATTTGGATTCACTTATTTGGTTCGGATAAATCCAAATGATCCAGACGAACACCCCTACTTGCAACCATTTTGTGTAAATAAATTTAGGTCTATACCGATAATATCTATGTGTTGTTAAAACACCTAGCTAGCTCTTTTTATTTATGACATTTTCATTACATGTCACTAAAGGACAGTAGTTCTGTAGTGAGTTTACTTTTTACGTTGTTTATTTAATTATTTGTTGTTACCATTAATAATCAAGTATTTTTATTTATTTATTGAAATATATGCTAAGCAGTAAACAAGATTAAGATAAAAACTTTGGGTATGTGTTTTTTCTAAGTATAGGCTAATACGTAATAGGGTATATTGTAGAGCTTCTAAAAGATGGCCATTAATGTCATCAATTATTGTGTGCATTCTAAATGAATGGTCATAATTACATATAGAATATATCTATTCCCACTTGAGCTTTTTGAAAATAATAAATTAATATGGGAAATAAAAAAATAGAATAATGTATAAAATATGGGATTGCACCATTTCGGGGAAATATAGAAGATGCTAGCTAGAAGTCAAACTTTGATTATGAATGATTCGATCTATTAGATGAGACATTAACTTACAATGTAAATAAGATTTATTAGCAAGTTGGAATTCTTAGTTTTGGTCATTGGTCAAGATCGATTTCTAAATAAAGAGTGAATAGTTTAATATATTCATCCGTTAAGAAAAAATTAAAAAGTACTCCGTATTACTGACTATGAGTCAATCCAGTCATTGGGTGCACATAATAACAATTTTCTGAGAATTATGAAGTATACAAAATGGAAAAGAAAAGATGAATACACATATAATATTTCATGACAACTTAGATAATCTTGAAGGACTACAATTCTTTTTAAAGAAGTGAATTAATTTACATTTACACATTAAATTATGTTAATAACTTTTATCAATAATGTGCATTTTAATGCAAGCTGTTTAAGTAATTAGCTAACACCGTATGATGCAATTCGGAACTTTTCTTTCCAAGAAATACGTCGTGGCCTACACTGTATTATATTTTTTTTATTTAATCAAATTCTAGGTAAAATGTATATAACAAAAATAACGTTACCCAATCTTGTATAGAACTTTCAATGTGTAATTTACCTAAAATAAGAAATTCAAAAATAAATTATTCTTGTACCCTCTGATTGAACATTGAGAGAGGCTTGTATTGTTTTGAATCATTGGGCTTGTAGCTACTACTTTCACATATCTTTAAGCCCAAAAGAAAATGGGCTAAATTAAGCTCATACCCCATAAGAATAATCGGGCTAGACGTTGTATCCTGTTTATTTTTATGTGGTATCGTTAATTTTGTACTTTCAAGTAGGGGTGCACAAAAAAACCGGATTTTTATCCGGACCGGTTTAAAAACCGGTTTCAAACCGGTTTTTTGGTCAAAAATACTGGTTCAGACTCAAACCGGTTGGGGGCGGTTCCCAACCGGTTTCGGTTTTTAGCGATCGGATCGGATTTGTAACCGGTTTTTTTGAACCGGTTTTTTAACCGGTTTTTTTACCGGTTTTATGTAAAACCGGTTTTGTAACCGGTTTTGTAACCGGTTTTTACACTACCATTCGAAAAACTAGCCGTTATACTACCCCTTCGAAAAACTAGCCGTTACAAACCAAAAATATAGCCGTTACCCCCGAACCGGTTTCAAAACCGGACAAAAAACCGGTTTTTTAACCGGTTTTTAAACCGGTTTTCGGGCTGGAAAAAAAAGTGCCGTTTTTTTTACCGTTAAAGAGCCGTTGGGACGAGTTTGTAGCCGTTTTTTTGTCTTTTAGGGTCCACAATTCACCTATAAATACCCCTTAGGTGTTAAGGATCAATCACCACTCAAAACACTCTCATTTCTAGCTTAAAAACGCAAGTAATCTTTGCTATGGATTCGGAATCTCAACCTTCGGTTGGTATGGGTGAATCTTCTACCGACGTTACCGTTGAGAAGATACTTCCTACAAAGAGAAATCCGGACATTTGGTGCAATTTCGACTTATGTTTGATGACGGATGGATCGAAAAAAGCTCGGTGCAAAAGATGTAAGCGTTTCTTTAAAAAAAGATGGAAATACAAGTTTGAAGAATCATAAGAATAAAAGTTGCACCGTTGTAAAAATGGGCTCGACGAATGGCCAAACAACCATGGGAAATGACGGCAACATACAAACTTTCGACGCTAGTAGGCTTCGTCAACGAATGGCGAAGTTGGTGGTTCAAGAGGCGTTGCCCTTTAGCTTTTTCGACAACAAAAGGTTGACGAGCATGATCCAAGAAGAGTTGGAAGCACGCTATTCCCATGTAAGTCGTACTACCTTACGACGTGATGCTATAAAATTATGGAAACTTGCTAAAGATGATTTAAAAAAAGGTTTTGAAAATTTACAAACGGGGGTTAATTTAACTAGTGATGTTTGGACCGCCCCAAATTCTACACACGACTCGTACCTTTGCGTTACCGCTCATTGGATTGATCCCAATACTTGGGTAATGATGAAGCGTACGATTGCGTTTGAATTATTTGGGACTCCACATACGGGGGAAAATTTGTACCAAATTTTAGACTATGTTATAAGAAGTTATAAATTAGAGTCTAAAATCTTTTCTATGTCTTTTGATAATGCGTCCAACAATACAAATGCGGTTAAAAAACTAATTCTTAAATATAAACCGATTTGTAACGGTATTTTTTTCCATAGTCGGTGTGTTGCACATATTATTAATTTAGTTGTGCAAGATGGGTTACATTCTATCGAACCCACAACAACCGCTTTTAGAGTAATGCTAAAAGATGTTTTTGGTACTACCGGTTTAAGACATAATAAGTATATGAAATTTTGTGTCGATGCGGGGCAAGATTGGTTAGGTCCAAATTGGGACGTACCTACGCGTTGGAATTCCACTTGCCACATGTTTGAGTGTGCTTTGCGTCAAAAATTATCTTTAAGCATTTTCCATAATATGTTAGCCGATCGAAACCGTGTTGTACGATTTGAGGAGTCTAAGTGGGAAACGATTAGACAAGCTACCGAATTACTTTGTGTTTTCAAAAATGCAACAACTTATTTGTCGGGGGTTTACTATCCTACAAGTCCATTGGTGTTAAAACAACTGTACTTAATGTGTTCAAAAATAAATGACTTTGAATTTAGGGGTCCCCCATTTACCGAAATGATGGTAGCGATGAAAGAAAAACTTAGAAAATATTTTACCGAAATGCCCCCCGTTATAACAATAGCCGCTGCTTTAAACCCCATGATAAACACGTCATGGGTTGAGGTGTTAATTAACAATATTTGTAGCGATTTGAATTTGTGTGACGAAGACGTTCATTTTGCGGAAAATACCATTAAACATTTCAACAATTGTTTAACGAACATGTTTAATGCTTACTTGGAAAAATATGGTCCAACAACACACATTCATACCATGATGCACGAGGGGGCCTCTGGTTCGGGTCATAGGGATTATGATGAAAATGTTAGATTCTACAACACTTTGAAAAATGAAAATAGCAAACGAGCTCGTGATAACACCACTAGTAGCGAGCTTGGGAGGTATACACTTACCGATTTCTTGTCAACTATAAGTGTAGAAGAATTTCCAAACTTTGATATTTTGGATTGGTGGAAAGGAAAGGGTATCCAATTTCCAATTCTTTCCGCTATGGCTCGTGACCTACTAAGTGTTCAAGCTTCTACGGTAGCTTCGGAATCCGCTTTTAGTTTTAGCGGTAGGGTTATATCAAACAGGAGATCGAAGCTCAATCCTTTGTCGGTTGAAGTTATAATTTGTTTGAAAGACCATCTCGATGCAGCAGGACGTTTACAACATATTTCATCACTTGAGACCGAGTTGGGCGACGTGGAAGTTCGATTACATAACTTGGAAATAGAGGGACATATGTCGGTACCTCTAACACAAGAAGAACTTGCATTAGACATGGAACTACGCAACAATGTCATGCGAGATGAAGAATGAAGAAATGGAGGCGGCGAATGACGACGAAGACATGAAGAATGAAGACTAATTATCGTTTGGTTTGTATTATGTTTATGTTTAAATTTATGTTTAAAACTCTTGTATTTGGATTTAGAACTCTTGTATTTGGATGGTTTCCTTTAATTAAAAGTCGATTTCTATTGTCTTTTTACATATTGTGTGAATAAAAAATACAAAAAAAAATATATGGAAAACCCGTCAAAACCGGTTCAAACCGGTTTTTAAACCGAAAACCGATCCGATCCGACCAAACCGATCCGGCCAAACCGATCCGATCCTCATCGAAAACCGATGGAAAAACCGATCCGATCCGATCCGGTTACAAACCGAACCGAACCGGTTTGGACCGGTTTAGCTAATCCGATGCTAAAACCGGTTTAAAAACCGAACCGGTTTTGGCCAAACCGGTTTTGACCAGAGTTGACCAAAACCGATCCGGTTTTTAAACCGGTTCGGTTTTCCGGAAAATCCGGTTTGTGCACCTCTACTTTCAAGATCCAAACCCTCCTTAATAAGTTTTCTCGAAAATGTGTTTGCTTTCCTAAAATCATATAAAGTAATTAGATAGACCATTAAATTTGATTATAATCAGGATAGTAAATTAACATTATACAATTAATTATCTGGCGATAACCTAGCGCTAAATGTATCTAAAATGATTCTATACAGATCACAAGTTTGATATGTTCCATTATCCAGATAGCACGAGATTCATTCGGTTAATAGCTCCGGTTCGAAATAATACCGATTCAGTTTGGTTCAGTTATTTTGGATTTACAAATAATTAGAACAAAAAGTTAGACCATGTACAACTAGATTATCATAGTTTTCAGAAAATACATTAGACTTAAAATCATCAAATTGTACTATAGAATCGATAAAATAAGAACAAAAATCCAAACCAAAAATCATTTAGTTTGATTTTTCTGTAAAAAAGAAACCTTTACATTTCTACACCACAATTTTTACTTCTTATACCACAGAGTACAAGTTTTATAATAAACCGTACAAATGTTTCAAGCATTAATTGTACCCAAAACACCCCAAAATCATCTCCTTTTGGGACCGAACTTGTGTTTACCACACTTGCAAACAACCCCAAAATCTCCCCAATTTCTTCATTCTTCACCATTTTCACAGCTCAAAAGAAGAAAAAAAAAAAATGTTAGGTCGTCTCGCATCGAAGCGTTTGCTCGAGATCCGTCAAGTCTTCCGTCAATCTCCTCAGGTTTATCCCCAATTTCCTTCCTCCTCGTTAGTTTCTTTCAGTTTTCGTCACATGATTTCGATCCAATTTTCTGATAATTTATTCACTTGTGTGTTCTTCAGTCAACTCGATCGTTATCTACTGCGCTAAACTATGTAAGTTGTAATCGATTTAAAATTATTGTTCTTAGATTCGTCTGGTAGCTCATGTGATTTTGATTTTATTAACTATGTGTTTTTGTTGGTGTTTGTGTGTGTATTAGCATATTGATACTCCTGATAATAAAGCTAATGCTCCATGGGAATTCAATGCAGCTAACAAATCAAAGGTTAGCTTAAATCTGTGTGTTATATTTTTTCTTTCATTTCAGCCTATCTAGAAATCTGGAATTGGGGAATTTGTTTTCTAGTTTTGAAATAAACTTTCACTAAGCTATAAATATCATCAAGTTAGTTATATTTTTTAAATTAAATTGGTTATTTGTTACATACAGGTGACAGAGATTTTGTCTCATTATCCATCTAATTACAAGCAATCTGCAGTCATCCCATTATTAGATATTGCACAACAACAACATGGTGGTTGGCTTCCTGTTTCAGCAATGGATGCAGTATGTTTTATTAGTTATTACTTATATTTTTTTAATTTTATTTAAAATTATGTCATTTTTTGGATGATAAATATTTAAAATCTGCATTTATATTGTGTTGTGTTGTATAATGAAGGTGGCAAAAGTTGTAGAAGTTGCTCCTATTCGTGTTTATGAAGTTGCAACGTTTTATTCAATGTTTAATCGAGCAAAAGTAAGGCTACAAAGTACAAACACTGATTATTGACATTAAATGTAGAAATGATTTAATTTTTTATTTATGAATTATTTATAGGTTGGGAAATATCATCTTTTGGTTTGTGGAACTACTCCTTGTATGATTCGTGGTTCACGTGATATTGAAGATGCATTATTGAATCATTTGGGGGTGAAACGAAATGGTTTGTATTTTTTATTTATAAAAATTTAATACATTTTTTCTGTTATTTTATAAATGTTAATGACTCTAAAAGTGGTACCTAACGTAGTTTATTTCTTGTTTACTATATGCAGAAGTTACAAAAGATGGTTTATTTTCTGTTGGAGAAATGGAATGCATGGTGAGTCACTAATTATTTATAAAACCTTTTTATTTATAAAATGATAATATTAATTAATATCGTTCTTTTTTGTTACTTGCAGGGTTGTTGTGTAAATGCTCCTATGATAACTGTTGCTGACTATTCAAATGGGTCAGAAGGATATACATATAACTACTATGTGAGTATTATAAAATATAAACTACCCTTTTTATTAATTATGGCACAAATTATTTATTAATTAGAAAATTTAAACACTTATTTTATATGAAAAATTGCAGGAAGATGTTACCCCAAAGAGAGTTGTGGAAATAGTTGAGGCATTAAAACGAGGGGAAAAACCACCAGTAAGTAATGTATTTATATAAATATGGCAAAATGGTCGGTTCGGGTTGGGTAATGGGTCAAAACGGGCTCGGGTTAAAATGAGTATTTTTTTATACGGGCAAAATGGTTGATATAAAATGCCAACTTTTAAAATTTTGCAAAAATAATAACATTTGACATGCTCACTAGGTTACTAGGTCAGTTTTGTCTTCGTCTGTAGGATTTCTTTTTAAAGTTTTTTAGTTTTTAGTAATTGTTTTTACTTTTATTTAATAACAAATAAAAAAGTTAATGCAAAGAAATTAAAACAGAATCTTCACTCACCCTGGAATTAGGAATTGGGGCATAATATCTTGCTATTTTACACATATAACTCTTTTAATTAATAGTTAGTGTGTGAGATATGATTACCAAATTTATATTATCTAAACAATAATTTAAGTTTTTGAATAATATGATTTACGAGATTATATGCTTTAAAAAATCTACAATTTTTGACCCGTTAGATCACATATAATCTCTAGTATTACAATAAAGTATAAAAATCAATACATGAAATGATAATTAAATTGTTTTTTTTTGGTGATATTTGATAGCGTGGGACCCAAAACCCGGACCGTATAAATTGCGGGCCCGCGGGAGGAAATACTACTTTGTTGGGTGACCCAAAACCGCCCCCATGCCGTGATCTTGATGCTTGTTAAACCCTAATTCTTTCTCTTTTTTCCTCATGAAATTGGAAATTTGAATTATTTGTGGCAAATGTTTTTACCTAATAATGCTTATGAATTTTGATGTTGTTGACATTTGTAATGCTCAAGATTTTATATCGATTTCCAAGTGATTATATGAGCAATAAACTTATGTTAATTAATGGTTTATATCGATTTCAATAGAAATAGTTGGTTAAAAATGAAGATTGTAGTTCAAGATTGTCTAGAGGACACTTAACTTACCTTTCCATCTAACTTAGAAGAAAAAAGTCAAATATATGAAGTCAAAGATTTAAAAAGGTGTTGGATGCTAAAGCAAAGCAAAGCATAACCCCAATCAAATTTGTCATCCCCAAGATGCAAACTTTCATTTTTGTATGATTGTAAATTCTAAGTAGTTTTTAAGTGACAAGTTTTATCAATATCTATTCACATCATCAAATAAAGTCCGATAGATTTAACATAATTGTGCGTCCGATAGATTTAACATAACTGTGCGCAAACTTGACTGAGAACCGGTAGGAACTAGCAAACTGACCGGAACCAAATCGAGCTATACTTTTTTTATTCTTGGATTTGGATTTCATGCAAACTGGTTCTCGGTCCTCTGAAAAATACAAAAAAAAAAAAAAAAAAAAAAAAAAAAACCCTGAAAAGGGCCTAAAACCAGATTATCGGTCTCATCTAAGACGTTATTGATTCGGTTCTCGATTCAGCAGTAGGTTTTTCCTTGGTTCTCGGCCAGGTTCATTGCAAGTGACCCGACCTTATTTAACACCAACATAAATTGATCAAGATTAAAACTTTGTACATATGCGTACATCCATGTTGTCTTATTAGCAAAATACTTGTGCATCTTTATAATATTAAAAAAGGAAAATGTTAATGACAACCCTTAGGGCTGTCATTAAAAAGATAAAAATAACATAAGATAATCCTCCTGAATTTTAGAAATATTACTTTTTTAATCAATGTACAAACTTTTTATGCATGTTAGTGACAGCCCTTAACAAAACCCATTAAAAGATTAACGATCAACCTGATCTGGACACTTTGCCGGCTTTATTATTAAATGGGTTATCATTTCAAGAGAGAAAACCACTTCATCAACCAATAAAAAGTCAAAAACTACTTTCTGTATTACCCACCCACTCTCTCTAACCCATGTTTTCTGATTTTTTTTTTTTACTTTTTCGGTTTTTAACCGGGCTGAGAACCGGTTTTGTATGAAATTTAACCCGTGAACTGATTACGATTCGATCCAGTCCACCAGTTCTGACTGGTTACACCCATCCAGTTATTCATATATAGATTAACAGACATGTAACTTTTCTTTTTAATCTTTTAAAGTCATATACAAACATTACAACTTTAATATTTTTATATTTAATATAACTAACAAGTTAGATGAGGTGCAAAAAGAGAAAAAAATATTGAAAAACACACTATTAGATGTAAAAATTCTAACCATTCACATCCAAATAGATTTAATTTTACGTTTTTAACCTTCTTTGTAATTCTAAAATGGACATTCACCATTATCCATACACAAATGCTTGTTAATAAACACATAATGGTTAGTTTTACTATTTTCATATTTTATAATCATGATTTGAGACCACACTCGTGTGCCTACATATATGTATAAACAATAACGATACTCAATCTCTTCGGAAAAAAATATAGAGAAGTAAGATGTAGACAACACATGTATACGAAAATAAGTAGACTATTTACAAAGAAATATGTAATAGGAGTACAAGTAAGAATGTATTTACTTATTTATAATTATATATTAATGTCCCCACAATCCACTACTACAAAGAAATAAAATAAAAAACTAAAATTAAAAGCCACCACCACTACAAAAAGTTTATAATCTCCCTTTTCCTTAGTCACCCACCACTACTCTCACCAAAACACAAAAAAAGGCACAACATATCAAAGCAAAGTTTTGACAACTTTTTTACAATCTCTCCTCAAATCTTCTAGACTTCCAATTATTCTTATAATACATCATGAATGGTGGAAAAAAAGATAAAGTAACATATGATATGATGCTAATTTCACCTAAAACATATTGGTAAAATGATGATTTCATTTGCATCTACATCTAGGGCTAGGGCTAGAACTACATTCAAAGTTGTAAATTATTTTGTTTTTTTTTTTTGTTTTTTTTATAAAGGTGGTTTTGATTCGGGTTTGATAATTGAGTTTGAATCGAGTGGTTTTGTGTGATAAATTGCGGATGCAAGTGATATTGGCATGATACAAACTGCTTTTGATTGAAGAAATTGCATTGCGGCACCAATGTTTTCTTCCATTAATTTTGCCACCTGTCGTTCTGTACCGTCGTTTGACCATTTTTCCCATGCGGGTTGGTTTCTTCCTCCTTCACCGCCTTCTTCCTATTGAAAAAAAGTCAAACTATCGTCCGTTGTGGAATTATAAAAGTCAACAACTTGTATATAAGTCAACTCAGTTTATACAAGTAAAATTAAATAAAAAAGATGACATTTTGCGAATTCTATAAAAAAAATATGATTTTACCTCAACGGATGATTGTATGTCAGTGACAAGTGGCGCTACAGCACTGGCTCCACCCAATCTACTCATACTCAATACCTTCAAATTACAAAAATGGAAAATAAATAAAAACATTATAATCTTTCTGCATAACTGAAATTTCGCACGATGAAACTAATAATAATGTTTCCAAAATCATGGCTAAAATTTGTCCAGCACATATACATATACTATATATGCATATATGTGTTTAAAGACCAACAAGCTAATCCAATCAAACCGAGTGCTTATATATTGACAATTTTTGGTGACATTTTTGGCAAATTATACACATTTAACATTTTGATTAGAATTGTGAGTTAATATAATATTATTAGTCACGTTTAAAAAAATGGATAATTGTATAAAAACCAAATATTATGAACATATTTGTTTTTTTTACCTTAACTTGAAGCCTTAGGAACTTCACATAATCCACAATTTCATCGAGCATTGCAGCTCTATCTGTCTGCATAAGAATATAAAAAAATATATTTCTTAAAATAAATGGAAAAAAATTGATATTGCGAGAAAAGAAACATTAAGAATGCATAATACATTAGGGTCGTAAACAAAAATAAACAAATATAATTTTTAGTATTATTTATTGTAATATATACGAGTAGATTGTATGTATACTCACCTTATTGACACTAGGAACCAGTTCTTGTAATGCTCTGATTCTTTCAGCTATTCTTACACGCCGAAGCTGTTTTGAACAACATTTTTAATTTTTAAATTAAAATAAATGAAAAATAAATAAAACTTAAAGGCAATAATTAAATATCAAGATTTTGTGGTTTATTTAAAATTTTAGAATTTAAAATTTCCTACTAAATTTGATCAATCACAAGTGTACTAATCACATACTTAATGCTTACAACTTGAAATTGTGAATAATGAAAATAGATTATGAAAATGAATCAAGAATTATAATTACAAATTTACCCTTTCAGCAATGCTGTGTGGATCTGTAGCCTGCCCTCTTTTTGCTCTGACCCGTGTGGGTCGAACAGTAGGTGGATTTAGAGCGGTTTGAACCGTGTTACGCATTGGCTGGCCCTGAAAACCCTAAAAAATCAAACATTTTTGTCACTGCATGAAGTATAAACTCTGTGATCGGTGAAATATTTACAAATTATCTGCAAATTTCATTTTCAGTTGAGAAGATTACATTAAAGAATCAGAATGACGAACAAAATCATAACAGGCAAGTAATTTTCAACAGAATCATAAGCATGAAATAGATGTTTATTAAAAATTGGGCAATGATTCACGGGGAGAAAGTCAAAGTTTTGAATTGAAATGTAACTATGAAGTCAAATTATATGTCAAACACTTTGAATATAAAATTAAATTTAAAAAAAAAATATATACAAAAAGTTGACAGAAACTGACAAGAGCTAACGGATCAACAGGCATATATTCCGGTAAGAAAGGAAAACTTTTCATATGATTCTATAGGAATGGTAGGGGAAGCAACTCATCGAACAAAATTTATAAAAATAAATTGATTCCAATAATCTAATTGCCAAATTTCATATAAGTCAAAAATTATATTTAAACGGTGAAGTTATTACCGAAGAGGAAACACGGCTATCAACGACGTCGTTTCGAAACCGTTTACCACTTCCAGAAGCATCATCCATCTTCAGAAACCCTCCTTTTCCATGCTCTAAACTCAACCCTAACGGAAAATGAAACCCTCCGCCACCACCAGCAATACCACCAGCTAAATTATGATGATGATGATGACCGGAACCGTCACCGGCGGAGCTCAATTGCAACATCATTGAATTAGCAGCAGCAGCAGCAGTTCCAGCTAAACTACCTTCGTTTCCCGCCAAATTCGGATCAGTCGCACGACTCGCACCGGCAAAATTAGCAGGAAACCCTAGGATTTGTTCGAAGAAATCGTCGGCTGTGCCGTCGGAAGGATTGCTATTCGCCATGATTGCAGCAAATTATAATCAATTTTAAATCGATTACAACGTAATGATACACAAATTTTGGTTTCCACAGTGTAATTATAAGAGCAGAGTAGATATATATAGATAGAGATTGAAAATTAAAAGCTTTATTTGTAATGATTATAGATTTCTACTGTGTGACTCTGAAGAGAGAAAGCTTTCCTTTTTCTTCTTCGTCTTTCTCGCAAAGCTTGAAAAATAATGGAGGACGGTTTATAAAGGTACATCGTTTTGTCTTATTTACGAATGTACCCCTATGGTGTAAATTACACAAATGGTCCTTAAACTTTTATTATTTTTTTTTAAGCTTTAAACTTTATAAACTCCCAATAAAACCTTTTGAAAACTACATACTTCCTCCGATTCAAAATAAGTGATATAATTTTCATATTTGGGTATATCAAAATAAGTAATACACTTTAAAATTTTACCTTATTTGGTAAAAGATAGTGGACCCCACACCCACTAATTGAACTACTTTAATAAAGTGAAATGATATCTTTATCCTTACTTTTACTTTTAAACATCATTAACCTTATTTTATTCAAAAATTGTGGGCCCGATTCCCCATTAACCATCTAATTAATCTAATTTAATCTCATCATAATTTTTTGCCTTAAAAACCGTAAAATCAAGAATGTATTACTTATTTTGAATCAGAGGAAGTATGACATTTGTGTCAATCATTTTGGTCCATATTTGTTTCTTTTTTCTTGTATATAAACGAGTTTTTAACTAAATTGACTTATTTAATACGAGAATTTGATTAGTTTATCGAAGGAAGTAATGCACGCTTAGAAGGTTAAGTTGATATATCATGACAAGGGTTTTTAAAAAAAAAAAAAACAAAAAACTGAAATGATCCGTATGATACAAAACCGTAACTTAACATAACTTCGTCTATAAACTAACATTTAGTTACTAGTTCAGTTATAAATAGGTTATAAATCTACAACAAAA
The DNA here is from genome assembly GCA_963853835.1 of Calendula officinalis. Taxonomy (NCBI): domain Eukaryota; kingdom Viridiplantae; phylum Streptophyta; class Magnoliopsida; order Asterales; family Asteraceae; genus Calendula; species Calendula officinalis. The sequence goes on from OY970820.1 coordinate 102,021,427, forward strand.
TTACAAATACAATGATTAAAAAAACTCACCCAATTCTATCTCGGTCTAAATTAACGGGCCTATGGGTCCAAATCCAATATTTTTGTTGCATTTCTAGACCTAAACCGGTTTGACCACCGGTTTGACCACACAAGGACTAGTAGTCATGTTTCATATATTAATTGCAACATTATATTTGTACCGGCCCGTTTTTCTTATTGTTGAATCTTGAGAAATGATTGCAGGCCCGATTGAACTCTACCCGAAAAGAACGCTTCTAGCCTGCATAACAAATTTAAAATCTTAGAAACTTCCGGTCACTTTTCGACCCGTTTGACCCATTTCCATCTGTACAAAGAAGAAAACAAAAAAAATAATAAATATAAATTGAAATGAATTACTTGGTGGAACATTTGAAATAAATAGTTTCGGGAGAATTATAAGTTCGAGCATTTGCAAACATCCGCCTTGCATCAGCAAGAAACATCTCGAGTGTTACATAATACTGTTCTGATTCCACCCTTTTTGACATCGTTTTAAGATCTAAAAATAAAATAAAAACATTTATTAGTGTCAAATTATCAAAAACTACAAGGTGTTATTCGGGCCGGTTTTGGGTTATACGGGCGGGTTTCAGGTTATTTGGATTGGGTATTAATAAGTCACAAATTTAACCGAATAGTGTTTCGGGTCACCCGTTTAACCCGATTCTTAATCGGGTCTGGAGGGCCAAAAAGAAATCAATATTTATCCAAAAAATATTATTTTTTTAAACAACCCGTTGTAAGAAATGTTGCGATTTTCATTATAAACTAAGACCCAAAAAGAAAATTGTTGTAATATTCATGGAGTTGGGGAATAAAGATTTATCTTGTTAAACAACCCGTCGTAAAAAAAACCTAAAAAGAATTTGTTGTAATTTTCATGGAGTTGGGGAATAATGATATATAATTAATGTTTATAAAGAAACGTAATAATTTATTGAGTTATTAGTTATTATATGCATAAAAATGTGTGAATAGATAAAAATAAAAATAAAAAATGTAAATATTGGATAAAATAGATGTTTACCCATGGGATCTCTAATGATGTCATAATAATCTGGAACATCACGTATATCTACAGGTTCCTTGAAAGGCCAAGCATCAGTATGGTCATGCAATGCCTGCATAAAGTTGAATTTTCTTCATATTAAATTAATTTAATAACAAATACTGTAATAAAAATTAAAATCCAATTACTTTTACTTTTACACCTTTTTTAAATCTGTTATACAAATTATAAGTTTTGGACCGTCCTGCTTTGGTAATTAAAGAGCAAACTATACAAAAACTTATTTATTCACAATCAAAGGTATAATTTTTTATTTTTTTTAACATAATGAGGTATTAAAACTTTTTTTATAACCAAAAGGAATATTTTTTGACCAAAATTGTAGCAAAATATGGTAAGAATTCCACATTATGGTAGTAAAAAATTTCAATTTTTTTCCCCCTTTCTCTGGTTATTATTTACGCTCTAATTACCAAACTTGGCTGTTCAAAACTTGTAACTATTAAAATAGTAACTATTATTTATTTATTTTAGGATTGATAAGTTACCTTTAAAATTGACCTCATGAAATTAGTCAACTTCTGATTTGAAGTACCATCTGTAGAAGAAGAAGTAGTATTGAAAAGCTTAAAACGAGAATGTCCCCATTGATCTGGGGCCCACCCAGCTTCCCCTGTAATGCACAACTGTCAATTAGTACTTTTTAAAATAAATTATAAAAAATAATATTTAGAATTTCAGTTACTATGTATAAACTACAATAAGTACAACCAATAATATCATTTTAAAAAGAAAAAAAAAAACTTTTGCCTACTATTGATCAAGTAAAAACCTTTAAAGAAGAGTTGTTATATAAACAATTAAACATTAATAATAAAAGTAAAATATAAAAAATAAATAAAAAATCTGAAATTTCAATGACAACTAACAGATGACTTACTCAAACCAGGAATATCTTCAAGTTTACAGATTCTTTTTGGAATTCCAGATTCTTTCTGTGAAAAAAGTCGAAAAATTAGGTCAAGCCATATATATAAGAAGGATTTGATTATTAATTTAAATAAATGTGTTTTCTAAATTAATAATTTATAAAGTGGAAAGTGACGGTGAGCATACCTTTTGAAAATCAATACCAGAGTAGACAATGTGACAGTTTGATAGCTCTCTAATTTTCTCATCAATTGCCTGAAACACAAAATAAATATAAATAAATAAATGATAAATATAATTGTACATATCAGCAAGCTAAGAAAGATGATTCATTGATGAACGCCTTGAAGAATTTTCTGCAGTCTTTTGTTAGGGTATCTTGATTATGAACATTTTAAATGTTTTTGGTAAAATCCAGAATCTAGAAGTGCCAATTTTGACCCGTTTACTTATTAATGGGTCAATTTGGGTTATGTTTCATCTCTAACAGACCCAATGAATTAAAAATAAATAATAAAATGCAAAAATAAGAAAAAGAAAGAGGTCAAACGGGTCGAAAGTCTCCTAGAGTTTATTCTTAATGGATAATACCTCCTAATTCGGTTTTATTCTAAAATTAGATTATTATTGTAATATAATTTTAATAATTAAATAATTTAAACTAATTATTTATTAAAAAAATATTTTTTTGTAGCCTTACCTGCCTTTGACGATGAATCATGGTTGATAAATCAGTGTATGGAAGCTTTGGATCAATTTTACATTCCATAAGAATCCCTCCATCATAATCTTTTATATACCTAAAAATACAAGATTAAGGAAGAGAAATTTAATAAATAAATAAAAATTACAAACACATCAGAGAAAACCATTACGGGAATTTATCAACTGTATAAAAAGAAACAATATATACATATTGAATAAATAATACTAAATTTTTAATTTTACATATACATACCCATGCCATCGTTCTTTCTCCAGGAAAATATCTTTTGTGAAGCCCTAAAAATGGAAACACAGTCGTTTTAATTCTTTCACTAAACATATATGTGTTCTTTTTTAAGGAATAATGTGTCAAAAATAACCAAAAATTAAATAAATTGTCTAACCTGTTTATTAAAATAACCAACAGCATTATTATCTGCATATGTGAGAAAATGAGTAAGCCCATCAACATCTCGTGCATGTTCTTTTAAATGATTCATTAATCTAGTCCCATAGCCTTTTACTTGTTCATCTGAAGTTATTGCACAAAAAGCTATTTCTCCAAACTTTTGGCTGAAATAACATATAGAAAATAAAAAAAAACCAAATAAACGAAATCTATTTTGTTTTTTTAAAGGAAATATGACAATTTAATGAATGAATTAACTTGATATTTATACCTGACATAAGGGCGGTATGTAATGCCACCAACAACGGTATTTCGCCTTATAACCATTACAGATTTGTGGCCTCTGCATTAGATAAATATTTTTATAATATAAAAATATGATAATGTGTTGACTTATTGAGTTATTTCCTATGAAAAATGAATAAAACATAATTTATATGAAAATAAGTTAATAACATACCTATCCATCACAAGACGAACAATGTATTCCTTAGGCATGTTAGGTAATTGTCTCGCAAATATATTCTTCAGTCCAATTAACCTGCCAAAAACTCATAAATTAATACAATTTTAAAAAACAATAACCGTATTTCAATCTTTTATAATTTCCAGTTATTAGCTATATTAACGAAATTTGTGCCTAATTAAATAATAATAATAAAATATTGAAGTATGCAAATTAAGAGAGAGAGAGAGAGAGAGAGGATACCAGATCATATGTTCATCATTTTTATCATTCGATACACATACAAATTTGAGTTTTCCAGCTTCCTCCTGCATATGTCAATAACTTACTTCACTAAATCTACAACTATAAAATCAATTCAGGGGTGTTTGGGAAAGCTTACACATCTTATGCTTATTTACAAAACAGCTTATTAGCTTAAGTTTATGACTTATTAAGCTCATAAGCTTAAGTTGAAAACTCATAAACTTGAGTTAATAAGCTCATAAGCTCTTAAAATTAAGTTTATCAGTCTTTTCAAAGTTCAATAAGCTGTTAAACTGTTAAATTAAGCTTAACCAAACATCATCTAATAAGATAAATTACTGATAATACTTGTTCAACTAGTTTACTAGAAGCGATCATTTTACTAATATAGAATTACAGATGTTAGAACTTGAAGAACTGAATTACCTCTCGTTTTAAGCTCTCTTCTCTACCACAATAAGCTCCGCTGGTCTGCAAATTCTCAGTAAATATACTCTTAACAGTATCCTCCTTCACCACAGTCCCCGGAATAGCAGCCGGAGTAGACACCGCCGCTGAACCACCCGCTCCGGGACCGACGTCCTTCCCTAAATCCGACGGCTCAACTTTCACAATATTCTCCGTCTTCGGCTTCACGTTTCTCCCCACAGGCCCAACGTTATTCTCCAAACGAGAAGCAGTAAAGTTCCTCATCGACGAATCATCATACTCTTCTTCTTCATCATCAACAACATCTTCAAATTCTTCAGAATCGTCGGAATCAACACCACCGCGAGCACTGATGCTCTCGAGGTCGTCATTTGAGGTAAGCGCGCCATCTCGTGTGTCGGAGAAGGAGGAAGGGAAAGGTGGCGCGTGATCTTCAGGCGCGCTGAGCTTCCGTTTGTGGATTGATGAGGTGGCGGAAGCGGAGGCGGAGTGTGACGGTGACGGAGATTGTGAGCTGCGTGATCGGAGTGGTGCCGTTAAGTGAGATGAATGTGTATCCATCTCGATTCAAATTTCAAATCCTTCCGCTCAAGGTTTCAATTGTGAATTCAAATTCGATTTCATACAATTCATACAATTGAAATCGAATTCGGAGGGAGGGTTTTGTTACAAAATTGGGGCTAATTTCAGTTTCAATAGGGGTGTTAGATGCAGAAAACGGATTGTTGAAACATTTGGACATGTTTTTGTGAAATATTTACAATTTTAGACAATGCAAATTAGACCGAGAACCAACTGGAACCGCATCACCGAATCGTAACGAACCGAACTACATCGGTTCGGTTCCCGGTTCTAATTTTTATGAAAAAGTCGGTTCTCGGTTCCAACTAGTTTGATTCCGAGCCATTCGATTTGGTCTAAACCGAGAAAAAACGAAAAACATCGAAAAAATTACTTCGATCCTCGTTTCGGTTCGATTTTTGAACCATTCACATAAGTATTTTAGACTTTTAGTAGTATGTCATAAGTGACTGTTGGATATATGTGATTTAACTTTAAACTAACTTCTTAAATTCTAGTGGCGTATAGTAATAACTAATAACTAGCAGAAAGTGTCTCGCATGATGTCGCTAAGATTTTCATACGACGCTCAAAAGGTGGTTTATATTAGTAAACTTTTCAATTATACAACATATAGGTATATGTGCAACATGTGTTATTGTGTGTTGTATTCAAGTTGTTTCTATCCTTATTTATTATGTAAATTTGTATTCGTTAGTTTATTTTATGTAGTAGTGTGTACTCTTATATCAACCGAAAAGTATTTTCATAAAAATAAGAGCGAATTACATCTAAGGTCCATGTGGTTTACCACTTGTTGAAGCCAAAGTCCCTAAACTTCATTAAGTACACTGAGAGTTCCTAGTGTATCAATTTTGTTGCAACCGTAGTCCCTGAAGCAAACGGACGTTTATTAAAGTCGTTAAATCCCCCATGTGCATATCACATGATGGGTAGTATGGTCATTTTCCACCCTTCCTCATATTTAAATCCGAGTAAATTACATGGGAAGGTCCCTGTGGTATACTACTTATTACAACCTTAGTCCCTGAATTTTATTTATTACACTGAAAGTCCCTGGTGTATAATCAGTTATTTTATAATTTTTGGCCTCTTTGTAACCAACTTTATAAAAAAAATCACTAATAATATATAAAAACTCATGTATTTATGAAATATATATGTAAATAATTATTGTATTGCAAATTGAAAAAATTAACAAAATTAAACAATATCGGCACTTCTACCATTTATCAGGAGAAAAAAAGTAGCCCATATCAAATCGAAGTAATTCAGTCAATTATACTGACCCATTTTAGCCCATTTTGGCAGCAATCTTGTGCTCTTGTAGTCTTGTGTATAACAGTACATCACTTGGTTTGGGCCGGTTGTGAAAGCTCAACTTTGTAACCGGTTAGGCCCAAACTTTAATAATAAAGCTGAGTTTGAGTTCTATCATACTTAGTATTAGAAAGATATTAATATTAATATTAATACTATATAAATTACTTTAAATATACAACATATTAAACTAATAATTATAATGTTTATAATGATTTATGTAGTATCAAAATCACCATCTTATAAAAACATACTTCTCTAATTTTTAAGAAGAGTTCAAACACTTCATATTTTCTCAAGATAAAACAATGTACTACTATAAGATTTCAGTTCAAATACATGTCCTCTATTTTAGATATTTAGCACTCTTATTAATGTATACAACAAATGAAATAAACTAATTTTAGATATGTATTTTGGATATTGAGTATTTGCTTGAAAGACCGAGCACAAAGAAAATACATAATTGTTTATATGTGATTATAATTGTAATTATATTATAATATATCAATCAAACAATTTTGACTGCTTTCATTTGTAAAACAGATTAATATTGTTCATTCGCAGCGGTATATATAATAATATAATGTAGATATAAGTATGTAATTGTTACATATTTTATTTGAACATGTAATTACAACCGTTTAATAATGCAATGTCATTTTTAAATTTAATTCATAACAAATAAGAGTGTAACTTGTAAATAGAGAAGTTTGGTAAAGGGACAATATTTAAAAAAAATGATTCCTTACCCAACTAATAAAGAAAGCACAACTTCTCCATTTCTTTTTCTTTTTACTCCTCAAAGTCATCATTGTTTTAAGTTTTTTGCAACTTTTGTTGTTGAGACATCTTCTTTACAAATTTGGTCCTTTTTCCTTTTCATCATCAATGAAATTTATGATGATTTGGATGCACTTTATACTAGCATTAGTTGCAATGTTTTTAAATAAAATTGAACGGGAATAAGAGAAGGTAACTGGTCATGAGCTGTTAGATCGATGATTTTAAAATTATAAATTATCAATTATAAGATTTAATCTATGGCCACCAAAATTATTTTATAAAGCATAAATAATAGACCTTTTTTTTTTCAAGATGCATATTATGAATCATGTCCGAGTTATGGCTTTATACGAATTACATAAATACGACTAATTCTTTCCTTTTATTTCACGTGATTGTTTTATACATACATTAACAATATAAAGTAAATAAATAAACCACGTTAATTTAATTTTATATTGTAACAAAAAAAAAGTGGACAAGTTAAAAGACAAAAATGGCCGACTTCGAGAATCAACATATGACCACTTTGACCGTAATCTAAAATATAAAGAATTAATTAAATATTTATCGTTAACCTCATATTCTCCGCATAACCTTGCTTTTTCTTTTCCTTTGTTTAAAGAAATGTGACATTTTATCTATCAATAAAACACGATAGTTTTTGTACATATATGCAATTTTTACTTGATATTCATAAATCCGATTTTAATATGTCTTGTGTACGGCTTGTTTTGATTCTTTTAGTTTTAGTAAAAACCGCCGACAAAAGAAAAAGATAAAAATAAAAATAATTATATTATTATTATTAAGACTTATATACACATGTTTTTACTTAGACAAGTTCTTCCCTTTCAAGCTATATTCCGAATATTTTACGAACCGGCTAATGTCAGAATGACCATCGTTTTGTGGTAGTTCGGAGTCGATGTGAGCAACCTCTGTGGCTATATTTCTTTTGCTCCACTGATAGTATATCAAATTTTTTTCCTTTTTATATATCTATACATTTTTATAGACCTTTTTGTAATTTGTAATTTGTATTTTTTTCTTAAATCTACGTAAGTTAACCAACACATTTTAATCACATATTCTATAATTTGATGTCGACTGGTTGATTAGACGCTATATTTGTAATTTCTGAAATCTTGTTAAAGAATAGTAGAATACTCTTTCACCATCAAATGTTTTGGAACTTTTAAGCTACCGACACTTGCATCCAAACATTGAATGACAAACTATGCATACATAACCTTTTTTCTAGGCGTGTGTAACTAAGGTCATGAAACATGCAAATTTAATTAATTTGAGAAACCATTAATATAATTTTATATAATAAACCTATAAAAAATAGAACCATGTCAATGGTGGCCAAGCTATTTTTTTCACTTCTTGAAAGAGAAAAAAACTTTAATAAGTATTCTCTTCGAAATAGTCGAAAAAGGTAAATTCATAGTACATACTACATAATGATTAAAAAAACTATGATCGACCCTTAAATCTAGAAAACATATGGCTTTTCCATAACAACATTTCTAAAACTGTGTTTTCAAAAAGCTTTCATTAGTTGCTTTTCTAAAATGATGTTTAAGAGATGTCAAACACATATAATCACTTATACGTTATTTTTATCGACATTGTTAAACTAATTACTATCTTCTATCAACTAATATACAAGCATCTTAACCGGATAAGGGCATGTTTGGAAAAGCTTATTAATGGGGCTTATGAGCTTATTAGCTTATTAAGCTCAAATAAGCATGCAAATTTGAGTTTAACAAACTAATAAGCTCCTAAGCCCTGTTAATAAGCATTCTCAAACATGCCTGGCCTAAGATTAAGTGAAATGAAACATGATAGTAAATTAAACGCTTGTTTGCTTCAATTTCATATCCAACTAAGCATTAACATGCACGTATTCACACGTATGCAAACACATAATAATGTATTGAAGAGATAAATTATGAGATAAATCTTGTTTAGGCACGAGAGGAAAACAAATATTTGGGTTAAGATCGCGTTATTAATTAATACTATAAAAGTACAAAGAGAACCACGTGATTAGTCTTTTAAGAACCGATTAAAGTATGTTATAACCCTCAAATTCATGAGGCACGTGAGGATGAAGAAATAGGTCCCCTATATATTAAGGTACTCACGAACTTTATTTTATCATATTTTTCTTGTTCTCATGATTAATTCTAAAATATGACTAACCTTATATCATAGTATCCAATAATTTTGAAACATGACCTAGAATATTTTTATTAACAAGATATCAGAATTCAAACCTCACTTAATAACACTTATGATATAATCAATGAGACGATCATTTTAAACACAAATGTATCACCACAAATAATTCTTTGAGAATATAGTTTTGTATAATGAATCACCAAACCATGTCAACCGATAAGTGAGCACTTGATATGAGCCCGCACCGTGTTACACGGTAGTGGTGAGCTCGGTTAAAAAACCGGACCGGACCGAACCGACCCGAAACCGATAAATCTGAAACCGAAAACGGTGAATTTTCAAAACCGAACCGATAACATGTTATCGTTTTGATTCGGTTTGGTTTCGGTCCGGTTCGGTTTCGGTTTTTTAGGCCAAATGTTCATCCTTACCCCAAAACCGAACCGAAACCGAAACCGAAAATGATTAATTATTAAAACCGAGACCGAACGATAACATGTTATCGGTTTTGGTTCAGTTCGGTTTCGGTCGGTTTTCAGTTCGGTTTTTTCGGCCCAAATGCTGACCCCTATTACACGGTGTGACTACCAAAAACGTGTCATGTTATGTTACTCATGGAGTCATGGGACATACATCATGTCATTGTCAAGTGCCAATGGGTCTTAACACTTAAGCTTAACCATTGCCAACCAAGGGTGTGTAGGGTAAGGTGTATAATGGTAGATGGATATATATACTATCCAAATTAGGTAATAAAAGTATTGTGGACCATAAAGAATAACACCCTTCATCTCACCTCATATATTCAAAGATTATCAACATTAAGTTATATTGGGGAATGGGGACCCCTTTTTCATCGAGTAATAGTATTTAGGTCTATCATTTAGACCTACTCATTAGATGAAGACACATATTAAAATCAAGGGATAATATTAAGAGAGAAAATTAGTACAATACACAAAAATATATATGAGTAGGTTTAAATAGTATTGACTAAATATAATTTCTCTTTTCCTCCTTATCGTCATACGTTTTTCCAAGATTCACAAATATAAAAGATAGAAACTAACCCAAAAACCAACAAACCACAAGATTGAACCTTTTATCACCTACCCATCATTACAACTCAAGAAAATCACCAACCCGAAATATTAAAAAAAATGTTTTAAAATAGACGAATTGGATTTTTCTATAAGCATTTTAACTACAATGCTTCAAAGTTTAAATCAACAATATTTAGCTACAATTTTCCAAAACATATTATTTTCAACAAAAAAAAAAAGATTTTTAAGACCAGTTTCTATAACAATGATAAAAAAAACCACAAGATCAAATTGTATTTAAATTCAATTACATTTCTTCAAGATTAACATAAAAAACCACAAGATAAAAGATTGTACTGAATTCAATTACATTACTTCAAGATTAACAACCCAAAAACCAACAATACTAACCAGCACATCAAAATACTAACATAACCCATAGGATAAAAAACCATAAAGATCGAAACTTTAGTTACACAATATGTATAGTATTAACCTATGCTGTAAATGGTTCATTAGCCATAGTCTAATATTAAATTATGCAAGAAGCTAACATAACACTTTCTATATTCCTGACAGAAAAATAAATAATTAAAAAGAAATTAGATAGCAACAGGGGAATCAGGTAGAAATACTAGTGCAGTCTGCAAACCATAGAATATTCAATTTATTTTTTTATTTATATTTTTATCAAAAGCAGTTAGTAAAAAGATGGACCCTTACACCAAAAAACACCAAGGGGACTTCAGTCTACCCATCTTATCTTTTTTACTATATATTTTCTTTTTTCTTTTTCTTTTTTCCCAAAATAGTCAAAATACCACAAAAAAAACTTTCAGGGTCCAAATTAGTCAAAAATCCCAATTCACCCAATTTCATTTCTTGATTTGGGTTCGATTTCGATAATCAAGAACCACAAATTCGAAATGAAAAACGGATTGAAACGGGCTGAAAACTAATCGGGCCCGAATCAAACCCGATCAATCACCTTCAATCACAGAAGCTAACCCGCTAATGATTTTTCCTCCGGTTTTCGGCATCTTCGGTTTTATCTCTAATAACTCCCACTGTTTCACATTTCCATCTGCAACACCACCCATTTCTTCAATTTCATCAATCAAAATCTGGTCTTTCGGGTTGGAAATCGGGCAACCCGAATTCACTGTTGTTTCATTAAAAGATTGATTATTATTATCAATATTATTGTTGACAATTCGATTGCAAGGAGATAACCATTTAGCTTTGACATAATCAGCTCTACGCCATGGTGGTAAAGGCATTCCTTTTTTCTTCAAACTCTGTTTTGCAGCATCAGAAACTATATTTATGATTTTTTGAAGACGATCGGGTCGACCCACGAATATTTGAGGGAGTGTTTGGAGAACCGATTTGTAGCTTTTGGTGGATCTTGCAATTTCGAATTCTGATCTGAAATCTATATCGATTATTAATCTATCACCACCTTCAATTACAGCATCAAGATACTCATATTCCCCTGTTTTATAATAAATATAGTTAATTATAATCAGATTCAAAGATCCGATACGAAATAAGAAAAACTGGAAATTAGGAAAGTGAACTAATTTCATTAATTTATCTACAACTGTGTCAATTTCAAAGGAAATTAGGAAATTTGGGGAATTGTTGATTACCTGCTGGATATGTTGAAGTTTTTTCCCAACGGGATTTACAGATAGAAACAGTGTATCCATTTGCTATGAGGCCATCTATAACGATTTTTCTACTGATTTCATCTTTCCGTTTACAGATCTTGTTTTTATCGACGATTTTTGCAGTATCTGCTAATAAATTTCTTTCGGAAACTGTCTCGCAAAGGACCAGACTCTGTATAAATTCAATGCGTGATAGACGTTTTAGGGTTTTAAATTAGAGAAATTTCAGCAATTGGATAAAATTAGAGTTTAATGGATAATTGATTATCACCTTAAGAGGATCAATGGCGTCTGTCGATGAACAGTGGTTGTTAGAGTTCCCAAAACAATTAAACGAGTCGAATTCATCATCGGAACCATCACTGGTGCAGTAATTGTTGTGCCGGCCACACTTGATCACTCCGGCAACTCCGGTAACGGACTGCTTCTCGTTGTTTTCTTCTATGAAATTCTGTACCATTTTGTCCAAACAAACGGAACTCGGCTCGAATTCTTCTGAACAGTCTTTGCCGCTTTGTGATTCGCCGGCGACGAACTTATCAGCAACCGCCGATGATCTCAAAAAGTTCGAGAAATCAAACAAACGTCTCAGCCGAGACTTCGGCATAATCTTCACCGGCTCACAACATTCAGGTGTGGTGGAATCGATTGGTTGTATCTTCATTGTCAAAGGCATCGTACAAATTTCTCCCCCGATTATCGATTTCTATCCTCTAATTTGAACGAGAAAACCCTAAAACCTAAAAAAAACCTACTTATCACAAAACCTCAATTATTATTACAAATCAAAAACAAAATTCAAATGGCTGTAATAGTAAAAACACAGCACATGAACTAATTTCTCATCATCGGATCACAAAATCGAGCGGCACAAAATCCTAGAAATCGGCCTAAAACTTCAGAAAAACCTGCAAAACTGATGCTTTTATCTTATAGATTAACCATTATTTTATATCTATACGTCTATTATATTATTATAATAGCGATTTGTGAGACAAAATCAAGGAATAACTTCTAATTTCTGCTACGTTACGCTCGCTTTCGCGTAGGGTTTTCAGCTACTGTTAGGTTTTAGGCTAGGTAAGTACGTCACCCACAGAGATGAACACATCACCGCTACGTAAATGAACGAAACGACGGACGGCTATCGGAAAACTCATCTCCGGCGAAATCATTACAAAACTTTACGATCAGAAATCGCCGGCGACGGCAAAAGTCGATTATCGGAGTAATTACAACAATTTTCAAGTGGTTCAAGGATTTGGGGGTAGAAAAGGAATGAGAACAGGGGTAAGGCTTTCTATATATAGGAATTTGTGTAAACTGCTGACGTGGATTTTGTTTTGTCTACGTGGAATACAACGTGGCAGTGACCACTCCGTTATCTTTGTTCATTTTAACGTCCGTTACAAATTTGGATGCTGCTAGAAGTTGCGACGTTGCTTATAATTTGAAATTACCGACTTAACCCTGAATAACAGGATTGCTAGAGGCTTCCGTTAAATTCCGACCCGCCCCGTTCCGTTAAACCAATTTTATCTTATTTTATTACTTTAAATTTTGTTTTAACATTATAATATTATTATACTAAATTTCTACATTTTGATATATATTTAGTAAATTATAATAATCGAACAGTTACTTAATGTATTATTAAAGCCTATAATAACGAAACTTTTGATATATAAAAAGATGCTGGCAAATAAGAGAATAACCTATAATGTAGCAATTTGAATAATACCACAGATATTAAATGTTTTTACAAATAAGAGAATAACCTAAATCCAATTTTCTAAAATTCAGTAAGGTGTTGTTTGGTTCGCAGAATGTTTCTGATGAAATTGAAATATAGGAAGGAATTAGAATTCGTCAAGATTTGGAATCCAATTCCATAGTCTATTTGGTTGTCATGGAAGGAAATTGGAATCCAATTCAATATTATGTTTAGTTGACATGAATTGGAATTAGAATTATCTAAAATGACGAATTTACCCTTATTACTAGTAATGCTTGGTTGGTGGTGGTGGGTGGTTGTGGTGGCGGCGATGGGTGGCGTGGTGGTGGCGGTGGCGGTTGTGGTGGTGGCGATTGGTTGCGGCGATGGGTGGTGGTGGTGGTGGTGGCGGCGGCGGCGGGTGGTGGGTGGGTGGCGGTAGGTGGTGGCGACGATTGTTGTTGGTGGTGGTGGTGGCGGTGGTGGGTGGTGGTAATGGTGGCGGTGACGGTGGTGGTGATGGTAGTTGTGGTGGTGGCGGTTGGTGGCGGTTGTGGTGGCGGCGGCGGTGGGTGGTAGTGGCGGCGGTGGGCGGTGGTGGTGGCGGTGGTGATGATGGTGGTTGTGATTGTGGGTACAAAGGGTATAAAGGTAAAAGGTTATTTCATCAAACTTTGGAATCTAACTCCATTCATTTTTTAAACCAAACACTGAAATCTAATAGAATTAGATTCCAATTCCCTCAGATTTCATTATATTCTAGCGATCGAAACAATACCTAAGATTCTTCAAAAAAATTTATACACACATTTTTTAATATAAAAAATTTGTGAAAAAGTTAAGAGTATTATTTGGTAATATTGTCTTCGTGTGGTACATTATTAATATTAATAAATAATAATTCAATGATAATTAATACATTCAACTCGTGATACGGAGAAAAAGACCATTTGAACGGATGGGCTCATGTTAGTGGCATGGGCTGCCTTGCAAAAGCAAAACCTGAAATGCATGACTTTTAGATGACCAAATTACCCTCATGATGCCCACAATATTACACCTTTTTATGCACAAAGTGGAAATTAAGTCGAGGGTTATTTTGCTAATTTGACAAAAAACGAGTCGTTGGTGTTTGGTTTTGTAATTTGTTGAGTAGTTGTACCTGTTCAATTTAGTTGGGGGTAATTATGTAATTTTACTTCGTTAAAGGCTAAAGCAGTTTTTTGGAGTACACGGGTTTTGAATTTTGTTGTGGTTTTAAAGATAAAAGGGTAAAAATGTCATTTAAATAATATGGATCCCTTCATTCCCATGACCTTCGAGGAGGTTCCGCTTTTGCTTTCAGTGAGAATTTACCTTTTTGCCCTTTTTGGGTTGGTTGTTGAGGTTACTTTTGGAGTGAGTTACTACAGAAATTACCGCCTAGATAGTTCAATACTTTTAACACATTTCATCCTTTTAGAATATTACTTGTAATTTTAAGTCCTTCATAGAAAACATTTAGGTGTTGTTTGTTTTTTTAGAGCAAAAAGATCTGTTGTCTGTGGATCACATCTGCCAACTGCTGCAGCTTCTGGGTGGACCAAATGTCTGACTGTTTGTTTTTTAACATCTGTAGACTTGCTTAAATAAATAGAAATTTAATATATCCTAGTCTAACAACATTAAAATAATTCATACAACAATATAGTATGTTGTTTGAAGGATATGTGTTTTTTTAAGTTTAGAAAACCCAAGAAGCTAATGCCAAAAGCTTCTTGGAGAAGACCTTCTGCAGACATAAAAAGATCTGCGAGCTTCCAAAAAACAAACATCTGCGGAAGGCTTTTTCTGCACGTGGTCTGCGCCGCGAAGATAAAAGACCCCAGAAAGACCTATTGTCAAAAAACAAACAACACCTTACATTTCACGTAGTTCCGCCAAAAAAGACATAGAAAATGTTTTTTTCCCACATGATTTGAACTTGATATCGAAACAAAAAAAATGTACAAGAATTGTAAATCAGTTTCGATCAACTTAGTTTTTAGATTTCACCATAATTTCATTATAAATTTGAAAATTTTTAATATTAATAAAATAAATATGAGCCCTTTCGAATTGAATCGAGATTCCGTTATTGAATTCTAAAGTCATCCTAAACAAATAATTGAAATAAGGACTAAAATTGGTCAACATTATTCATAAGGACTGTATTTGCAAACAATGTTGTCTTCTAAGGGTAAATCTGCAAAGAACTAAACAAGCATGGTTATTTTTGGGATTTCGTTGAGATGAAGCGGTGGGTGACGTCAGTTTCGTACGACACGCGGCAGACTCTATCATGGACTCTTGATACGTGGACGATGGTGATCGTTCCACGCGTCCCTTACTATGCGTCTCGATTGATAGCCAAGTGGCTATGCCTATGTATAGTAAGTGATGCAATCTTAAACTGGAACTACTGTCGTATTGTAATTTTAATACTTCCTCCGTATCAAAATAAGTGACACACTTTCCTTTTTGGGGTGTATTAAAATAAGTGACACACTTTAAAAACTTTTTTTTTTGGTAAAAATAGTGGGATCCACACCCACTAACTATCTACTTTAATAAAGTGAAATTACCCTTATACCCTTATTTTTACTTTTAAAACTCATTAATATCACCTTATTCAAGAAAAGTGGGACCCATTCTTCACTAACTATGTACTTTAATATATTTTAACATCTACTTTAATATTTTACCTCAAAAAATGTATAAGCCAATTTGTGTCAATTATTTTGATACGAGGAAGTACTACTTTTTTGAAAATACCATAAAATATGTATAAATACGATAATTCTTGTGTCAGAATCTGTTGCAAATATGACGACATACAAAACAACAATGTTTGAATATATATTTGAATTTTGTAACAACTTTCGTACTATTTGTTGATTGTTAATGGCAAATTTAGAAAATTCTAGTAATGGATCATATAAGTCACATCAGGGTGAGCATTCGAACTGAAAAAACAGAATGGAACTTGACTGAAATCAAACCGAATTTGACTGAAATCGACCCGAAACCGATGACATGTTATCGGTTTAGTTTCGATTTTAAAAATTCTCCGTTTTCGGTTTCGGTTCGGTCTTCGAATAAGGATGGACGTTTGGTCTAAAAAAATTCGCATCGAAATTGAACCGAACCAAACTGATAACATGTTATCGGTTCGATCCGATTTTAAAAATTTATCGTATTTAGTTTTGGTTTGGTTCGTTTCACACATACATTCTCCCTCAACTATTCATAAATCTATATATTTGTACACAACAATAACTACATGTCATGAAGAACATCTTTCAATACATTACATGTCCTTTGATAGTAATGCATCTTGAGATTGCGATTTCAAAAAAATTATCTGCTTTTTGTGTTTAAAAATAATTTAATATACTTCATCTGTATCAAAATAAGTGACATACTTTTCATTTTGAGGTGTATCAAAATAAGTGACACACTTTGAAAATTTTTCTTATTAGATAAAAATAGTGAGACTCATACCTACTAACTATCCACTTTAATAAAGTGAATTTACCCTTATACCCTTACTTTTAAAACTCATTAATATCACTTTATTCAAGAAAAGTGGGACTCATTCGCCACTAACTATGTACTTTAATCTATTTTAATATCTACTTTAATTTTTTACCTCAAAAAACGTGTAAACCAATTTGTGTCACTTATTATCGTTTGGATAGATAGAGCGTATAAGTGATTATCTGTATTTAACATCTCTCAAAATATTATTTTGAAAAAATGCTAGATAGCTACTTTTTGGAAACACAATTTTAAAAACGTTATTTCCATACGCAATCTCAATTCTCAAACATCCTTTAGGACGTTGGATATGATATGTTACAATTCATTTGTATCTTTTTCCTTATTTATATATTTTAACATTGAAATGAAATGTACTTTTTTACTTTTACCTCACGAGATAAATTTGATGATGGTTTATTCTGGTGAGTTGCTTTGGGGACCCACTTATTCCCACCATCTCTAATCGTTTGCTTCGTGACAAAGATTAAAATAAAAGGTTGAAAGCGGCTTCATTTTTTATTAAATTCAATACTATTTAATGCTCCTATTCAATGACTTATTTAAAATTCACAATTTAATTTACAGATTTTAAAAGTATACACAGACTAGTAATTAATATTGAAATTTAATGCAGGGCTACGAATTTAAACACAACAAATCCAGAAATAGAATTGATTTGAATATAAAATAAAATAGTGGTAACTAAATAATTGAAAAATAGTAAAAACAAAGCAATCACAATAAAGAAAAAGGAAAAGGTGTGTACTATTCACTTAGACTTTGGGCAAAGGTGAAAATAAAAAATAAACCCCTAGGAACGAGCATAGGATAACATTTCATGTACACATTTAATAGATTTGTTTTTAACTTTATCGTAGATATAAATATGTTAGATTGAAAATATAATTATAAACTAATAGAAACGTTAATTTAATAGAAATTAGATGATCCGAAAGAATAATGAGTACTTGTCATATGAAATGCATATTTTTAATAGTACATAGATTATATCTAACAACCCTTTGGTAAAATCTAACAGGGATAAGAGTTTCTGAATGATATTTTAGAATTTACGAATTTGATTATTCACTGGATAAATATGTACTAGATGACCAAGGAAAACTCGGAAATAATTACGGCATCATTTAAGTAGCGTGCATCTCAAGTATAAACTCGATTACAACACATGATTTCATTATAAACGAGAATGTATTTTTTCTTTTAAAAAAACATAGATTATGTCTAACTTGACTTTTTAAACAGAATACCCTTTTACAGTGCATATTAATTTTAACGTCTAGCAAGTGTAATTTTACTAATAAGAACATCAAAAGTTCAAACACAACTAATAAATCCCATTTGTGAGTTCAATTCTTTCAAGTAGTTTTTATTGAACGGCAAAAAGGCAAAAAGGCGACAATGGAAGAAAGTTTTGGCAATGTGATCACCCGTCCGAAAACACCACATGTATGTTTGGAATCTTGAATTTTTGTAATAAAATGCGAATACATGTATTCAAGTGTTATAAACTTATCGGTACTTACATTTTGAAACTCAATTATCGGTTTCAAACTTGTGAACAATGGGACTATGATCTATTGGTAGACAATGCATTTTTTTATTTAAAAACTAAACCGGAACCGGTTGGACTGGGTTTATGATTTTCACGCCGATTCTCGACTCTCATTTTTTCTTTTTTTTTTCTTTTCAATCCCGCTTTGGTTCTGAAACCGAACGCATTCGTAGTCGCAACGTACTACATTGGAGATGAGGTTTTGACCAAAAAACTAAACCGATTGGACTTGGTTTACAGCTTTCGAGCCGGTTCTATGCTCTTTTTTTTGTCTTTCCTTTTTTTCGGTTTATCCCTATCATTTTAAAGCATACCAAACATTTGGAGGATAAATCTAAACCACGCATACATAGTGCAAAACATTACATGTTCACCTTGTTTATTCTCAGCCATATACATTGCAAAACACTACAAACATAAGTCATTAAGTGACAAAATTAAGACTTAAGACCATCATGATCTGTCCTTCAATGAGAAGATGCGACCTTAACATTGTAATAAACAAAAACTTAACTATGTATCTATATAGCATAAAATGACAAAAAAATATTTCCACACCGTCACCTACACACATGCACATATTTTCTTACACATATTCATACTTGAATATATTTACCTATGTATATTATTACAGACACACATACTCATCCCATATGCACTCGTATACCTCACTTGCACTCTTGTAAGAGGTTTTTTATATAAGCAATATTTCGACCTTCGAGTATAAGTATGAATGTCTACATATTACCCCCATATACCCCATCATTTGAATAGATACAATATCGCTGTCTTTGTCGTCCTTCTATTGTATATACATTTAGGCCTGTGCACAATCCAAGAACCGAATCAAACCGCTCGAAACCGAACCAAGAAAATGGTTTCATCTAGATCGAGGACCGAACCGATGAAACTAGGAACCGTACCGAACCAGACCGAGAACCAAGAACAATTCTTCGACTTTTTTCAGTTTTTCTTGGTTTTGGACCGAAACGAAATGTCTAGAACCGAGAACCGAACAATTATAGCTCGGTTAGGTCCTATTTGGTCCGGTCCGGTTCGGTTTTGAAATTCTGATCGATTTTCGGTCCAATTTGTACGCCCTGTATGCATTAACCTCAGAAAAATTGTGAATTTGTGATCTAGTGCAATCTTACCTTTTGATCAAAATAAAATAAAAAACATAATTGGACCCCATTGCTTCATGGGCCGGTTTATCTTTGTTAGTGGGCTTTCTCATGGCCCATATTCTTCAACAAAACCAAAATTTTGATCAAAATATTTTGAAACCAAAGATTCCCACCACACAAGCTTTTAGGCGCGCGAATCTCAAAATTTTGGATCAAAATAGCAAATAAATACATTCAACAAAAACTCCATTCCCACATTTATCGCTATTATTCATTCTACAGTACGCATTCTTCTCAGGTAACGATTCTATCTCATAATTCCTCATTCGAATTTCACAAGCTGATTGCAAATTGCTCGTGTTTTTCACGTTATTATCTTCTTAATTTCAGCTTCCTCTGTTCAAATTTAGGGTTAATGATTTTGTTTGAGGTTAATTAGATCTATTATACGGCCAGATCTTCGATTTAGGGTTTCATCTACTCATAATTCCTCATTCGAATTTCACAAGCTGATTACAAATTGCTCGTGTTTTTCACGTCATTATCTTCTTAATTTCAGCTTCCTCGGTTCAAATTTAGGGTTAACGATTTTGTTTGAGGTTAATTAGATCTATTATACGGCTAGATCTCCGATTTAGGGTTTCATCTACTCATATACGATGCTTACCGAATTAGATCCGAGTTTTTAACACAGATCGGTTGACTGTTTCATCATCTGATTTGAAATACAACAAATTGTTACTTAATTTGTGTTATTTACATGTCGCAGGTGTGAAAAATGGCCGGAAAAGGCGGGAAGGGTTTATTGGCTGCAAAAACACCTGCTTCAGCTGCAGCTAATAAGGACAAAGATAAGAAGAGGCCGACTTCTAGATCTTCTAGAGCTGGTTTGCAGGTTCGATTTGAAACCCTAGATATTTATTTCGTTGTTTACAGAGTATATGAATCTTATATTTTGACCATTGGCTGTTTAAGCTTGTAACTTTCTGATTTTGAGCTTGTATTTGCTGATCTATTGTTCTTTAAAGGATATGGATTATTAAGAGTTAATTACATGGATGATCCTTTAAGTTTATAGCAAATTTCACCAATGGTCATTTAGTTTGAAAAATTACACCGATGGTCCTTATTTTTGAAAGGTTTTTCACTGATGGTCCTTTACCAAATTGTCCGTTTATTTTTCAAGTTAACTAACATCACATGTGATGCACTTGGGGGGTATTTTGGTCAATTTGTCTTTTCCCTTCTCATTTAAATTACACGGATGGTCCTTTAGGTTTATAGCAAATTTCACCAATGGTCCTTTAGTTTCAAAAATTGACCAAAATACCCCCAAGTGCATCACATGTGATGTTAGTTAACTTGAAAAATAAACGGACATTCTGGTAAAGGACCATCGGTGAAAAACCTTTCAAAAATAAGGACCATTGGTGTAAATTTTGAAACTAAAGGACCATTGGTGAAATATGCTATACACCTAAAGGACCATCCATGTAATTTACTCGATTATTAATTTGAAATTACTGAATATTCATAGGGCTTGTTTTGGGAGAACTTAATTCAATAGCATAAACTTGTTTATGAGAACATATTATATCATATGATATAATCATATATGACACTAATTATTTACAAAATCCTCTGAAAACAAAAAATTTATCTGTTTTTTTTTCCAGTTTCCTGTTGGAAGGATTCACCGACATTTGAAAACAAGAACATCTGCACACGGTCGAGTGGGAGCCACAGCCGCCGTTTACTCAGCCGCCATTTTGGAATACCTAACCGCCGAAGTACTAGAATTGGCGGGAAACGCCAGCAAGGATTTAAAAGTGAAAAGAATCACGCCACGTCATCTTCAGTTAGCAATTCGTGGTGATGAAGAACTCGATACTCTTATCAAAGGAACAATTGCTGGTGGTGGTGTGATTCCTCACATTCACAAGTCTCTTATTAACAAAACCACAAAAGAATGAGTCTTTTGTTTAGTTGGTTAAATGTTGTGGTTGACTGTTTGACTTTTTAATGAGATTGTTAGTTGTGGGTTTGTGGTCAAGATTGTTATGGTATTGTGGGTTGACTGTTGCTGTTTTAGTTGTAGGTTGTAGGGTTGATGTATACATTGCGTATAATCTTGAGACTTGTTATGAATTTGGTGGCTTTTGGTTGTGTTTGACTATTTGACATTTATTTTGATTGTAACTTATTGGTTGGTATGTGTAATTTAAGGGTGAGCATTTGGACTGCAAAAACCGAATTGAAAATCGACCGAAACCGAACCGAACCGACAACATGTTTTTGGTTTCGATTTTGTAAATTCTTTGTTAATGGTTTCGGTTTTAGTTTTGATATTGAAAAATCATTGTTTTCGGTTCTATTG
The DNA here is from genome assembly GCA_963853835.1 of Calendula officinalis. Taxonomy (NCBI): domain Eukaryota; kingdom Viridiplantae; phylum Streptophyta; class Magnoliopsida; order Asterales; family Asteraceae; genus Calendula; species Calendula officinalis. Next base: position 102,043,596 of record OY970820.1, read on the forward strand.
GTTTCAGTTCGGTTTTTGGAAAAGGATGAACATTTGACCATAAAAACCGAAACGAACCAAAACTGATAACATGTTTTCGGTTTCGGTTTTGAAAATTCTTTGTTAATGGTTTCGGTTCTATCGGTTTCGGTTCGGTTCGGTTTTTGAACCGAGCTCACCACTAGTGTAATTGTCGTTCGATAGTTATTTGTGAGGTGGGAAGTCAGTAGCGGTTAGCATTGCCTTAGACTGAAAATCATGAAATTACATAACTGAAAACCTAATTAAAAATCCTAATTGGTGCTTGTTTGGTTTGATTTCGGTTGGTTTTTAGTTTTTTTTTAGCCTAAATGCTATATCAAAACATGAATGTTTTCAAAGGGTTATTGAATTTGAGTTCTTAATGCATGAGCAACTTAAATACTACTCCGTATATCCTAATTGGTGCTTGTTTGGTTTGATTTCGGTTAGGATAGAAAATGTGGTTGTTGAGTCATGTGTATCATGTGATATGTTACGCTATATATATGTTGCATATATGGTTATATAGTTTCTTGATAACATTGCTTAAATACTTGATATCTATGCATAGAACATTAAACAATTATCTTGCAATCAGTGAATCAAAAAGTAAAAAAAAAAAGGACTATGTGGAGAGACCGGTAGGTTAGTGGGTATAATGGTTGTTCATAGTTAAGTTAATATCAAAATTTTGAGAAATCATAAACCTAGCTACATGACGTGGTTAACCACTTTTTCAATTCAACTAACTTCTTGAACAACAATATACAAGCATTATATAAATACAAATATCACACGTTTAACCAACAATATACAAACCTACCATCTCTCTCTCTCTCTCTCTCTAAAATCTCTCCAACAACATGGGAACAACAACAATTCCATCACCTCAGGCAAGAATATTCTCATTTCCGGCGAGATCTCACCGGAAACCGCCACAAATATTCCCCAAACACCGCCCTTTGGTGTTGTCTATCCTAACCCAACCAACTTCTATAACTACCACAAATAACGATATTAATCATAGTCTTATATCCACCTCATCCAAGACTATATATAAAGACAATTGGTTCGAACGTTTTGCCATCACTCACCTCGCTAAAACTGTCGGGAAAACTATATATGAGAAAAAGATTATTGTAGGGATGGAAAACGACACTCACGGATACAACGGGCTTTTGAAGGTGTCGGAAACGATGTTTCGGGAGTTTAGCCCGACCCAACAACGACAACTTGTTATCAAGGCTCTCGAGAAAATTATCCCGAGTTTTGCACTCATCATGGCAAGTTCTTCTTCTTTGTTATTATTTGTTGGATTTTTTAGTTGAATTAGTTGTCTGGCTAATTGAATATTCCTAAAAATATGGATAAAAATTTGACTAATGAAAATATATATGGGTTAATTGCTCGTAATATAATTAATTATTATTTTTAAAAATAAGATATTCATTCTTATTGACAGCCTGAGTTACCATTGCCAAAATCCTTATTTATTTTATTTTATTGCCGTTTTGATTGTTTTTTTACTAGAGGTTACATTTTTGAGTCATTTTCTCTTATGAATGATATGAATTGGGTTATGTACTTATGTTTCATGTCTAAATGGATTAAAGCTTGAAACTCTCAAAGTGTACTTTCAATGCATAAAATCTCCTAATTTAATTTATTAAAAAAAATTATACTATTATTGCAAATGGCATGATATCAAACAAAAATGTGTTAGTAAGGGAAGAAAAAAAAAAGTAGCAAGAACCCAATCACAAATAACCTTTTTAATACCTTAAGCTCCCTTTTTACAAGAACCTTTCCCTATACTTTTATTCAAAGAAAGTTTACAATAATTTTTGGGATAAAAAGTGTTTTGGGTCACTCCAACCTGACCCATATTAAATTGACCCGTTTTGAGTTGCATATTTACGCTAGTCGATGTTTCTTAATATAATAGCGCGTTTGATACAAGCAGATAAGGAAACTAATGCCGAAATCAAAGTTTACAAGGGAGTTTTTTGCCTTCTTCACCACCATTTCCTTTTGTTGGCTCGTTGGTCCTAGTGAGGTAATATTGCTAATGGTAATAAAATTTTAATTATTTTTTGAACAAATATATCGATCTTGATAATAATTTAGTAACATATATCGTTTTGAAGGTAAGAGAGTCTGAATTTGAAGGGAGAAAAGAACGGAATGTTGTCCACATAAAGAAATGCAGGTAATGTTACTTTTTTTTTAACTACGATTTGATTAAAAAACAATAGCAAGAAGCTAAAAAATAGAAAAGAGACATACGATTTTGTAACCATCCTAACCAACTAAAGTTTGTTCTACATCTATAATTACACCAGTTATAAAATAGTGTAACTACATCATGAAACAAAATCGCATGTTTCAATTTTTATACTGAAAATCATTCATTTCGAAATCCCCAAATCTTCCATCAGATCACATATTAGGGGTGAGCATAAAAACCGAAAAACCGAACCGAAATCGAAAAACCCGAAAAAATCGAACCATTTGAAAAACCGATGTCAACGGTTTCGATTATTGGAGGACCCGAATGTTTGGGGCGGTTTTCGGGGGCATGTGAAAACCCGACCAAAAACCCCGCCCCGCCCCGTCATTATATATCTTTCAAAAATTTTAAAAATATTCTTATATTTATATAAGATTTGACATTTAATTATCTTTTGAATAAAATATATGATTGAATTTTTAGGTGATTTATTCATATATTTTCTAAGTTTCAAGTTATGTTAGTTGAATTTATCATTATATTATATTAAACTAACTACTTGCTTTTTATTTATAACGAAATGTGTTAAAGTTTGTAAGTTTGAATCATAATATTAATTTTTAAGGTAACAAATTGGTAAATTTAAAGGAAAACAAAAAACCGAAAAAACCCCGAAACCGAACCGAAAAACCCGAAAAACCGAAACCGAACGGGTCCTCCAATAACCGCCCCATGCTCACCCCTATCACATATATAGAAAATGCATTTTAACTCTAACACCTAAACGAAGGTCCTTGAACCAATGCTACCAATCTTTATTGAGTGACCTTAGGAAAAAACTGAATATTCCATCATTGAGTGACCTTAGGAAAAAAGATCAAAAATCACGTAACAAAATAATAAAATATGGTCAACCCAACAAATGTGTTACTTTTACTGTTGCAGTTACTTCATATAGTCAAATTATAATGCTATTTAATGGAAAATTTGTAGGTTTTTGGAGGAAGCAAACTGTGTGGGTATGTGCACAAACATGTGCAAGATGCCAACACAAGAATTTATTAGCAAAAATTTCGGGACTCCGGTCAACATGGTTCCAAGTAAGTAATAAAATTTTTTGAATTAATAATAGAGTTGACAATTTCTACCTATTTACTTGTGAATGTGTTAGTTTAGGTTATGATTGTATTACACGTCAAATTAAAAAATTAAAATTTACAACAAGAACGAGTCAAATGAGTTGAAATTTACTCGATCTCTTTTGTAATGCATACATTACGATCTTCCAAACGCGTTAATACATAAACTCGTCGTAATAATATTGTTCTATTATCATATTTAACGCAATATTTAATTATAGAAATGTTTAGAAAATGGGTAAAAAGTGTTTGCGGATCAACCTGAACAACCCTGCCCCATCTTGACACATACTAAAAAGAGGGTGATTTTGCACCACACTTGTAAATCTACGCACCACAATATTTGATTTATACGTTTGTACAGTCTGAATTAATACTTGTACAGTACTTGTACGAATTAACAAATGTTATGTACAAATTAGTTCCCTTCTAAAAATAACACATTTCAACCCCAAGCTATTTGAACCATACACAACACACCAATCTTCTCAACCCTACTACATATACACTTTAAAATGATTACATAACAGTGAAAGTGCACCTAGATTTACCCCTAAATAAGAAATATAGTGCACTCAAATCAATTCAGAACTCAAAGAGAGACAAACTAAATCATAAAAACTTAAGGGGAGTAATAGTACATGCACTAATATATATAGAGACCCAAAAACACGAATTGTGGGCCCGTGTGCACTCCACTTAGGGTGCACCATTGCAAGTAGATCGAGTTTTAAAAATGTCATTTCCAACTTCTATCATGAATCAAGACTGAATTCAGTATCTATTTTTGAGCAGACAATAGTTATTTAGGGACATTTAAATGTGGAAGTTATGATTAATTAGCACAAGTGTTACAACTATTGAATATGTAACTAAAGCGTATGCATTACGTTTATTTCGGTATGCAGATTTTGATGATATGAGTTGCGAGATTATATTCGGCCAGGATCCTCCCGAACAAGAAGATGATCCGGCTTTTAAGAAACCATGCTACAAACTATGTAAATACTTCTTTGTCCTTTTTGATCGATCTACCCTTAAAAGAGTGTTTCGATAAACATACTGTATATGGGAAAATGGTCAATTCGGGTAAAAATATTATTTTTTAAATCTCAAACGGGATCATAGAAAAAAATTGTTTACGAAGGAAATGGGTCATTTTTTTATTGTCATTGTAAGATTTTTGGTCTGATTAAAAGATGGTTTTGTATCTTACTTGGGTCAAATGGAGACTCGATGACCTCATAAAGCGATAACTTGTAATCGAGTATCTTGCTGATGTGACAATGATATGTCATTGTCCGTGTCCACTTGGGGTTATTAAAAGACATATACTTCCTCCAATTTAAAATAAGTGACACAATTTGGGTTTCATAGTTTTTGAGGCAAAAGATTATAATGATGACTAAATTAGATTACTTGGATGGTTAGTGAGGAATGAGTCCCACGCCTTTTGAATAAAGTGGGGGATACTGATGTTTAAAAGTAAAAAGTAAGGGTACATGAGTCATTTTACTTTGTTAAAGTAGATAGTTAGTGCGTGTGAGTCCCAATTTTTTTGCCAAATAAGGTAATTTTTCAAAGTATGTCACTTATTTTGAATCATCCAAAAAGAAAAGTGTGTCGGAGGAAGTATATGTGTCGTGTTTGGGTAACTCGATTACCACCACACCTTTGCTATATTAAGCTGTCTAATGATCTACACAAACTTATTTTTTGGAGACTCAATTAAATAGAAATTCGTACAATGTGTAAAATAGACATGTAAAAGTACATTGTTATTTAAGATATAGAGATCTTACACCATTTTATTAGAAATACATAAATTATAACTGAAATAATATAATTTCTTAATAATATTGTTTCACATTGGCCCGACCGCCCATTTTGCTCCGTTAAAGAGCCGTCGTCCAGTCGATATTAAAAGATTTCGCATCTCATACTTCGCTATACGTTGAATGCAGGTAACGTTAAACGAAATCACAACACAAATTGCATTACCTAGAACCTCAAGTATACAAGCAATTTAGGGATTCAAAAACAAAAAAGTTGTACATAAAAATGTTACTGGCCACCTTGCCATGTGTCAAAATATATCGTCGGGACAGACTATGCTGACAACATATCATCGATATAGTGTCAAAATATATCGTCGGGACATTGTAATTCCTTGTAGTGATTTGATTACAAATAGGCAAATGCATTTTCGTTTTCTTAAATTAATGTAGATAAATATGTAACAATAAAGCAAAGTTTCTTTCGGTACGTTTTTACACATACCATGTCAAGTATATGTAGAATAGCAAAGAAACGAGCCTCTTCATGTAATTGATATAAAATGTATTCTTGTATATTTTGCACAATACTACTAATTAATCCATGTCAAGTATATATATGTAGAATAACAAAGATCATGTGGTTTGTTTCTATTGAAATCAGTTTGGGTTTGGAGCGATTTAGGTTGCATTTTTAGGGTTTTGAAGAAGGACATATAAATTAAAACAACCAAATCTTTTTTTTTTCTTTCGAAAAGTAATATCGTGGAGTTTAAATAAATAAAAAAATAGAAGGTTTTACCGGCTGAGGCATACAATAACATTTTTTTTATAGCTAACGGTATATGAAATAATATTTCGGTACAGGTTAGATACATTTGTAAATACTTAACCCATGAGAAAAAATGCGTAATCAATGTGACTGCTTTTGTTTTCTTCCCAAAGTAATCAAATATCGTACACTAGTAATGATTGAGTTTAATCACTAACTAATACTTAAGTATATAAATATTGTTTTATTTTCAATGTGTTCATTACCAACTTTGATGATGCTTGCACTATGGCCACATGTACACCTACCCCATGAGTGCCCAAGTCAATCTAGCTCTTGATCATGAATGCACAAGTGTGAGATCTTGTAATGTAGGGTTCAAGTTCAACATGGTGGACCTAAAGTGTTCCCCAATTTTTGGTGCTAAAGTTACCACAAAAATGCAAAAATAAAAAATAACATTAAGCCATTGGAGATTATTTGAAGTGGCTACTTGACTAATCAAATTCGTAGTTTTCTTAATAACCTTAAAAAATTCTACTTGAGTAAGCTTAATTGACCCGAAAGGGATTAAGCAATATATTCATAGATTTACAAAGGCCGTAAAATATAGTATGGCTTATTCATCTTGGCTCTCTTTATTTCGTTTTTGTATATAATATTGGCTACCTAATTCTAGCCGAGTGGTTCACCTTTATACATTTATCCACGATGACATAATATTCAAAGTTTCCCCCGATCAAATGCAAAAGAAATAGTGGCATTGAAGAGTAGTGATTAGGGGTGTGCATTTCGGATTATCCGAAATTTCAGATAGTGGATTTTCGCTATCCGGATCCTAATCCGAAATTTCGGATACAAATATCCGAAGTTTCGCAATTCGTTGAATGATAATACCAGTAAATTAAGTCAATTAGCGCAATTATTTCAATATTTATAAACTAAAAATAAGATTTTTAACTATATGGAACCTAAAGCTATCATAAATATATTAATATAGACAAAACATATCGGTGTATTCTTAATATTAGATAATATTAAATTTTTACAAATAAAAAATCGACAAAAAATCGGATATCGGATATCCGAAATATCCGAAAATTCGTAATACTGGTATTCGAATCCGAATCCGAAATTTCGGATATCCGAATTTTCGGATAATTCCGGATCGAATTTCGGATATTTTTTCGGATACCGGATATATTTGCACACCCTTAGTAATGATGAGAACTTTGTGGTAGTATTACATAATGGCAACAAACATATATAAATATAAAAATATATGATTATCATGATTATGTAATGAGTGCTCAAGTAAGCTTTCGGCTAGTCAATAAAACACCAAAATAATATTTCGGGTTCAAAAAGCCAAATTTTAAAAAATTAGTGTAAACATGAATTGCATAGCATTAAATGAGTACTAAACCTACGGTTATTTGAGAAGGCTACCATTAACACCAAGAAACTTGTTTCTAAAACCATATTAATATATCGCTAATTGTGCAATTACGACAATCTGCAGGCCGCATAGTCAATGCTAATGGTTAACTCTGCCCGTAAGAAATCGAGTCTTTCTTGGCGGGAACCTATAAATGGGCCAAATGTTATTACTAATTAAATCACTATTAAAGTTAGGGGTGTCAAATTTGTACCGAATAAACCAACCAACATGCTACCAACCGTTTAAGAATAGTTGGTAGCCAATATGTTGGTAGCCTACATGTTTGGTTGGTAGTACCGTACCAATTGTATAATCATGGTACATTAATGGTACAAAATTTTTAGATACCATGGTATACCGTACCAACCAACATATATATATTATATGATTCTTAGTTTCATATACTGTACCAAACTACCAACCTATTTGCCCAAGACTCCAATTAAATATTAAGGTATACGATATTTTATTTAAATTATGGATGTGCCTAAAAATTATCTTTGAAACTAATATAATATTATAACAACACATCTTTTGTTTCAACAAAATAACTACATCTTTTGTTACTTTATCATACTAGATTATGTTTATATAACACGTATCATATATCATTTTGCTTATTTTGTTTTCGTGTTCGGAAAATTGTTAATTTGTTTAACTGGTCGATAATGATAAAATATCATTGTTCTTTTGTTATTAATTTTTTTAATTTCATATAAGTTTGTGATGTTGGTATATACCATTACCAATTTGTACCAACCAAGATTGTTGGTAGCCAAATAAATTGGTACCAAGTAAACTTGGTATGGTACTGGTAGCTAAATCAGTGTACCAATTATAGATGGTACGGTACGCGGTATGAGAAAAATATACATGGTACGTACCATGTTCACCCCTAATTAAAGTTATGAGAGAACACCAAGTGTAGGATGTAACTTTTTAATTGTACCTTTAATACATTTCCCATTCTCATTTACTGTTCATTAACCAAGCTACGGAACGGAAGAGTGAAGGGAAACGGGGTTATGGGGAATAATATAATAATAGTGACTTTTAATTTTTTGTCAAATATTTTTCATTTGGAAAATAAGAGTAAAAAAAAGTTGGAGTGGGTATATTTAGCAACTTAAAAACTGTCTTTTAAACTAAATTCTGTTCTTTTTTATTTTTTCTAAAATCAAATTCTATTCTTTGCATACTCTTCTTTTATTCTTTTGATGTTTTGTTATTTGAAGTTACAAAACAATCCTTATACTTTCTAAAATGCATAACAACTTGATAACTTTTTTTTAATAAAACCTTCAATTAGCTTTCAATAATTATATTTCAAACTCCAAATATTTTTAACTCACACTTCTAATATAACCATCTAATAATTATTTATTCATTTTTTACTATTACAAGCGTTCAAGAATTATGTGAATAAAGAATAACAATTTACAACGAAGTGCGACGAAACATCTTTTATAAAGTTTGAAAGTATAATATATAATATATTTTTTTACAAAACAAGATGTTTAACTTATTTTTTTTTTACCAAAGGGCCAATGGCCTAGCGGTAAGGTGTTTGCCCTCCAACCTAGTGGTTGAGAGTTCGAGTCCCATAGTGGACATAGGTGGTTATTTAGGAGTAGATTAGATTTGTTGTTCCAAAAAAAAAAAAAAATTTAAAAATTAGTACTAACTTAACCCATTTCTAAATACTTAATAAAAACATAATGTTGTTTAATCTCAATTTAGACATATCAATTATTAAGAAAATAAATATTCATATAAACTTTCTTTAATAACAAAATTAATATAAGTAACATAAATCAAACACAATATAAATGATTAACTAATAACTACTACCTATTTTATATTAATTTAAAATTTTGAAAAAACTACCTAAAATAATATTGTTGCAGTTATAATATATATGGTTGTATGTTTTTTTTGTTCGAAAGTTCAAAAAAATAATACTAAATCGAATAAAAACTAAACCTTAATCTCGCAGTAAAAATTGCACGTTTGTAATCCGCATCAACGCGCGGTGAACTAAATCCTCGTTTATAATCATTTTGTAAGAAATATACTTTTTAATTTATTTTTTGTTTTAAATTGTATTAAGATATTTTATTTTGCCAATGGCTACCTAATTTTTGAGTAGCAAACAAGGTGAATTAATTGGAGATGATCTATTAGTCTATTACTACCCGTATGAATTTTTTTTTGAACAGCAAAAAAGAAGGCAACGGGTTGAGCTTCGGCATTGCCATCACCCCCCCGAGGACCTCCACTATATAAAAACTCGAGAATCTAGCAATTTGCTAGATCAAAACAAAAAAGTAAATAATTACAAAGGGTTTTTTAACCAATCAACCCAAGAAATCCTAACTTTATGATTTCTATGAGTGAGCCACGAAAAGGAAAATAATCTAATACTATCAAAAATCTCGGACTTTTTTAATCTACCACCATCAAATAACAGAGAGTTACGAAGCTTCCAAATTGACCAACAAACAGTGTACCCGATCACCGTGATCTTCAACTTTCGATCATTAACGTTGCTGGATTCCGCACACTTTGCCGCCCATTGAACACCCGTATCGCAATTCCAATCTTGCATATCACACCATCTATAAACCATATTCCAGACTTGTTTAGCCAGGTTACAAGAAAACATTATATGAGAAACCGACTCCAATCTATCGTTACACAATGGACACATAATACTTTCGATCTCCATACCCCGAAGAGATAGATTTTGTCTTGTAGGGAGACGATCTAAAAGCAACCTCCACATAAAAACATTGATCTTGATAGGAATAGATCTGCACCAAACAAAATTAGAGTGTACACCGGGGAACAACCGATCGTTAATCATGCGTCTAGCGGACCCGACTGTGAATAAGTCGCTATCATCGTGAATCCAAGTCATTTCATCCGCCCCGTTAGAGATCGTAAGATTGCTGATTAAGGAAGTGAGGTTATGAAGTTCTTCTTGTTCGGCACCTCCTCTAATGGGTCTTCTCCAGTTAAAGCTCCACTTATCAATGACCCACCGATCTTTAACCCTGCAAAAAGAATTAAGCTCCAAACGAAATAACCTGTTAAATAAATGGCAAAGGGGAGTTTCTCCACTCCAATTCTCCAACCAAAACCGAATCGACTCGCCGTTCTTTAACTTGAATTGAAAGTCATCTTTAAGAATAATACCATGATCATGAAGATAATTAATAGAGTCGATAATGTTGCGCCAGGTTCCTTTGCGAGAATTTGGAATCGGTTGAATACCGAGACCTCCATCTACCCCATGAACGGCTTGAATGACTCGGCACCAAAGGGAGTCTTTCTCTTTAAAAAAACGAGACCTCCAACTACCCGTATGAATCATCAAGTGAGTTCACGTCACCAAAATTATTTTGTTTCGTTTGATCAATGACGATAATATGCATGAAAGTAATAAATTAAATAACGAAATAATTTAAATAAGAGTAAATTACATGGATGGTCCTTTAGGTTTATTGTATATTTCACCAATGGTCCTTTAGTTTCAAAAATTACACCGATGGTCCTTATTTTTGAAATGTTTTTCACCGATGATCCTTTACCAGAATGTCCATTTATTTTTCAAGTTAACTAACATCACATGTGATGCAATTGGGGGTATTTTGGTAAATTTTGAAACTAAAGGACCATTGGTGAAATTTGCTATAAACCTAAAGGACCATCCGTGTAATTTAAATGAGAAGGGTAAAGACAAATTGACCAAAATACCCCCCAAGTGCATCACATGTGATGTTAGTTAACTTGAAAAATAAACAGACATTTTGATAAAGGACCATTGGTGAAAAACTTTTCAAAAATAAGGACCATCGGTGTAATTTTTGAAACTAAAGGACCATTGGTGAAATTTATTATAAACCTAAAAGACCATCCATGTAATTAACTCTTTAAATAATGATAAAAGAATAAATAATACTATAATTAGATTACTAAACCTTCAATCTTCACTCTCAATTTGACAATCATCGTCGTGTTTCTCCACTAATACCGCCGTCCGTTGGGTACAAGCATCCTGCGGATATATCGGTTTGTTTATTGGGCTTTTTTTGTTCATATACTCTCATTTATCCATAAACCCATTGGGCTTATATAAAAGCCCATATTGGAACAAAAGCATGAAGCCCAAGTAGAACGATTTCGAAGTTCTGTTTAGGAAAAATGCCGTTCAAGATCTTTAAGAAATTACCTCTCATCTTCAATGCAACTTACATGTAAACCATAAAAACATTCAATCCCAATTTAAAGGCTACAGCTAATATATATTAAATCCATTGTAATACAACTATCATTTTTAAGTAAACTTATATTAACCTATATATACATTTACCATACCAATTTTACTGTTCATAAATTTTTTAATAATTTTTTCTATTATTGATCTTTAATATATAGGTATGAAGAAGAATACAGAAGTAAAATTTCTATTGATCAGGTGGTAAGTTGTTGAGTTTGTATGCTCAAGGTGAGAGGTACGATCCTCTCCTTCCCCATTCTCATTTTTAAAAGGATTTTTGTCCAAATAAATTGTAATAATAACCCCCAAACTTTGTAACAATTTTCATGATGGGTCCTATCATTTTTTAGATTGAAAAAAAAAATCATTTCTCTTTATATACTATTTTCTCATAACATTATTTTATTTATGTTTTTTTATCTTTTAGTAATTATAATAATAAATATAAAATTAATATAATAACAATATTAAGGAATAAATGGAAATGATTTGCATATATTTCTATTTTGAATTTATAATTAATAAAATTTATCATAAATTAATTATAGATTTTCATTTTTCATCTAAGTTTTTTGTAAAATGGTATCAATTATTTAAAAATTTATTCTTATGCTAATATAAACTACTTAGAATTTTTATTAACTATCATTTTTTTAAAATTTGTAGTAATATATACTTCATTAAATTTTACATAAGTAGTTTTATGAAATATATATTTTTATTAGATCAATCAACTTTTATTTTAATCCGAACCACAAATAACTTACCTAATAGTATATAAATTAAAACTAAATGAAATAAGAATTTAATTTATACGTAAAAAGGTTATATTTAAAATCCCGCCGCAACGCGCGGGTATGACATTGCTTGTTAGATATTACTTTATGTTAAAATTTAATAGCTGATAGCCTATGTTAAACATTATCAGACGAATAGTGGAAGGTTCGGAAAGAATCATGACAACGATGAGATCGCGCATATTGCATGAAAAGCTCGGACACTCTTAAGGAACCATTATAAACCTGATTTTAAAGAAAGAGTTTTGATAATGACAGCCTTTAGGGCGTCACTAAGTGAATAAAAAGTTGTACAATGGAATGGTTCATGAAATTTAGGAGTCGATTATAAATTAAAATACAAGTATTTAATGCATATCTTATGACTCATTATCAAAACCCTTAAAGAAAACATAAAAACATTGACCTAAACACAAACAGCAACCTAATACAAAACAGAAACATTGACCATCACGCGTGACAACTGGCAGCTATTTAATGATTTTTCAGCATTTTACCCAGCCATTATTATTACTCTTTATAATCCTAACACTGTATTCCAGACTTTTTTAATAAAATAAAAGAAAAGAAAGTAAAAGAAATGAAGAGAAATTAAGAAAAATTAAGAAAGAAATAATAATTTTTATTGTTGTGTTCCTGGGTCGGAAAGAAAAGAAAAGAAAAGAAAATTATCATTTTTTGTGTTCTTAAGTTGGAGAGAAAGGAAAAAAATAACATATTTACAATTTTATCCTTAAATTATAATTAAATTAGGTAATGACAAAGTTAGTTTGGTAATTGCAATTAATTATAATTTCTCTTCTCTCTAAATCTTCCCACTTTTGGGAGGAGATTAGGAGAGAAAAATGCTTATAATTTCCTTCTCCTTCTTTTCCTTTCTCTTATGAAAATAACTCTGGAACATGATAACATTTTTATTTTTTCATGTTCTTTTCTGTTCTCTCCAAATTAAAACTCTGGAACACAGTGTAAAGTTAAAAAGAAAAAAAGAAAAAGAAACATAAACCAGTATGTAAAAATAAATCAAATATGTGTAAATTGTACGTTAGGGGTCGGGAATGTTCATACCGAGAACTAAATATAGTTTTGCAAATGTTGAGTGTTTAACACAAGGTCAATTGTCAAGTTGAACCAATTATATGCGGATTTTAAATAATCATTTTAGTATGTAAGAGTACACCCTTGTATTATATATAACATATTATTGAGTTAATGAGTTATATAATTGTAAAAACATAGATTTATCTATGGACGTACACACCTTGTTTTATTAAAAGACTAGAAAAATATTAGTCAAACCCATACTTCTTTGAGTTCTTAGTCAACTCATCTCACCCTTGAGTTCTTACTATTTTTAATAGAAGTAAACATCTAAAGTAAAAATATTACAGGTCACGTGCTTGACTGCTTGATTCATCTAGTAAACATTACTTTAAAATCTTGGCCCGTTAAAATTGGGAATAGTTTTTACAACAATAAAAGTAACAATGTGTAGACTAATCACATGGACTATATATTCTACATACAAATTAACTTGACTTTCACAAGCTATTTATTATTCAACGAGAGTACAAGAAAATCATCATCAGTTTTCTGTATATGGAATCATGTAAAACATACATGTGAGTAGTGGTGGACTAACCACTCATATCGAATGAGATCTTGAGTTAAAGTTGTACTTTGAAGATTCAAATAGTAGAAAAGTACAAGTCCTTATTGCATGAGAATGGCATGTGAGAATGGAAAGTACCATCCATATCTCCAATGGCTTACATGATCATTAGTAGACCCTACATAATTGTGAATTTTAACTTTGTATGTCGGTAATTTAATATTTTATCAAGAACTAATTTCTGAGTTTGTATTTTGCGAAATTTGGTAAAGGTAGCACGTAAAACATTGCATAAATTACACGTTTTAGTCTTTAGGGGGACCTATTGGCCATAAGGGCACATATAAAGCTCAACAATATGATCAGAATGGATCAAATACAATAAACAATACTTAATATTTTCAAACGAGATATAAGTCAATGTAAAATGTAAAGTTATAATTTTACTCGGTACAAAATTACCATGACAATCAAACCAAGCCAACAAATCAATCATTTCGCTTTTTAGATGTATCAATCTCCATGATGTTCTTGGTATACAAAATTACAAATTACAACACAAATTGTTATAACTATAAATCTTAATAATGCATGTAGAATTGAAGCTTTCAAGAATACAAGTACACATGATAGAGATAGAGGAGCCACAGAAAGCATATAACACTAATGCAAAAAAGAAGAAAAAAACAAGTACATATTCAACTAGCAAACATTATTTCTTTTTGAAAGTGAAATTATATTTTTCATTATAGTGTAGATAAATGAGTAAAAACAAGTCCCATCCCATGACACTTTTCCAACATAACATGTTACTCATCTTTTGTTCTTCTTCCCAATCAAGTTTGATAAATACAATGGGCCTAGGGCTAGGCGGAGTGAGATGAGCCACAAAAAATTTTGTACATTTACTCATCCCTTTAACTTTATTATTATAATGTATGTTTATTGCAAAACTTAGGGGTGAGAAAACTCAAAAACCGAATAGAAACCGAAAAACAGCACCGAAAAAACCGCACCGAAAAAACCGAACCATTTGAAAAACTAATGGGAGCGGTTTGATTTTTAGAAAAACCGAATGTTTGAGGCGGTTTGCGGGTGCATGCGAAAAACCAAACCGAAAAACCGCCCCGCCCCGCCATATATGTTTTACAAATTTTGTATATATATTATTATCTTTATAAGGATTTAATGCTTAACTATTTTATAAAAATAATATTGAGTATATATCATTTAAACTTTTGACACATTTTACTCAAGTACTTTGTAAGATTTATAGTTGTATAACAATGTAAATTCGAGCTATTTATTTGTTTTATAAATAGAGGGGATGAGTTAAATTTTGGAATTTTATATTATAATTGTTAGGTTAACAAATTAGGAAATTTAATGGAAAACAAAAAAACCGATAAATAAACCGAAACCGAACTGATTTATTGAGAAAAACCGAAACCGGAAAAACCGAAATCGAACAGTTTGTAATTCTTAGAAACCGAAGTATTCGGTTCTGGGTTTGGTTTTTGTCAAAAACCACCTCAAACCGCCTCATGCTCACCTCTAGTAAAAATATATATATCATAATAATTTATTCACATATGTATATGAACAACATGAATATGTAGTTTTTAAACAATAGGAACAAGCAATATTGTTTCATGGTTTAGTTACTATAACAACTTATAAACGGTGTAATTTTATATGTAGACTACCATTTTCAAGATAATTAACAAACACTTTGTGCAATTATCATATAACATATGTTTCATAGTATTAATAAAAAATAAAAATTGTGGTAGTAAAAATCAAATTAAATATTTTATGTTTCAATATAAAACACTTTCTGTTAAGGATTTCTATAATTTCAATACATTTTCCTAAAAAGTAAAAATCAAGATACAATCTAAACTACTAGAAAACACAAAAACTAGTAATATATATAACTCATGAACATTAAACTTCTAAAACACTAATTTCCTTTTAATCCTCGTAAACATACGTTCACCCGAAAATTCAGCGAAATCTCGTATCGATTCACTCACTAAATCCTTAAAGATCATACGTTCGACATCCAATACCGCTTCCGAAGTCTCGATTGGATAATCTTTCCAATCCGTGATTTCGATTACATCCTTTTTTAGAACATCACTAATTGAATCTAGTAGTCCATCACCAATGCTAATCGTTTCTCTAATCTTCTGAAATTCAATCCAAATCTGTTTAATTGATGATGTTGATGCCTTCCATGGCGGTAATTGTGTGTTTCTATCGATGATTTCAAAGATCGCGTCAAACACGAGCTGTCGGTGTTGTTTAGCGACATTTGATGTGTTTTCGATGTTGTAAAATTGCTTCTCGATCGATAAGAAGATGCTAGAATCTTCTAGAAGGTGTTGTGAGGCTCGAAGTATTTTTGAGATGTAGATGAAATCAGAGTCGTTGGATGTGAATTCTTGGTGGTCTGATGTTAATTTTGTTGTTGAAATTGTAGGACTCGGATGATCGTCAAAGTCAACGGTTGATGTTGCTGAATTGAAAAACCGAAAACAATCCGTTAACATCGACAAAATTAAACCGATAAAAACTAACTGTTCAGTTGTAAATTCTGAAAGAACTGATATGTTATACATTCTCCGTATCAAAATAAGTGACACAAATTAGCTTACACGTTTTTTGAGATAAAAGATTAAATTAAAAGTTAAAATAGATTAAAATACATAATTAGTGGAGAATGGGTCTCACTTTTCTTGAATAAAGTGATATTAATGAGTTTTAAAAATAAAAGTAAGGGTATAAGAGTAATTTCACCTTATTAAAGTTGATAGTTAGTGGGTATGAGTCTCATTATTTTTACCAGATAAGGAAAATTTTCAAAGTGTGTCACTTATTTTGATACATCTTAAAATGGAAAATGTGTCACTTATTTTGATACGGAGAAGTATTCAATTTGTTGCGATTTTAACCAGAAACCGCCCCACTAATTATTACAGTAGTTTTTATTAGCATATACAATAAAACTTACGGTTATATTTTGAATTGGGGCTAAAAATTATATTATGTATTGAAATATATTATTGGAAATTGAATTTAATATGTAAAATTAGATTTGTTGCTGAAACTTGTATGTAGTATTGAAAAATGAAGGTTTTCATATATTTATGCTGAAAACAAGGTGCGTTCGATTTATAAAATCAATATCGCACTGTTAATAGCAAGAACCCGCTAAAACCGAAATCAATAGAAAATGAAATTATTATATTTTTTTAAAAAACCTGAAATTAGCGTATTGACTTTGGTTTGAACTTAAAAATAGGTGGGACAAATATCATAAAATATACAAAAAGAAATTTAAAAGAATATATTTATTTACGCCACGTCACCAGGTTAGAACAACCAGAGTCGTCCTTGTTAATGGTTTCTGTTATTGAAACTAGGGGTGAGCAGAAAAAGCGGGTAACCGGAATTGGAATTGGAACCGGAACCGCTTTGGAACCGCCGGTTCCGGTTCCTAAAACTATGGAACCGCCCTAGGAGGTTCCGGTTCCGGTTCTCAAAATTTAGGAACCGGTAACCGGTGGATAACCGGAACCGGCGATTATTCGGTGTATTTTTGTTAAAATATTATATATTTGAGAAATTTAATGTCCAAATCTAACAATATGATAAATTTTATGTAATTTTGAATGAGTTTAATCATTAATTAGTCTATACATAGCGTTTTAATAATATAAATTAGACAATCATATGTTTAAGTGTTTGAAATAATGATTATTCAAAAATTAGTAGAAAAAATGATAAAAAGTTATTAATATTTAAGCTTTGCATCTTATTTTAATTTTACGATTTTAAAGTCAGGGTAACCGGAACCGGCCCCGGAACCTGATGTTCCGGTTCCGGTTCCGAAAATTGAGGAACCGGTACAAGAGGTTTCGGTTCCGGTTCCGGTCGGAACCGGCGGGTACCCTGCTATGCTCACCCCTAATTGAAACTGTAATAAGTCAAACATGTAAATGTCATGTGAACGCAATGAAGGTTTGTTTTTAGTGTATACCTTTGAAATCAATGCTATGTGAAGAAGAAATTGAACTCGGTGTGTCAAACACTGAGTCAAGGACTGACACCGGACTCGGTAGAACTGCGGTAGTACTCGGTGGTGACTCAGTGGCGTTGTTCATCACAGCTATGCTATGAAGCAGCTTATCACATCTGTGTATTAAACTCTTTCCTTCTGTATATTCCTCACATTTATATCGCTGTAATTATGCGAAATTTGACAAAATTAGATCATACAGAATTAGATAATTAGTCTGATTCATGGACATTTGCGATTGCTTACCTCAGGTGTAGTGACGGTGCTTTCAGAAATGGAGTTCGATTCATCATCGGAAACAAATTTGTTGATGAATTTAGGTTTTAGAGAATCAATGGCGGACGGCTTTGAAGATCGATTCGTTCTTTTAGGTGTAAGTTTTGGAGAATTAATCGGCGAATTTTTCATCGAATCAGAAGATTCATTAACTCTTCCTTTAATTTCAATGCTCAATGGTTTCCTTTTCACAATTGAATTACAGCTCTTTAAATTACTCTCGATTCGAGTCGGTGAAGAAGATTTAGCTCTCACCGGAGTTTTCCTGATACGATCACAATTCGGCACAACATTTTCACGTCTGTTATTATCAACTTTTGAAGCTGGCATTCGCCATGGTTTCATGACAACAATGCTCGATTCTGATCTATCAGAAGTTAAATTCCGATCATACACGAAATTCCGGTGGTTGTCTCTGTTTGAAGGTCTGGTAGAATGCAGCAGACCTTTGAGCTGTAAAACTTCGAGAATTTGTTTCAATGTGCTCAAATCATGAGATTGTATCGACGCCGGAGTTTGATTTGGCTCCGGGAAGAAATCAGCTGAATCGAAGAAGCTTCTCGGCAATCTCCAGTCAGTTTTAGAAGATTCCGACTTCAAATTCTCCGGTGCTTTTTCAGAGTCTCTGCAGCTTACATTACTCGTTTCATCTCTCACTACATTTTCCACAGTTTGCTTTGGTGATTGATTGATTTGATTCGGTCGTTTCAACTGAAAATTACTGCCGTCGATGTATTTCGAGCGAACTAAATCTCTCGAAACTCGAGATTCTGAAACGGATCTCTGTAGCACCGGTTTCGTAACCGTAGCCGGACTTTTATGATCGGACGATGATAACGTTTCCAGCCCCATGAGTCTGGCGATGACGCTCGGAGATCGTCGTTGGTTGTCATCTCCGTCGCCAAACGACGTCGTATTACAATCTGATGATATAACTGAACCGTTCGTACGGATACTCTCTTTAGAATCAAAAGTTGTTCTGCTATCAAGCGAAAGCCTAACCATTTCCTTGCAGGAATTCTTCAGCATTCCGTCGTTTAGCTCAGATATCGGAGTTTTTGGCCGGCATTTCGACGGAGACGATTGAAAACTCTCTGGACTTGCTGGTACTGCCACCACCGGTTGCTCCGGTGGCTTTTGTTTTCCTAACGTTACCGTCTCCGGTGATGCACCGACAGCCTGTAAGAAGCAGTTTTACATCTTCATTAATTAACAAACTCATTAATTACTTTAAGAGTTAATCACGGATGGTCCTTTAACTTTATACCAAATTTCACCAATAGTCTTTTACTTTCAAAAATTACACTGATGGTCCTTATATTTGTAACTTATTGCACCGATAGTCCTTTAGGCTAAACGGTGTTAAATGTTTCTGTTACGTTTCCATGTGAGATGCACATGAGGGTATTGTAGTCTTTTCCCATTTCACTTTTTGTATTAAAAGTTGTAAATAAGTTTGTTTTTTTTAACTTTTGTTGCAAAAAGTGAAATGGGAAAAGACTACAATGCCCTCATTTGCATCTCATATAGGAGACTTAACAGAAAAATTTAACACCGTTTAGCCTAAATGACTATCGGTGCAATAAGTTTCAAAAATAAGGACCATCAGTGTAATTGTTGAAACTAAATGACTATTGGTGAAATTTGGTATAAAGTTAAAGTACATTCCATGTAATTAACTCTTACTTTAAACAGTTACATCTTCAGATTTTTACCACATTAATTAACGGCAAGGATAAACAGAAAATGAAGAACTTACGGTGGACGCAGGGAGGCGTTTGGTGGAGTGAATGCGTTTTCCTGCCAAAATCGATTGACGGTCAAAGATCTGAAGGAAACCAGACATGCAACCAATTTGTTTTTCCATCTGCTTCTCACCTTGAACTATTCCCGCCATTATCTCTCACCGATCTCCGACCACCGTCCGGTAATCTTTATATCTCTCCGACACACACTAACACACACACACAGTCTTTAATTTGTTTTTGCTTAATGCTTCACATTGATATTTTTCACTCTCACGGTTTTCTCCATACGGCTTTTTGAGCTTTTATTTGCTTTTATGCTACTTTTATTTACAAGTGGTTGTGAGGAGAGACGGAGGTGGGGTAGCATTCTCAGACGGACCAGTTATATATTTGTCACTTTATATTTTACAATCCCAATTAATCGCATTAAATTAAAACTAAATATAAATACAATGCTCCTTACATATTTATTCTCCAACAATAACTTTGTACTGTATTAAAATCTTTTTTTTAACAATTAATAAATCTGCTCCAATTTCGTACATAGTTGGATTTAGGTGCTGTTTGTTTTTTGACAAAAGGTCTTTCTAGGGTCTTTTGTCTTCGCGGCGCAGACCACGTGCAGAAAAAGCTTCCCGCAGATGTTTGTTTTTTGGAAGCTCGCATATCTTTTTATGTCTGCAGAAGGTCTTCTCCAAGAAGCTTTGAGCATTAGCTTCTTGGGTCTTCCAAACTTAAAAAAACACATATCCTTCAAACAACATACTATATTGTTGTATGAATTATTCTAATGTTAGATATATGATATATTAAATTTCTATTTATTTAACAAACAACAGCTTTCTTGCAGACTGCAGACCTTTGGTCTACCCAAAAGCTGCAGCAGTTGACAGATGTGGTCCGCAGACAGCAGATCTTTTTGCTCTAAAAAAACAAACAGCATCTTAATCTATTACCTAAAATTAGAAATAGTACTAAATAATAATATTATTAGTCTACAAAATTTGGATGATTTTTATGATTAATGTAGTACTTTAGTCTTGGCAATAACTTAAAAAAAACCTATTTAATAAATCTAATTAATAATAAAAATACAATGCATAAAGAGATGTCGTAAAATAAAAGTAAAACCGACTTACACAAGAATTTAGAGCTTAAGAGTTAAAACGTTAAATTATTAAATGTTTAAGAATTAAAACATAATTAACCATTGTCGTAAAATAAAAGTAAAACCGCCTTATACAGTAAAAGTTTAATATTTTATAAGGTGTTACATCATCATTTTTACTATATGATCATCTAGGTTTACTCTAAATCGTAGCGTTTTAAAGTTCGTCGCCTTTTTTGAGCTATCAGTATATGTTACTTCTTTATATTTGAAAACAAAATTTGTTAGGTGAAATGGTGTTCCGGCTAAACCAAATTGGTTTTTATGTAATTTACACATAATTAAATAATTAATTAAGATTTGTATATATTAGACAAAAATGAACTACTATAGTTTTGTCTGATTGGAGTCAAGTGTTTTGTAAGTTAGTAGATGCAACCAACGGCATAGACTACCGTCCTTCACTGTCATGGACTCATTGCATTAGTCCTTGCTCACCCATTTGTCTTCTTAAAACACTCTAGTAAAGAGAATATATTTGTATACCACATTTTTTTATGCATACACCATAATATACAAGTATTATTATATATAATTCAAACACGTAAATTAACTGTTATGATGTACTTCCTCCGATTCAAAATAAGTGCTACACTTCTACTTTCACGGTTTTTGAAGTAAAATAGTGTAATGATGGTTAAATTGGATTAATTGAATTATTAGTGGATAATGGGTCCAACACCTTTTGAATAAAGTGGAGTTAATGATGTTTAAAAATAAAAAGTAGGGGTAGATTAGTCATTTCACTTTGTTAAAGTAGATAGTTAGTGGGTGTGAGTCCAACTATTTTTTACCATTTAAGGAAAATGCAGCACTTATTTTAAATCACCTATTTATGAAAAGTGTATCACTTTTTTTGACTCGGAGGAAGTATAAATTAAGAAATGTGGTGTAAAAAACACCCCATTTTTGTAAAGGGTGACGATTTGTATATGACCAATTTTGTCATACGTTGCTAATCCATGTTTTATAAACTTGTGTATAACCATTTATGGTTTATATAGCGTATTAATAACATCTTATTCTTTGATGAGTAGAATACATACACCATTTAAATTATTCTTAAATCTATATCATTTTGTTCACAACAAGACTTGAATCCATGATAACAAGTTAATTGCTAATGTATTCCAATAAATTATACCTCTAAGCTACAAGCCATTTGGTGATAATAACATCTTAATTTACTTGCTAGAAGTTGAGAACCACGAATATTATTTTCTTTTAAGAATGTGAAATGCTTTCAAGTTCCAACGCTAATAATAGGAATAACATATCTTTTTTAGCCATTTTTGTCCCCTTTTACCCTTCACACAGAAGCTGTTTTTGGGGGTTTTGGTTCAGAAAACATGAGTCAATTTAGCACATCCCTGAAAATGTGGCCTATGAATGGTATTGTGAAATCTTTATTATTCTGAGCATTTTTAATGGGAGTTGATTCGTACAGAGCAATTTTTATCCATGCAGAGCAAATTCATCCCAAATGACAATCATGCCCTTCCTTTACTTTTAACACATTTTACATTTCACCCCTCCTATTAAGGGCATGATTGTCATTTGGGATGAATTTACTCTGTATGAATAAAAGTTGCTCTGTACGAATCAGCTCCCATTTTTAATCTGTCAAATTAATTGCATTAATATTATTTTACGAAGTAAGTATTGATAACTATGCTGCTGTATATTTATTAATCTGACTTCTGAGCATTTTATATATACAATAAATTTTTATTGAACCAATACTAAAAAAATATAAAACTGGTACGGACCTTATAAAATAAGGGTGGCTCTTCCGTCATTGAATCCTTATGAAAAAACATTTTAATTATAAATATTTTTTGTCTCGATGATACATATGTTAACTTAACCTTTGATAGTTAGTAACTATATTAAGTTTGATTAGCAGGGTTTAGGGTGGTCCTGAGTTCAAATCTTGCGTTCAACATGTTTTTATAAACACAAATCTTAATATATCCTAAGATATATAGCAAGTTTGGCTGAAAGTTAAACTTGCTAATTTGATAAAATCAAATGCATTATATACTATAAGATTAAGTGAGAAATCTAATTTAAGAGAAAACTTATTTGAATATGAGCTTTGACCAGATCAAAATGAACAATTTATCCTTTTTACTTATTTATATAACACGTTAATTGCAAAATGAAATTAAAGTCGATTACATCATATAAAGCAAAATAAAACTAGTAACATAACATGTAATAGTCATAAGGTTACTTGAGTTTTGGTCAACAACTTTTCTTCTAAAATCTAATAAGAGGCCGACGTGAGAATGGTACTTAGTAAACACTCTAACTCGAATTGAGTTATATCACCTCTTAGTGGATTTAATAAAAGAAAAATTAAATAACCCTCAATGATTTTACTTATGTTTGGATTTGGTTAGTAGTTTAGCAGCGAGTTGAAAACCCAAAGTACAAAAAAAATCAGTAATATAAGATAAACTAATAATATATTAAAATATAAAATAAGTATTACCTAACTATTACAAATTTAAATAATTGGTTATCTGATTTTTCAAGTAAACAATTTTAAGTTGCATACTTGCATATCTAACAACCCTTATTAAATTATATTTTCACGGGTGAATTTATGCAATTGTCATTCATTCTACGTGTGCACTTAACCTTTTGACTACATTATTGTTTTATATTTGAGATTAAATAATAGCATGACAAGTGTCTTAAAGTCCTAAATGAGATTAAATAATACCAAATTATTATGGAGACTAGTTTTGATACCTTGTACCTCACAGACTCACGTGTTTAAGGGAGTTGAACAATGTTTTGACCCCTTCACACAAGATATAAAGAATTATCAAGTTTTTTAATCTAGTTTTAAAATATTAAAAAGAGACATTCATATATTTTGTGGTAAATAATATTAGTATAACTATTATTCTAGTTTCAAGTTTAGTTCGTTAAATAAACTGAATGAGCTAAATGTCTTCAAGGGTTTAGGGTTTAGGGTTTAGGGTTTAGGGTTTAGGGATAAATTATAATACTTTTATATTAAATTGGTTAATTCAAGAAAATATATTTACACATTTTAATAACACTTCTTAAATAGTTGTCTTTCAAAAATAAATTCTACATAAAGATATTCATATTCATCCGGTAAATATTTACCAAAAAAAATAATCAAACTCGTAATTTCTAGTAATCATTCCTACACCATTTTCATTACCAAATTGTTGTCTTTGAGAATAGATTGAATGCTTTAAATGGATATATTTTAACCACCTAACATAAAACATGTTACCTTCTTGCTTACATAATTTTACCAATTGAATTCGACCAAACGTGTGAGAATAACCTATTGATCTTTATAGTCCACCTTCCTACAATAATATAGTAGGTATACATACCTTAGGTCTACAACTATCATCATATTACTCGCATAAAAAGGTAACATTTTAAAATTGTTATTAATGACCATTTATAGCTACATTGAATGAAGCATTGAAAATGAGATGATATGAAGCCATCCATTACTCCCTCCGTCCCATTTTAATTGTCCACTATAAAAAAACATATAGTTTAAGAAAAGTGCATTAATTATATAATGTCACCAATCAAATTTTCTCTTTCCCACTTAAAAGTTTTTTGAATGGTTGAAATTTAGAAAATGACATTCTTTGTGGGACAAACTAAAATAGTATACTGGACATTTAAAATGGGACGGGGGGAGTATTAATTAGCATATGAGATAGGCATTTTTATGGAGTAATTAAAGCAAGATTTTAGGGAAGGCCTAATGTGGGCTTTTAGGTCCGTTTCATATAACAAATAATTATCAACTTAATTTTAACATTTTCACGTTAAAAACGATCCCCAAAACGGCAAGAAAATATTATGTCTAGTATTAATATTGAGTTCCAGCAAAAAGAGTAAAAAACAAAAAGTCAAACAGAAACAAAGTCAACAATCAAAGATAGATGTAGACACAATAGTCAACCCACAGATGTTTTATGGACTAATATCTCCATAAGAAACCAAACCCCTTTGACCACCAGGTGAACTTGACCTTGACCTACTTTGACCCGTAGATGCCACTTTTTTAGCCATACCCGTTTGACCACCAGGTGACATTGACCTTGACTTTGACTTTGACCGAGAGCGTGTGCAGGCCACTGATGTAAGATTCTTGGAATGCTTACGTGGAGACCGAAAAGGTGATCTACAAAAATGGCAAAAGTTGGTACAAATTGGCTAGTGTGTGTGTGTGTGTGTGTGTGTGTGTGTGTGTGTGTGTGTGTGTGTGTGTGTGTGTGTGTGTATATATATAGTGTTCGATTCAGCGCAGAACCGTTTAAAGGTGAAGATTCGCAGAACCATCCTAACATCCAATGTTTTCAATATTATACATAAGATGTACATTTTCATACACGCTGTAACACATTTACACATCCAATGTTTCCAATTAAATATACACATAATTTATATATCATGTGTGTAAAAAATTGGAAACATTGGATGTGTAAATGTGTTACAGCGTGTATGAAAATCTACAGCTTATGTATAACATTGAAAACATTAGATGTTAGGATTGTCTGCAGTTCTACACCTTTAAACGGTTCTGCGCTGAATCGGACTATATAATATATATATATATATATATATATAGAGAGAGAGAGAGAGAGAACCTGGGAGGGCTCCTGCCTCTTGGCGGACTTCTGTTTCTTCTCGGTGGAGATCGCTCAGAATATCTGCTATAATTTGGATAACGGCTACAATTCAAGTTTTATTTCGTTATCATTAGCAAGAAAAAAAAAACATTTTGTGTCAATCCGACCCGACCCGACCCGTTCCAACCCGAACCCATTTCCATTACCTGTTATTATTATATCTTCCGTTAGCATACCCAAACTGATTAGACCTACGAGGTGGCAGCTCAGGGCTCGGTGTACGGTATCTCCGAGCAAAGGAATATTCCTTGGTGAAACCGCGCCCTTTTCTGATTCGTTTTGGAGTGCCACCTGGCGATCGGCTTCTTGACTCGCTTTTTTTAGCGACAGTTGGTTGTTTAGTAGTGTCGGGAAAACTCGGGCTACGTGTAACCCTGTTTGAGATAGGGCTTGCATCTCTCCTTACTGGACTTCTACCACTCCTAAATAAAAAAAATAAAAAAAATAAAATAAAAAGCATGTTTAGAAAAACATAGTGGTTAAAATTGTCGATTTGGTTTAGTTTTTAAGTCAATCAGTTCATATAGGACAAAAAACATTTCAGCTATAAAATGGAATGGGTCAAATGGGCCAGAATGGTTGAAAGTCAACTAAAAATGTATCAGCTGACCTGGATTTACTCGGGTCATCTGAATGCTGACGTGGATTGCTAGAAGGCTTTTCAAATTTAGTTTCTTTAATAACCCCATTTTTAAGTTCTCGTTCTTCATCATAATCCTTTTGCGGTTTTGCTTCAGGTTCTTTTTGTGACTGATTTTGTGGACTTTTCCTGACTAAATTAAAATGTTAGTAGTGATTAATAACAATTAACAAGGTTTAGAAAGCATCCACTTTTAATAGTTGTATTAATAAAAAAAGAGAATTCTATAAATGGTCCTTTAACTAACCACATATTGCAACTTTGGTCCTTTCTTTTACTAAGTTCCAAACTCAATATTTTATGTACCATTTCATTGCATGGACATTTACTGTCTAAGAGGATTGTCCATTCAATAAAATGGTAACTTTGGAACTTTAAAAAACAAAGGACCAAAATCACAATATGTGGTTAGTTAAAGGACCATTAATGAAATTAACGCTACAAAAACGAGAAATTAAATTGGGATACCAGACGTAGTTGGAGGTTTATTTTTTGTTTTTCCATCATCAGATCTGCTACTCTCACTTTCTGAGCTCCTATAAGTCAATAAAACACGTTTCAGGAGATAATAATTATATAAATCATTAATTAATATATACAAATACACAAATTATACCATTTGGATTTCCGTTTTGATCTTTTAGCACCAACACCCTTCTTCAACTTCCTCTTTTTTCCATCTCTCTTTACCGACCTCTTTTTGCGACGCTTTCCGTCACTAGAAGAATTTGAATCAGATTCTGAGTCTGAAGAATAAGACTCAGAATCAGAATCTGAATCTGAATCTGAACTGGATGATGATTCAGATGATGAATACTTCCTTCGTTTCTTCCTTTTGCCTGATTTTTTCTTTTTACCTAAAAAAGACAAGTTGGTTAAAAGACCGATTTGCCCCTTAGAGAATAAAATAATAACCCGTATCAACCCGTTTTACCTTTTTCAGACTCAACAGTGTTGTTCTTTTTATCTTCCAAAATTTCACCACAATTTGAAATTTTTATCAAACCGGAAGGTTCTCCGTCTGTTGTTCCCAACTGTTCCATCTTTTTAATAGTTTCCATTCCCTTTATTACTTTCCCAAAAACAACATGTTTCCTGCCATAAACAATTATTTAATTCATATTTTAACATTTTATAAGAAAATAAAAAAAGAGTAAATTACAGGAATGGTCCTTTAAGTTTATAGCAAATTTCACCAATGGTCCTTTAGTTTCAAAAATTACACCGATGGTCCTTAATTCTGGAAGGTTTTTCACCGATGGTCCTTTACACTAACTGATGTTAATTTTTTCTGTTAACTTACCCCATGTGCAATGCACATGAGGGTAAAAAAAGTCATTTTTCATTTCATTTCTTTTTATTCTTAAACTAAAAACTTTTATTTAAGATAAAAAAATTAGTTTAAGAATAAAAAGAAATTAAAAATAACTTATTTAGTTATTTACCCTCACATTCATTGCACATGGGGTGAGTTAACGGAATAAATTAACGTCAGTTAGTGTAAAGGACCATCGGTGAAAAACCTTTCAGAATTAACGACCATCGGTGAAATTTGCTATAAACTTAAAGGACCATTCGTGTAATTTACTCTAAAAAAAATCAAAGGTTATGACTTGTGAGTTATGACTTTTACCCATCAAGATGTGGTTGGCGTTTGAAGAGTATAAAGAATTGAGATCCATTTGTATTTGGGCCTCCATTTGCCATAGAGAGCATACCAGGCCCATTATGATCCACCTTAAAGTTCTCATCTTCATATAAAACAAAAAGTATTATATTAGTATTAACAAATTACAAAACACTAAATAAATAAAAATAAATAAAAACAAATAATTATTATTTATAGAGTTAATTACATGGATGGTCCTTTAGGTTTATAGCAAATTTCACCAATGGTCTTTTAGTTTCAAAAATTACACCGATGGTCCTTATTTTTGAAAGGTTTTTCACCGATGGTCCTTTACCAAATTGTCCGTTTATTTTTCAAGTTAACTAACATCACATGTGATGCACTTGGGGGGTATTTTGGTCAATTTGTCTTTTCCCTTCTCATTTAAATTACACGGATGGTCCTTTAGGTTTATAGCAAATTTCACCAATGGTCCTTTAGTTTCAAAAATTTACCAAAATACCCCCAAGTGCATCACATGTGATGTTAGTTAACTTGAAAAATAAACAGACATTCTGGTAAAGGACCATCGGTGAAAAACCTTTCAAAAATAAGGACCATCGGTGTAATTTTTGAAACTAAAGGACCATTAGTGAAATATGCTATAAACCTAAAGGACCATCCATGTAATTTACTCTTATTTATAATTGCACCTGCAAACTTTCCTCCATAAATGCTTTCCCCACCAGTGCCTGCAAACCATCAAAACTCTCATGCCTTGAGCGTGCAAATGGCGGTTAATAACAATATTTTTTAAGGAAACTCATACCATTTTGTTTCGAGAAATCACCACCCTAAAAAATAAAAGATTATTTTTATATGTGATCATAAACACGTTAGGACTAACTGATATAACTGTATAAACATACTTGGGCCATAAATCCTTTAATAATACGATGGAATACAACTCCCTTGTAATGCAACGGTTTTCCAGTTAAGCTTCCAATCCCTTTCTCCCCTACACATCAAGTCAACTTTGGTCAATGTACTTTTTTTTAGTTTATTAAGTCAAAATAAATCTATATCTTTCATGATATCTCAAATTCATTAAAACGACTTGAGTCAACACACACCTGTGCAAAGTGCTCGAAAATTCTCAGCCGTTCTAGGCACAACATCAGCAAAAAGCTGCAATTTTAGGTCATTATATTCAACTAACATCTGAAATCTATAATAAAATGAGCAAAAAAGAACAAATATATATGCAGCTTAACCTAAATTTATTACAATAAATCGAAAATACTCACCTCGATTATGACTTTTTCTGTAGGACTTCTATCTATTGATAAGTCCAAGAACACACAAGGATTTTTCTTCTTGCTCATTTCTTCACAATGCAGATCCTAAATTAAACATTTACAATTAACATATAGTTTCAAATTACGTAAACACGATATATGATCTACAAATTATAGGTCAAAGTCAAACACCAGACTGGTAACCTAAATACCTAATAACGCGATATTATCGAGTGTTCCAACTTCCACTTCACAGATATAGTGACGAATCGGTAAATTGAACATAAGAAATTATTATAGCAACGAAAATGCATATATTTACACTCGGAAATTGGTAAATTTATCATGTGATTATGAATGATTGAGCTTATTGATAAAACCCTAAACCCTAGCAGTCGCGTGTGTAATTTCCGAATATATTTTGTGCATTAAAACTCGTATCAAGGTGTAAATTTTAGGTAATATCTGTAGATATAAACTAGAACATGAAATTTCAAGAGAGAGATTAAAATCACCGGCGGATGGCGGACGGCGGTGGCGAGTGACAGATATTCGTGGTGTGGTTTTCCCTTTTTCGTTTTCTGATTTCGTTCGCTTATTTGTGTTTCATTAGAAAAAAATAGAAATTTTTTTTTATAAAAAACAATTGTTTTACTCGTGATACATCTTTTTTCAGTTTTTGTGTTTGTTTTTGAATTTTTTCCTGAATATGTATTAAATATTTATCAAACTCGTAGATTATTAATTACGGATATATCATCACCAAATGGTTAAATTGAGCATTGATAACTGATAACTTTGACTGGTCCATCAAATTCAATCTTTAATGGTAGTCGATAAAAGGACATATTTTGACTCTCTCAAAGGTTGAGAATCATAAGGGGCGGGGTTTAAACCATAGTCACACGATACACTGGTTAGGGTGCGTACTGCGTACCGGACGCCGCGTATCGAAACGCGGTATGTTGGTGTACCGAATGCTACTGGGATCGCTCTTTGGTACGCCAATTTGGAGATCCTGATAAAAGAAGGTAAACGAATTGGTACGTCGTAATTCGTGTTCCCAATAGGTGTGAACCTCGTACCTGATTAATATGAAATGCGTTTCCCACGAAGTCAACAATGTATTGGCATAATTTCTAAGATTGATTGTGTATATATTTTTTATTATAGGAATGATTCAAAATCAAATCACACGTATAATTTAGGAAAAGATCGTTATCTCTGTATTTTTTTAAATATAATTATATATATGCAAAGAAAACTTAGTTTTAAGGGTACATCGTTCCAAAGCGTAAGGTACACCATATCGGACACGTACCGAAATGAACCTACCCCCTGCGTACCGGATACACCTAAACTAGTGAATCGCGTACCCGTTCCACGTTCCCATACCAAAGCATAACGCGTCCTATGTGACTAAGGTTTAAACCCTCAACCTGTCTATTATGAGTTTTACTTGGAGAGTGATATGAGATTTTTTTAACTATTTTTGGTCATTCTAATATACTGTTTTTGTACTACTTATATTAGCTTCGTATTGTTGCGTGTCATTATCTTAGTGGTTTATAATATGTATTATCTTATGCATCTACGAATTGTACCTTTCTAATTAAGGGGTATAAAAAACCCATACATGATGTATGGACATTTATCGATTATGGTGTGGATGAAATTGTGACTACGAGTAGGGTTGCTATCTAGTTAGTTGGTACCATTTAGTGTTGGGAATTAATTTATGTATCACGCATTTTGATGTTTATACCATATTGTACAAGTTTTTATGCCAACTATATAGCTCGCTAATGCAACTACTGTAATACATGCATTTAAACATATGATGTAAACATCATCACCTTTTAGTATTCGTTTTAGCCTCAAGCTTTATCAACGAGCTGACCCAAGCCGAGCTCGTTCAATTGACTATTTGAGCCAATCCTTGGGCTTTACATATTCTTGAACCTATATGGGCCTGTTTTACTCTACCGGAAACTTCTAATAGTTTATGGATGACTTATTCAAACAAATTCCTCAGTAGCTAACTTTTTAACTTATATACGAATTTAAATAAACCAAACGTCGATATACACGAGCCCATAAAAACACCCGAGATATTCAAATAATGGGCTAGTGGTAACAGTTTATGAATGACTTCCGAGAGGTCACATGTTTGATCATTTATTGGGTAATTGTTACGATTCCACGTCAGGCAAAGTATAAATAAATGGTAGCTTATAAGTTTAGATGTCTCCTCATCTTTCAAGCTAGCTTTTGGAAGTGAGTTATACACTTAGGCTTATGACATGATGTGAGCTTATTATGCGATAAGTTCTTATCAGTAACACTTACCATATGAATCAAAATATGACTCTAGCTTACTAACTGGTCATTTAAAAAGAAAAACTAAAATATTGACTCAACTTTGACAATCGACATGTTTCCATGTATAAGGGTGCTTATGATTTATGGATGACTCTGAATTTTCAAAATTTTGACCAGGATTAGTCTTTTATTGTACTTGAAAATGCAATTATATTGGGAGTGTAACATGACTCGTTCAATGCTTTTATTAAGGGTTTTGGTGAAACACATCCATCAATGTATCATGCAACATTGTGCACCTCATATTCTTGTTTTAGTATTTTTTTTCTAACGATTTTGTTTTATGTGTAAACATACTAATAATCTTTTATTAAATATTAATAATATTGTCATTGGCAAAATAAAATATTTTTTGTTACCACTTCCATGTTTGACTACACTAATGTTTTTTGACTGATTCAGTATGTGGAATGAATATATAATACGTTTACGCGTGAACAGATCTAACTTTTTAATATCATATTATATATAACATATATTGCTTGTGAGTTGTCTCATGTAATGGTTTTTTTTTTTATTTGCTTGATTAGACGGAATGAAATGTTATAACAATAGCATTAAAGATATAATGGAATGAGTTAATGAAGTGTTAGCACGATTGTTTGATCTGTATTTTCATTTCATATTATTTTTGTTATTTTCATATTTGAAATTTCATTAGACATGATATGTTCAAATATAAACATACAATTTTTTCATTTTCTTATTTT
Organism: Calendula officinalis; assembly: GCA_963853835.1. Lineage (NCBI taxonomy): Eukaryota > Viridiplantae > Streptophyta > Magnoliopsida > Asterales > Asteraceae > Calendula > Calendula officinalis. The sequence goes on from OY970820.1 coordinate 102,076,265, forward strand.
AGTAAATAAGTATCAATTTTCATGGTATATATGAATCTATATGCTTAATTATTTTGGTTAATAAATAATTTTATAGACAAAGTTTTAATTCCAATAAAATAAATAAATATAATAGAAGATTAAGAAGAATTAATTAACTTTTGTTAAAATATATAGTTTTGGTTAATTTAAAAAAATCAAAACATATAATTTTAGTTAATTTTGATATATATTTTTTAAATTATCTTTTAAGAATCAATATTTTTTTAAATTTCAAAAATAAAAGTTTAATTAAACTGTAATTTTTCATTGTCAGTCTTGAGCTTGCCTATGCTCGAACTTGACTAGTTTAAGTATAACTTGTTCTTATCGTCAACGAAAGAGACGTAAGGGAGATAAAAAAAAAAAAAAAAAAAAAAAAAAAAGGCAATGTATTGTAGTCTAATTTTAGTTTTAAACAACAGTTTTTTATACACAATGAGAATAAAATTTCATTGTTGTCCTTTTCAAGCAATGTACTTTTATTACTTCACGTTGAATAATACACATTAGATTTAGTTCATAAGCAATGTACTATGTTTATGATGTCTTGATCATTACTAATTTTAAAGGTTTGTTTATATTTTCACATCTCTCAAAAGTCAAGATCGTCCATAAAGCTAAAAGATTAATGTTGACTTTTGACAAGAGAAATGCGCAAGTCAACTCTTATAATTTCAAAGAAACGACTTCGTGTTCCTTCGAATTTATTGAACGACGAATTCTCTTTTGGACACTTGTTCCCTTTACCCATTTTCTACGCCAATTTTTGGTATTTATTCAACCATATATTTTCATAACCTATATTGTAACATCTATTATTTCTCTCTCAATTGATCTTGATATACTCTTTTAATTGATCCTAACATAGGCACAATCTAAAGTAACAACAAAGTTGCAAGTTTACCGAAAATGGTTGAAAGACTGACAGATGATCAAATCAGCGAGTTTCGTCAAGCATTTTCGATGATTGATAAGGATTCCGATGGTATATTATTGTATTCCTCTCGTTTTGTCTTCCAATAAAAAAAACTTTGTGATTTTCTTAACTACCAATATTTTAAACATATGTTTCAAACGGTGTTAAACTGTATACTTGCGCAAGTTTACGTAAGAAATTGTAATATTTGTGCATACTTCATCTTACTATCCACCACAAGATATTAATATATGTTATTCATTAATTTTATTTTCTCATATTATATACCGATTATGACACTTCTCTTGATCTAGTGGGTATAAACATAAGTAGACGCAAATTTTAGGAAGAGTAAATTGCACGGATGGTCCTTTAAGTTTATAGCAAATTTCACCAATGGTCCTTTAGTTACGAAAATTACACTGATGGTCCTTAATTCTGAAAGGTTTTTCACCTATGATCCTTTACACTAACTGACGTTAATTTATTCTGTTAACTCACCCATGTGCAATGCACGTGAGGGAAAAAAGGTCATTTTCAATTTCTTTTCATTCTTACATTAATTTTTTTATCTTAAATAAAAGTTTTTAGGTTAAGAATAAAAAGAAAAGAAATGAAAAATGACCTTTTTTACCCTCATGTGCATTGCACATGGGGTAAGTTAACAGAAAAAATTAACGTCAGTTAGTGTAAAGGACCATTGGTGAAAAACCTTTCATAATTAAGGACCATCAGTGTAATTTTTGAAACTAAAGGACTGTTGATGAAATTTACTATAAACTTAAAGGACCATCCGTGTAATTTACTCTTTTAGGAAATAATAACATTTCTCTATTATTAAAGAGAAAGATTTTGATAATATATGTAACATTGTTTGATTATTGTGGTGATAATGTTTGCAGGATTAATTAGTACGGATGATTTGATAGGTGTGATTCAAACATTAAATGAAAATGCTACTAACGAAGAGATCCAGGAAATGATGAATGAAGTCGATGCAAATGAAGAAGGCACAATCGATTTTGATGAATTTGTTAGTATCATGTCCAAAAAAATGAAAGTAAGTACTTCAACCATTTTATATGTAAATATAAAGTAAACAAAACAATTTTTTGTGACCGAAATTTTCCATTACCAAGTGTCACATTATGTCAATTATGTCAAGATCTTAGAGATGACCATCATGTGACGCTTTATTGCCAAAAGTCTAAGTTTTTATATCATAGGCACTAATTTTTGGTAATTAACAGGATGATGTGGGTGACGAGCTAAAAGAAGCCTTTAAGGTATTCGATAGAGATCAAGATGGTTATATTTCACCCGATGAGGTAATTTTACTTTGAGGCGAATTATTTATTCTGTTATCGCACTGTGAAAATACAAATTGCATATATTATACGTAGACCGTATAAGATATTAAAACTATAAGCGTGATTATTGGTATAATAACCAATTTTCGAATGATTATATATAGTTGAGAAATGTGATGATAAATCTGGGGGAGCGGTTAAAAGATGAAGAGTTAGAACAGATGATTCGAGAAGCTGATCTTGACGGAGACGGTGTTATCAGCTTTGAGGAGTTCGTTAGAGTTATGATGAATGCCTCGTAAAATACAATAAATTGTTGTATTATGTCTCCGTCAAGAAAAAGGTTTCGGGAATATCGGTTAAAATAAGACTACAATTAACTTAATATTTACAAAATATCCCTGAGGAAGTAATTTTTTTTTCCTTTCTATTTTTTTGTACTCAGTTTCCTATGCATGTTGTATTATTTGATTATTATGGTAAAAATAAAAGGTTTTTGTGGGATCATAATCATGTCCCGTTAGTTTCAAATCGTGTGTCATTGTTGAATTGTTTTTCTAGCGGTTAGCTAGTTTCTTGTTTTATGAAAGCTGTTTTCAAAAAATTATTTAAAAAAATGTATTCAAATGCTTAATTATTCCCCTATTCATGTAAATTTAGAAAAAATAAAATGTTGGTGAGTTAACTATACCCAACTCGGTTCAACATACATAGAAATTGGGATGTTCACTATTTGGATATAACCGGATTGTCCAATTGGACATTTTGGATCGGACTATATGGATTGGTTATTTGGTTTTCTAGATCGGCTTGGACTTGAACCAAATTAATAGTTTGGTTTTCGGTTTGGATTTGGTTTCCGTTGTGAAAACCGGATTGTCCAAAAAAACCGAATATATAATCTAATTTGGAGTTTTTGATGAAGTTGATGTCAAGATTTTTGCATATAGATTGTAATATCACAAGCTATGAATTAGACTTATTTTTATGTACAAAATAGTTTATCATTTTGGAATTATACATATCAAATTTAATATTATTTATGTTATATAATTTTATAGTATTTTGAAAATATTAAGGAAAAACCAAACGGATAAAACCAAACCAACCAAGTTATTTTTGGTTCGGATCAGTTTGGTTTTCGAATTAGTTTGGACGGTTCGGTTTGAACTTTTAAAAACCGAACTTTATTTGGTTTCACCTATTTGGTTTGGATGAAACCAACCGTTCCAAACGAACACCCCTACATAGAAATCACATATTGGGCCCGAATCCATTGCTAGCTTACATGTATGACCCATCAAATCAAATAGTCTATGTACTTTGCTTTTGCCAAAAGAGATGTAAATTGGCCCATGGACCATGGTCCATGTCCGGGTCCAGTGATTAGCCCAACATAGATGGATTAGTATTTGGGCCTAAAGGTAAATTTTATTTTGGCAATAGTGCAAACTTATGGCTTTCATTAATAATAAGATGATGCTTTTAAAAAGTTATAGCTGGATATGCTTAAAACTCTATAGTTAAATTGTTGTTTATACAAAGTTTAGAAACATGTCAAAATTTCCTTCACAAAGCCCAAATACATGTGGATGATTTCAAATTAAAGTACACATAATATATTTCCTTTCAAGATTTTTAAAAAAGTAAAACCTAACAAAGTGACATTAAAAAGTTACCATAATTGTATAAAGTCATGTTACAAAATATATCAAAATTCGTTTCCACACTTTTTCGTCCCACTTACTATAATTGGCACGTACGAGCTTTCTATGAACTTTCTACAACGCGGCAAAGTTTTCTAAAGTAGCATCACACGTTAAGATAAACGTGATCGTTACCACATTTTCGTGCCAATTTCTGCGAAGATTCTTTCGCTATCGATCAAATGTTAGAGATTTAATCTCATAAAATTTGTCAACAAAAAAACGCTACGTTGATCTCTATATCCGCTACACATCCATTTACCCACTCCATCCAAAGGATTTGGATATGCTCCTATGGATGATGGAATTGAAAGTAGCAGATATAGGTATAGCTCCATCCGATCCCAAAGTATGACATGGTAATTATAGTTAAAGTTAACGGTAAATGTTTTATTCATGAAAGTTTGATATTTTTATAAAGTTTTTTTAATCTTTTTTCTAAAATAAAAAAGTTCTAATCACTTGATCAGACTTCACAAGTCTAAACCCAAATATATATTAGAAAGAAAATAAAACACTACGTCAAGATAAACATTACTCAAAACGTGGGCTTGTTTTGGGCCCATGCATCGGTTGGGCTTTCAGATCTTTAGCTTGCTCTTTTAATGGTGTTGTAATTATTAGTTTTTTTTTTTAGTGTACAAAACAAGCTGTAGTTTAAAAGGTGCTTAAAAGTTGTAGTTTGGCATCTGTTGTCACACTCTTATACAATGACTATTGAAAGAAAATTTGCAACTACTTTGCTGGATCAAGTTATTTGAAAGGGTGAAGTTCTTGCCGTTTATATTGTTACATTAAACCTTGCGAGATGCTATCGACATTTGGGCACAAACTTCGGTCAATATACAAAAAGTAAGAGTCCTTAAACTGAACGTAATGGTCCCTCCAAGGACGCATCCCTCCCATTACGTGACATCTGACGACCGTGACACCCTTCCGTTCATCATATAGTTTGGTCGTGCAGACGACCAATGGTGGTCGTGTGTACATTATGCATTGTAAATGGTACATGTATAAACAAAATCAATTTTAATGTTTGGTCCTGAGTTTGTTCACCACTACGGGGTTGGCCATGTATTTGGTACTACTTTGATCTGAAGAGAAAACGTTGATGTGACGCTGATATAACATCAGTGACCAAACCTGAGTTTGGTTACTATTGCGAATAGTTTTAGAAAGGGAGCTGGTATCTTTTCTACAAACAAACATTTTATATAGCCTTCAAAAAAATATAAAAACTTGGAAAGCTAAGAAAGTGATTAAGGAAAATCAGTATTCAAGATCATCAGCTAAAGTCTCAATTAAAAGTTTAAAATCGTGTCATTTATTTTGAAACACTCAGTGTATCATTTATTGTGATACAGAGGTAATATATAGAGTAACTTGAAGCCATAATCGAATAAATTGGAAAATAGTTATCAATTTTAAATGTTTGCAAAAAGATTGACGCTGGTAACCCTAACTAGCTCATCCAAAATAGCAGTTGTAAATAATAAAGTTGATATGATTTAAAGTTATACAAAATGACCTATTTAATCAATAATAAAATGGCGAAAACAAAAGTTTAAAGCTAAATATCAAGTGATTTATGTCATTCAAGATTTAAAATTAAATTATTGTCAATAAACTTTCAAATTTTAAAACAAAAATTAATGAACATTAAAAAAAATTCAAATATAATTGACCATATACAAAGCTACAAATACGATACATTGATGAATAACCATTTTATTTTGAGTTATAAATGTGTAAGATGTCATTGACACATCAGTGATCCCGCCAGTTGGATGCCGCTCTTTTTGAGACGGGAGAGAGGAGTGGCGTGAGTTGGGTAGGTGGGGTCAAAGGAGTATTTGTGTGTGTGTGTTTTGTAGTGGTAGATCCCAAAAAATTTAAGGAAAGAGGTATTGTTGACATGAGTACGTCAGTTAATGTCGGTTACACGTGCTGATTTAGCAACAACAGACAGGACATGAAGAAGGACAAATCAGTGTTGATAGCAAACCCTAGCGGAACTTCCGATGCAAATTCATCTTCCTCAAACAAAGTATTCCTTCCAGAAGATGCAGAAGAAGAATCGGAGAAACAATTAACAGCAAACGGTTTCCCTTTGCCAACCGCCACTCGTAATGGTTCCTCCAAATACGATTTCGTCAAGGTTTATTGATCGTCTCTCTCTGTAACTTTTAATTCGTACTTCAAATTATATAATTTTAACGCAATATGATCGTCATGTGGATATTGTGATTGAAAAAAATCATAATCCATATCGATTGCGAAGTTGAAAAGTAACCTGATTTTGGATTTAAATCGAGTGATGGATTAATCTCCTTAGTTATGCATGTAAATAAATTATTATATTTTTGTTTTGTTTTCAGGTGAAATTATTATATGTCCTCTCTAGATTCTTGCTTAGCAGAATGTTGACTGTAACTAAGGTTCTGCTTATTATAGATTTGCTTCAAAGTGCAATTTATTTGTTCTGAGTTGTTAATTTTGATTTCAATGTATTTATGAAATTAGAAGAATATGATGACAGAGTAGTGGTGATAATTGTTGGATATAATAGTGTTAATTGTAACCTAATCTAACATATATAATATGAGAGGTTTTCCCCTCGGTAACAATACAAAGGAACTGCCTAACATTGTCTATAATGAAAATGATGTTGTATCTAAGAGGCAGGAGCAGATTTTAAAATTCACAAAATGGAAATTACAATATTTTATTAAGTTTGCAAAGCATATGTAGATTTGTACTGTTTATATATTTTCCATGCTATAATCAGACTGAAGTTTATAGCTAAACATGATAATGTTTATGTTAAAAATTGCCCTTGAACTCATAGATAATAGCCTTCTGGATGTGTATGTCATCATATCACGTCTTACAGCTATCATTATTTTGCTTTATCTATTATTTATATACTTTTTCTAACACATGTATTAGTTTGTTTGCAGATCTCAGTCAGCTAATTTATTTAAGGTATATTACTGTTTACATCCTTTCTTTACTAGAGTATTTTTGTAAAGTTGTAAATTGATTTAGTTATCTTCCAAGTTGGTTGTTTTTCTTTTCCTGTATGGTTGCAGCTCATGGAAAGACGAGGATATGGGCAAGAATATATAAATCGTTACAAGATGATGACAAGGTATGTTTTAAATTCCTGTTATATTGTAAGAAAGAAAACAAATCACTAAAATTCTAATAATGGTGCATACTTTTATTTAATATCTGTGTAGATTTCACCATCAAAGAGTACCGTTGGTTATTCTTGTATGTGTTGGAAAATCTACAATTGCTACCCAACTTGCACAAAGGCTAAACTTACCAAATGTTTTGCAGGTGAATGTCTTTATTTTGCATGTAGTTATTTTCATACATAAACACATTATTAAATCATTTTGTGCAATTCATTCTTTTTCATATTACATTACAGACAGATATGGTCTATGAATTGCTAAGGACATCTACAGAGTATGTAACATATCCATATTATTCCTTCTTATCTTAATAAATATATTTCTAATAATTTAACCAGTGCACCTTTGACATCTTCACCTATTTGGGTTTTGGTTGTTCTTCGTGAGTTGTTTATGAGTTTTGATTGAAATTAATGATTGAAAAATGTATGGTCGGGTGTTAGTTTTTATAATGAGATATGAAGATTTGAGCCGATAAAATGTGTAAGTGAAGTCTTAGTGAAATTAAGTAAAACAATGAATGAAGAAGGATATTAGATGTTTGCTTGATGAAGAATGGTAAGTGTTTTACGTCATTGAATTTGTGATGTTTATTACAATGCACGTGGTCGCCGTCGTCTTAATTGTTTTTTCAATTTGAGATTTTTGTTTTTCTTTAACAAAAAGGAAAATAGAAAATATATGTTTTTTTTTTTTTTAAATTTTAAACTCAGATAAAACATGACAAGAATGCACTATTTAACTGAGGTTATATTATACACTATTTAACTAAGTCCACATAATGGAGCTAGGATTTTATGTTGGAGCTAGGCTTACTTTGTTGAAAAATAGCAACAATGATAATTTAAGCCCAAAAAAACAACAAATATTAGAGATATTCTAACGTAGTTAGAGCACTCGGTGCGGGTATACAAAAGGGCTCACCAAAGCTCTTTTGGCCGTGGCAAAATGTTTAATATCATATATAAAATCAGTATTTATTTGAAAAATAGCGTAAATGTAAACACATTAGTATTCTAGAGGACATACTAAATTAAAACATAGATTTTGGCATCAATGACCAATGTTATATATTCACATTGATGACAATTTGACAACACCATGTGACCGTTATTGTGAAATAAAGCAATTGATCCTATTGGTTATGTGTACATAAGATGCTGTCGTGTTTAAGTGTTAATAAATTCTCTAATAAATAAAACTGCAAGTAACAATGTTGTGTTCGCCGGTTTTATCAACGTTTTTGTTGAGTGAAATATTTTTTGATTTATTTATATTATTTTCATAGTTTTTAATCACCCTTTTTGAGGAGAAAGAAAATCAATCAGGATTGTTTGTTATAAAGATATGTGGTTTATTATGGTTTAATTCTCAACATCACTAATTTGGCGGTTTAATCTTTAAATTCTTTTCTGGCATAGTTTTACTTCAAATAACTTTGTTATAATATAACTGATAATATTTAAATTACCATTAAATCCGAAGTTTGAATCCAAAGCGGAGCAACCAATTCTTGGGAGGAAGAGGAGGCACGCGTCTCTGATTAGAAAGATATTTGAGGGGAAATAAATGTGCGTCCATAAGCTTTAGACGGCTCACGGTCATAACACACATTAAAATTCAGTTTTGATCAAATTAATGCTTCATCACCTGGTATCAAATAAATCAAAGTTGACCTTACTTATAACATGTATATAAACACAGTTTTCTTTTTATAAACATTCAAAACTTAATACCCCATGCTTATAGATAGGACACAAAAACAAACATATATACTACTATAAAAGATACAATGTCATAGATGATAGCAACTTCATTCATTACTAATCACATATTACCTCATTGTATTAAATTGAGTTAATTGTATAAGCCAAACGAACCCTAAATTATAACTTGATGAAAAGTTAAAATCAGCTAAAAAAAAAAAAAACTATACCGCCATCCGTGGGACTCGAACCCACGACCACGTGGTTAAAAGCCACGCGCTCTACCAACTGAGCTAGAACGGCTTTTGTATTTGTTCAGCTATTTATTATATCTATCCAATTATATTCGAAACAGATCGAGCACGACACGATGAGCATATTAGGGCTAACAGATTGAAAACTGGTGGTAAACGTATCGATCTCGCTTTTGCTAATCAGGTCAGTAAACGTAATTAGCTTCCTATCTTGTTCAATCGTATCTCTTTTACTCGTGTATGCATTCCAATTTCGACTTCTGTCTTCTATTTTCAATCCATCTTTATCGTTTGGTGGACTGCACACTCCAATTCAGTTTTTATATTGTTCCAATTTTACAAATTTCTACCGATTGGAAGCATGATTAAAAGAAATCGTATTCATCATAAACCTCATAAGTTCATATATTACTTCAATTCAATAAAAAAATCATTCGCTACGAGCCCATTAACTTCACCTTCATTTTCAACAGTTTACACTTGTGAAGAAGATCATAAATCTTTGTGCTTTTCCCTTGCGGAAAACCTAATTAACCGGGGGCTTTTATCGTCTGCTCAACGAGTTATTCAACGACTAATTTATCAGTCACCCAACGTCATTGATGAGATTTCTATCGTTAATTTTGCTGTTCTTCGAGGCGTTGAGCTTGAATTGTCCACTTATTCCGCCCTAATTTGTAGACTTGTGAATGCTGGTGAATTCCATATAGCTGAAAATTTGTACATTGATAAGATACTGAACCTAGGGCTCAGACCTGATGCACGGTTATTAGGTTCCATGATGATCTGTTATTGCAAATTGGGAAAACTCAAAGAAGAAAACAGCCATTTTCAGAAGCTCGTTGAGTTGAATTCATATTCAAAAACATATTCTAGTGTAAGAGGTTGTTCCGAGTTTCTTGGGGAGGTTTTGGAACAAAATAGATTCTTTGATGCATATCATTATTTTGCCAGGATCAATGATTCTGGTATTTTACTTGAAGTTTCATGTTATAATAAGCTGATTGCTGGTTTGTCATCTAAAGGGCTTGTTGATGAAGCACTCCAAGTGTTTGATAAAATGCTTGACAGAGGTGTGCCACCTGTATCTCATGTGTTCAAGTCACTGGTGTTTGGTTTTTGTAAAACAGAGAGAATTGAGGGAGCCGAATTGCTGAGTATGGAGATGGAATCATACGGTTATTATGTCGATAAGGTTATGTACACTAGCCTTATTAATGGTTATTGCAAACATAGGAAAATGAATTTGGGAATGAGATTGTTTTATAAAATGCTCAAAATGGGTTGTCAGCCGGATACTTATACTTACAATACATTGATACACGGGTTTGTTAATTCAGGATTATTCGATAAAGTATGGGATTTACATAAGCACATGATTGAATTAGGGCTTGAACCTGATGTAACAACATACCAAATTATGATCAACAAATTATGTAAAGAAAATAAAGTCGATTTTGCATTAGCACTTTTGAATAGCATGTGTGATATGAACCTAACTCCTAATGTCCATTGTTATACACCAATTATCCCTTTACTTTGCAAAGAAAACAGGGTTGAAGTTGATGAGATATACCAAAAAATGCTTGATTCTGGAGTGATACCCGATCAAGTTTTGTTTTTTTCACTATTAAAAGAGTACCCAAGAGGGAATGAAGTTGTTCTTGCACTCAAGATTTTGAATGCAATTGCTAAATACGGTTGTGGTATTGACCCGTGTAGTACCTATAACACTTTTTGGCCTAAAATGGATGTACAATATGAAAGTGATCATCTTTTAGGTAGAATAATGGAAATCAAACCTCATTTGGCTAATATGGCTTACAGTATATACATAATTGCATTATGTTTGGGAGGAAAAAGTGATGATGCATTGCGTTCTATGGTTTTTATGATAACTCTCGGTTTTCAACCGTTAATCTCAGCTTATAACTCATTGATCAAATGTTGTTGTGAAGAAGGATCTGTTGAGTATTCTAAATCTTTGATTGAACTTATGGAGGGAATGGGTACGGTTCCAGACTCAACAACTTTCTTGATTATGGTTAATGAATTTTGTAAAAAAGGCGATTTAGTGTCTGCTTTTGATGTTATTCGGTTGATGGATGATAGGAGAATGAAACCTAGTGTTGCTATATTTGATTGTGTTATTGGTTGTTTAAGTAGAGAAAAAAGAGTTTTTGATGCACATTGTATGTTTAAAAAGATGGTTGAAAACGGTGTTCATCCGGATGAGGTTTTGTACGCTAGAGTTATTAATATATACTCGAAAAATGGACAAGTAATTGAAGCTAATCGTTTATCTAACCGAATGATGAAAGATGGTGTGCAACTGAATTCACGTGTTTACTCGTCACTTATTAGTGGATTTATCAAGAAAAATAAGTTGGAAAAAGGTGTGGAGTATCTTGAAAATATGTTGAAAGATGGTTTAATCCCAAATAAAGTGTTATACACATCTTTAATTAATCAATTTTTAAGAAAAGGCGAGCTCGAATTCGCGTTCAGATTAATTGATTTGATGGAAAAAAGTCAAATCGAGTGTGATCACATCACTTACATCACTTTAATTAGTGGCATGTGTAGAAATCTTCAATTTTACAACGGTACGTGGCACGATAACCATACAAAATCAACAAAAGAACGAGAAAATTTATATAATTTACTTTATAAAAACTCATCATTTGTCAACGATACAAGAATTTCAATAACAACTCATGAAGATCTCAAGCTATTAGCAATCAAATTAATAAAAGGAATTAAGGAATCTTGCTATATGCCTAATTTATATTTATATAATGCAATATTATCTGGATTTTGTCGCATGGGTAAGTTTGAGCAAGCATATGATGAACTAGAAATAATGGAAAAACAAGGTGTGATTCCAAATCAAGTCACATTCACCATTTTAATAAATGGACATATTCAAGTTGGTGAAATTGATATTGCGGTTGGATTATTCAATAAAATGAATAACGACAGCTGTTTTCCAGATAGAATTGTATATAATAGTTTAATAAAAGGGTTTTGTAAGAACAATAGGTTAGTTGATGCTTTATCTCTTTCACATACAATGTGTAAAAGAGGGTTTGCTCCTAGCAAAATTGCTTATGAATATATGTTAATTAGGGCTTGTGATTCTCGTTTGGTTAATTTAGGGTTGAGAATATGTGAAGATATGATTGGGAATAGTTATTTACCGTCTCGATATAATGGTAATTGGTTGGTTAGTTTGTTAGTTGAAGAAAATAAAGTGTGTGAAGCACAAATGGTACGGAAAATGATGGTTGAAAAGATATCAAATCCTATGAGACAGAGAATTCTAATGGGATCATGAGAGATTTAAAATCGATGAATATGATCAAGTAATTCTATAAAACTTTGGTTAATTTTTTTTAACTTTTAATCTTTTACGAATATTTCATGTGGTGTAGGAGTGTCTAATTATAATATAATGCTTTGTTATGCTTATGTAGGAAAAAGATTGTTTCAAGTGTGGAGTAACGAGATGCTTGCATCAATGTGTTTCAGGTTATTTTTGCTCTTTTTACATTAGAAAGTTATGTTTTCTTTTTGTTGTATTTGCATTTTAATATACAAGATTCTGTTAGATTTGAGGTTATTTTTAGAGTAAATTACAGAAATTCTCCATGTGGTCTTCCAAATTCTACAAAAAAATTCCCGTGATTTTTGTCCCTAATTTTTTTTTCTGTGATATATGTTCCTTTAGTTTTCAAAATTAATTATTTTCGTCTATTTTGACATAAAATTACTAGAATACCTTTCCTTTAATTTTTTTCTTATTCTTTTATCTTTTTATTTTCGTGATTTTTTTTTTTTATGTTTCCAGTGATATACATCGAATTCGTGTATTTTGGATGCTGACTGCAGGACTTTTGTTCACTTAACATCACCACAGTCTCACCAAAGCACCTACGTTATCAGTATATTGATGTTCACAATACACCCTTATACTTTCAAGGGCATGTCATAACAGGTTTGGCACTTTTGATTAGTTATGGGTTGCTGATTCTAATAAAAGAAGATATTTTGTTCAAATTTATTCATTCTCTGCATAATATATGGTTTTTGCAGGAAACAGATATGATCCATAAAAGAAGGCATATAGATTTGTGCGAGCATTGGTTATTTTTGTGGCCTATCGGGTGGATTATGAAGTTGATACCGGTGCCAGATAAACCGTTTTTAAGCTATATTAGAGGCTAAGATAGTAAGATCTATATTATATACTTAGCAAAAGATTTGTCACATAATTCAAATTATTTTTTTCGTACATATGACTATATCAGTCTAATGATCTTATTTTATGTCATTTTTCTCGTATTTACTTTCATTGTATTTACCGGAAAACTGAACCGAGCAAAAGTCATCAATATCTAGCCCAATTTGAAGCTGCAATTCACGAATGCATCAATTTCTTACACGATTTAAAGTCAAATGTAATATAGATTCGATTCAATTTATAAGCGGGGATATTCTTTATATTAAAAAAAATATTTAATGGGATTGCATAAAATATGTGTTACTTACCTATTTTACATTTAGTTTATTTTGTTACAATAAATAAAAAATTAGATTAAAAAATATCGACTCTCTATTAAATTATTAAAAAAAATTACGACGGATTTCTATAATAGAACATCTAAGGTAAAGATCATTTCTTATATTATAAAACTTAGTAACTTATAATTCAAATCAAGCAAATAACAAAGACAAATATAGAGTAGATTTTTACAAATAATATAAACTATTTATACTTGAAAAGTTTGAGTGCTCATAATATTCACATGATTTACATTGTAAAAAAAAATAGGGATTTAAGTGTGCCGAGTTGTTAAGCTATCGATAATAACTTGAATCTGGACTCGGTTCGACTCGTTTATATGTTAAGAAAAACCATCACAGGGTTGGTATCTAATGTGGGCTTTATTTTTATTCATGGGCCAGTCCATCACGCTTCTTGATCCAAGATATTCGAGTTCCATCTTCGTTTGGCCCAAATCAATTTAACCCCTTAGTTTTAATAACCAAATATCTAAACTTTGATTCTCAATTTCTTATTGTCTTCTTTTGACCCGATTCACTTTAACCTTAGTTGTTACCGACCAAATATTTATTCGATGATTTGCCAAGGTAGTCTGTTATGTCTTAGTATCAACCGTGATTCCCAGATTATTGACATTTTTAATCGAAAAAATCCTGTTCTCAGTCCGACCGATCCAGTCTAACACATTGTCGGTCCGGCCAAAATCTTTTTTCTGGTTCTTGATCCGAATCTGCATAGACCCTACTTTATGTAGTAATAAGTTAGATTGGACTATTTTTTATGGGTAGTGATTTTGGGACCACACAAATTACTTCACCTACCACACTGTACAACATTTAAGACGTATTGTACAAGTACTGTAAAAACGTGACTGTGGTGTTTGGAGTAATTTATGTGGTCCCAAAATCACTTCTCAGTTTTTATCTTTAGCTGGTAAAACATGTCAAATTAAAACATAACTTAGAAATACAACCGGGTTCTAACAATTAGCAAAGAGAAAAAGGGTTAAAAAACCACATGAATCAATCATAGATACATTTATTAGATGATGGTAATTAGTCGATGCAAGAACAAAAAAAGTTGTGTAATAATTACTAATCAATTAATCATCCATGATTTCTTTGTAAAATAATCACAAATTTCAAAATAAATTCTTGATCATCAAATTAGTTACCACATGGTGTCAAGCACATCATGGCAAAATAAAGTTAGCCCAAGTACAAATGTACTTTAAGTGGGGCAAAATGATGATCGGTGTTTTTTTAATTTAATACTTCTTAGGGATATGAATGGTCAATGTGATGCATCATGTGTGTGTTTTTTGTAAATTATTATTATTATTTTAAAAAAATTGTGATGAAATGTTTGTTTAATTTATATGAGGGTATACTTTACATGAACCATTTGACAGGAACCATATGTATTAGAGAGACGTATTTTACATTTTTAATACTTTAGTTGAAAAGATACAATAGTCCTTCAGTCCCTTGCTTACGGCCAAGTTGATAGATAAACTTACGCATCTTTGATTCTTTGTCATATAGCGGGATACTTGAATTTTAGTTCTTAAGAAGGTATTACGGTTACAAATTGTGTGGTGATTGGTTTTTCTTTTAATGTACGCGATATAACTATTATCGTAATCATTTCCGAAAAATCTTCAATCCATCTTATAAACATTTACATAAATAGAGATCGAACATATAATCTGTAGAAAGTTATTTGAAAACCTTTATATCAACATTGTGTCATTATGCATATAACATATCATGTTGTCATTTAATCAATGTTATGTATATTACATACAAAAAACGAATTTATATAATAATCCTAAGCATTGTCACTCGATAAGTAGATAGATGGTCTTCTATATTGTTTGTATAATAATTTATCTCAACATAAAACATGTTTAGTCACATGTAATACATCGGCATGTACTTTTATAATAATAACGAATAATTATTATAAAAATAAAGACAAAAATAATGATGATAATAATAATAATAATTAGAAAGCAGAATCTTAAAAGCAGGAAGCAATGGTTTGGACTTGTGAAATCCTGTCACTAATAACTCTAACATGAGCAACTTATAAGATTCCCACGCCATACATGTACTTGCACTCCATCCCATATTATTTATTTTTTTGTATATTTTATGAGCGTAAAATACCCAAAAATAAACTAAAATAGAATCATATCCTCATATTTTGAAGGCAACATCAAATAACAAAAATTGAATACAATTTTTATTAGATCATTTACAACTTTTGCTAAACAAATATACGATATATCATACTATTCTTATATTCAATAAATGCATATATGGATATTTATTAATTTAACTTGAATAAATTCATTATATATTTTACTATTTACATTTTGACCATGAAAGAAAAAAATACTTTACCCTTTCTAGAAATACTAATGAGAATCCGATCGTTCAAAGAACTTGAGGACGGATATCGACATCATTGTGAAACGTAGCAACAGGTGAAGATGCCACATGATCTAATCTCTTCTTAGCTTTCAACATTTAATTTTGATTTGAAGAAAAGTTTAGATCATGCTGGCAGCTTCATCCGTTAGTGATTCACGTTAATATGTTTTATGGGGTTTTCAAGTTAGTGAGAGAAAGAGAAAGAGAAAGATAGGAGGCAGAGAGCATGAAGGAGAGTGCAAATGATTCCATGAGTATATATAGAGATTAAAATTAACAAGGATATTAGAAATGGTGTAGTTATTAAATAAAAATATAATATAACAATAATAAAAAAGGAAGATACTCTCAATATTTGGTTTCCATGTTAGTAGGATAGTTGTACTGTCTTTGATTTCGTTTCCGTTGTTTTGTTGGTATTTGGGGAACTTTGATTTATTAAATACACACTAGAAGAGTATATTTTTTATTAAACATAAATTTGTTACGAAATAAAAATTGTTTTGATTGAAAACTAAATCTTTCTAATTTGTAAATATTCCAAATTTGTTATACTTCCTCCGATTCAAAATAAGTGCTACACTTACCATAAATTGGTGATTCAAAATAAGTGTTACACTTTGAAAAATTATCTTATTTGACAAAAAATAGTAGGACCCACACCCACTAACTATTTACTTTAACAAAGTGGAATGACTCATTTACCCTTACTTTTTATTTTTAAACATCATTAACACAACTTTATTGGGACTAATAATCCACTAATCATTCAATTAATCTAATTTAACCATCATTATAATATTTTGCCTCAAAAACCGTGAAACCCAAAGTATAGCACTTATTTTGAATCGGATGGATATTGCAAAGTGATGAATAATTAATTACATAATATTTTAATTTCAACATAATTAGCTTAAATTGGATTTGGAGATGTTATTGGTTTATGTTAATTGTTAAAGCTATTCGAAGTTATTTGTTTGTGTCAAATGAAATTTTCATAATATGTAAAATTAAAAATTGATTATATGAATGAATATTTATGTGTTGTGTGTAACATTTATCATAATAATTTGATGTTTAATAACAACAGATTAATATCTTTAAGTTTTAAATATATATTAGTAAAGAAAAAGAACGAAAACAGTGGTCCAAAGGGAGACAGGTTGAATATTGTCACACCCACGCCACCCCTCGATCGTCCCCATGCAGACAACTTAGCGACTTTCTCTATAATTACAGCTTTTTTTTTTCTTCTTCTTAATTATCTTTAACTTATAGATTGGGACCACCTAGAGACGTAAAACATTAAAACTCTGATGCATTTTATGAATCCATTTAAACTTCAAATATAAGATCATGTATCAAAGTTATAAATCGATTATTTAAATTGCGAAATAACTTTTACCAATATGATGGGAATTAAGTCGAGTTTAGGTTAACATGTCCAGGTTAACAAGTTGACGAATTGAAATCAATCAATCAAAACATGATATGTTTAAAATTTTTAGTTAGAAATGTAAACCTTAATCTGGAATATTTAAACCATATAATTAAGACACAACCCTCTTTTGTGAGAGGAATTGTAATACTTCCTTCGATTCAAAATAAGTGACACACTTTGGTTTCACAGATTTTGAGGCAAACGCTAATAATGATGATAAAATTAGATTAATTGGATGGTTAATGAGGAATGAGTCCCACACTTTTTAAATAAAGTGAGATTAATGATGTTTAAAGGTAAAAAATAAGAGTAAATGAGACATTTCACTTTGTTAAAGTAGATAGTTAGTGAGTGTGGATCTCAATATCTTTTTGTCAAATAAGGTACTTTTTCAAAGTATGTCACTTATTTTATGTAACGACCCGAAATTTGTAAATAAATAAATTGTACAAAAATATGATAATTAAGGATAAATCGTTTAAAGAACGTAGGAATTGGTTTCGTGTCGTTTGGAGACCGTATGAAGAAGTTATGGGCGAAACCGGGTCGAGACAAAGTTGAAAAAGTGCAGTCTGGCTGCATGAGAAGTTCACGACGCGAAGTAGTTCGCGTTCGTGAAGTCGGGCCAAGAGATTTTGATTTAAGACGTGAAGTAGTTCGCGATGAGATAGCGATCGCTAAGTATGCGTACGACATGCAGAGTTAGCGACGCGAACTAGTTCGCGTCGTGAAGTCCTGTCGTCTGCAATAAATTCGGGTTTTGGCTCATTTAATGAAATAGTAAACCCTAGTTTTTCCCTTTGGCGATTTTGGAGCTCAAGTGCAGATTTTGGTTGATTTCTTCTCAAATCCTTGGTAGATTTCACTCCTAAGTGAAGATTAAAGGTATATCTCCACTCCTTGATCTTTGTAGCTTTAGATCTATGTATTTTGATGCTTGGGTTAGAAACCCTAGCTATTGGGGGTTATGGATTATGGTGAATAAATGGTGTATACACTTAATAGATGGTATATTAACAAAGGAATCAAGGGTATGATTATAATTTGTAAGAATCTTAAGGGTTGGTTAAACCTAGGGTTTGGTAAATCACCATAATTGGGGGAAAGTGTTAGTTGATGGTATCTAGTGATAAATGGATACATTATTAGTAGATTGTGATGTTGAACATTGTATGATCATTGTATTAGGCTTTCGGTGACATCTTGGAAAGTCGGTGAAATTGTGGAAGCAAGAGTTTTGGTGTCAAGAACACGGTTGGAGCATTAATTGCTAAGGTGAGTACGTGTGGAAATTTACTGAGTACATAGCCTATGAAATCCCTTTATTACTTGTGTTATGGTCTATTTGCTTAATTGTGTAGACTAGTAGTTAGTAGTTAGTTATACCGATTATAGTATTGAACTAACTTGTTTGTTATAGACGAGATAGCCGAGAGCTAGATTGACATAACCACTGAGTTATGATATGTTGAGATAATGTGATGATACGGGGGACCTTCGGTCATGAGGTGTGGTGTGAGGGGCAGTTGGGTGGATTCCCATCGACTCCACCACGATAGTGGTCTTGCTAACTGGAGGTAGTCCGGTGAGTAAGGCAGGTATTGGTAGATTGGGCGAATCCCTCTTGCCGGTATCTTGAGGCTTATTAATGGCGATGGATTTCGGTTAATAAGTCAAGGTGGTTCTAGTTAGTTCGGGGGCAACCCGATGACTAGATATGATTGCTAGGAAAGCAAGGTATTAGAGTCACAATAGGGTGACTAGTTAGATGGATGATTTACTTACATGTTTATCTATATGCCATACGATTATTATTATTATCGGGTCTAAACCCATGTAGCTCACGAGACGTTTTGTCTCACGTACTCCTTGTTTGTTTTGCTATGTACTCAGGTTCGGGATCGAAGGTTTAGGTACGCATGGATAGAGATGCGGGGCCTAGAGTAGAAGAACATTAGATTGGATTTATGCTTAGCTTTGGTTATGATCTATTTTGTAACACCAACCTTTATACTCTGATTTTCATACCAAAGGTTTTTGTAAATCCATATTTTTGGAATAGTTCTTCTATTTATGAAAAATGATTTATTTTGGGCAAATGTTTTGTATTAAAATTTGAGGTGTTACATTTTAAATCATAAAAATAAAAATAAAAAAAATGTGTCACTTGTTTTAAATCACAGGAAGTAGAAGATGCCGAGCACCTCTTTTGGAAATGTGAAATTGGGATAAACTTATGGAACGTTATTGGTAGATGGCTTCAAATTACGATATCAACGGTTGGTTGTCTGTTTGAGTTGTTAGAATGGATTGATGATAATGTAAGGAATGGGAATGCTAATTTGATTCAAAGAGTTCACATTTTTGTGGATTTGTGACACTACACAGTTTTTTAATTTCTAGGCCAGCCACTACTTCTATGTACTTTTGAAGATGACCACATATTCGCAAGTAGTTAGAAAACAAGATATGATAAAGGTATGATATGTGTAGTGGTTGCATGATTCCCAGATAGTGTTTTGTAATCTCTCCTAAAGTGAACACACAAAGCAAGCAAGCATCATGCAACAACCAAAATTGAGAAAGAAATTATCCATGAGGGGACCATTTGCTTTGTTAGAGTAACTTATTAAAATTATCACCTAAATTTCTACCTAGAGATTTTCTAACATGTAACCTTAAGGTACATATTAAGTTATTAAACTGACTTATAATTTCCAAATTATGGATTGATAAACATTAATGATGCCAATTTTTACCTTTTCCAGAGATACATTAAATAATATTTTCCATTTCAATAGTAAATTTAAGTGAATTAAATGCTTCTAATTGTATGCTCCCAAGACACACATTAGAAAGACCCTGTTGATAAATGGGTTTTTCTAACGTGGGGCATACTTTATGTGTGATTAATGATGTATTTTGTTTCCTAGATGATATTAATAAACTTTAATATTTACCATTTTAAATAGATGCAATAAATACGATTATCGGTTTAAATGGAAACCTGATGTTCATTAATGACACCTAAGTATGTCCCAGGAGCATACGTTAGAAAAACTCTTGATAAATAAGCTTTTAAAAAAAATATTCCAATTTATGTATATTTTGATAATACTTTTTTTAAAAAAAAAAAATTTAAGGACATATATCTTCAAATGACGTCTACAAAATTTAATTTTTTTTTTTTTTTTTTTGGTAAAAAACTTACTCTTAGAAAGGCAAGAGCATCTTCACGAAGCTGTTTGCATAGTGATCCTTTCTCTCTCTTGGATGCATACAACCAAGTGGTGGCAGTCATTGATATAAATGGCAAAATGCTAATGACATGAGAGTAATTAAAGTAAGATATTGTGGTTCTAATCTTTAAAGTTGTATCAACCCCTTCCTTCCTACCAAGCATATGATTATATTCCATTCATCATACTTTTTTTCTTTGAGCTTGATCCATAAAAATGTTTTCTTTATTTTTGAGCATATAATTTTCTATAAACTATAGATCATAAAATGGAATAATAATAATAATATGTTGAAATTGATTATTAGGATAATAGATGTCGTATTTGGGCATGAACAAATTAGGTTAATAAATGATTAATTTCTATCAAAAAATCTTAATTTATGTGTTACCCAACTAATTCAATCCTGGTTGATAAATCCAAAACCTAACCAACCTGAATATCGAATCGTCTTATGATTTTTTATCTTAAATCCGAGGGCCCACCTGGATAAGTCACTTTTTTTAACGGCCAGTTAGAAAGTTAGTGGCTCGAGCCTAGACAATGACATCCACAAGAGGCAGTATGCATTCACTCGAACCTTCCATATATGGGGAATAAACCACACGTCCACGACGGGATTTGAACCCATGACCTATTGGTCATAACACCTTATTTTTTTCACCAATACCACTAAGCTACACGCCTTATGTGACTTAATATATGGTTTAGTTCATCAATTGCCAGACCAGAAGGTTCCGAACCCATTCCCAATTCATCAACCGCAGGACCAAACTTTCATTAAAGTAACAAAAAGATGTTATTTCATTAAAAAAGCTTCTATTATATTGTCTCATTTGGGGCATATGTATTCTGTACATGACTACATTCTACTTCGTATATAATTTTCAATTTTTTTATTACATTACATGAACTTGTAAACCCCACCATTTTCCAATACATTACACAATTATGTATATTAGTAAAAAAAGAAAAAAATGTTCTTAATGTGATTAGATTGTATAGAACCATTCGAAAAACGCAAATTAGTTTTTTTAGAAAGACAAGAAAATTAATCTCACGATGACTCTGTAATGAAACATGTTAAATAAGACAGTAACGTTTTATCAGTCATCACATGAAGTGCATTGTACCTGATTTTCGTGTCATATCTTTTTCATGTAAACTTTAGACTACCCGTAACGCACGACCGGAATGCCGGTCGCGACCGGCCACCTCACTCTCTCCGACGCGTCCCACCCGTTGCCGCCCTCCCTCCCCGACGCGTCCCCTGTGCTGAGTGGTCGAGTAGACGACCGTTGGGGGTGTGTTTGGTCGTCTCTTTCTTTAACCATCTTTCTCCTTCTATGCCTAATATATATAATAAATATAATATATATAATTTAATTTATATTATATATATAATAAATATTATATATAAATTAATAAAACTGAAAAAAAAAATAAAAAAAAATTGGATGCTGATTCGGTCACCCGTTACGGGGGTTTGGTCGCTGTCTGGTCATGTGTTTGATCAGGAGAGAGAAAGCTGATGTGGCGCAGAGGTGGCAGGGGTGACCAAACTTTGTTTGGTCACCCATTACGGGTAGTCTTACATATCGAATTTTCATTATTAAATATTTAGTATATTAACAAAACAGTAAATGGTTTTTGAGTAAATTCTATGTTGGTCCAATTTAAGTATATCATAATGTAGAAGTGAATGCTTGGAAGCTTTTTCTATTGTCTCTTTTGGCCTTCAACAAGAAAACAAAATTATTGGCTGTTAAATGTTTATGTTAAAAATAAAAATGCACAAGAGTCACATGCCACGCATTTATGAGATCAATAATTGAAGAATTTCTAAGCTAAAAAAAACTAAGTGGTGGCCTTGGGGTAGTTTCAAAAACTTTAATCTTAAGATGTCATTAGTCTCGTAATACTTAATTTTATGTGTTACGATTTAATAGTCAAATGATTTAGAGACACTAAGGTACTTATCTTCAGTATCGGGTCATTTAACTAGGGCTGTCGAAAATAACCAAAACCCACTCTACCCGTCCGATCCGTTTCGAATTCGGGTAGATCGGGTCGGGTAGTTTGGGTATTGGGTAGAAACATTTGGGTATCGGATAACCCGAAAATAATACGGATCGGGTATAGGGTAATATTTTAAGTTGACGGGTATACCCGAATAACCGAATTTTGTTATAAGGACTTTTTCAAAGGTAATATTTTATAGTTTTATAAATAAAATACGATTGTTATGTTTGTAGTCCATGAATTTCATCTAAAAGTCAATGATAGAGTATCATATTGGTTGGAGTTTGGTAAAATTATGGACAAATATGGTATATTAAGAACGAAATATAAACATTGTGGTCGCCGACAATACAAGGTTGCAAATTCTCGGGTATTAGTGGGTATACCCGTACCCGACCCATTACCCGAACTACCCATACCCAAATACCCAAATTTAAATTGGTTTGGATATTGGGTATTTTTTTATATTTGAAAACCCGAGCTACCCGACCCGAACTACCTGATACCCGAAAGTTATACCCGATCAACACCCCTACATTTAACATCCTTAAGAATTTTGTATTCATAATGTCTTTTAATACTTGTCTGTTTTCTGTATTAGATCTATATAAGGTCAACGATTATTCTCGATAACACAAGAGATAATGTCATATATTTTAATAATAGCTTAAATACATATGAGGTAAATATGAAATGTAGTTTTGAAGTTAATTTTAAGACTGATAATAAGTTGGAAATATAAATTTACTATCAGATTAGTGTAGATAATTTAACTTTTATCATTTGTATTCATCGGCTAAAAACGTTTTCGTATCCTGAGTTAGGAGTAGTTGAAGAATATCCGGTTAATGATCCATATTGAATATTGAATATAAAAACGCTTAAAAAAGGATGAGACATGGTATTAAATGATTTATAATATAATACATGTAATTTCCAATAATTTGGTTTTCTATGAAAACTTTTTAGCTAATTATAAACATTATTTGTTTTTCTTATTAGTCATATTATATCTTTAATTACGTATTGTAGTAAGATTCGTATGGCAAAGCTCATATTGTATTTCCAAATTATAAACGAAACTACTGGCTACTGCTCTTATATGTAATTTAGCAATAAAATTAGTAGATAATATTTCCATAATCTTTCTTCCAAATCATCAGAACTAGCAATGCACCCATTTGTTATTCCCAGAACTAGTAAATTCTTTCTAAAAGCTTATTAAACATTTTTTACACTAAAATTCATAAATGAGGTAGGTGGCAAAATTTATTAATTAGAGGAACATAAATAATTTGTCTTAAAAGAAACTAGATGGCACAATAGTTGATAGCGTTTGTTATGTGAAATTTTATTTTAATTTTTAAACGTTATTGTAGTTAAGTTTATATTTGAAATATATATGCAACCTAACCGTTCTTGTATATATTTTCGAACATTTCTCTAGTTATTTGATAAATGTTTTTCAACCGAAAATGAAAGATCAACAAAGGTGGTTAATTTTATAGTATAGACCAAGTCAGTTGGTGTAATATGGGCTAGCCCACCTCAGATATTAAAGCACAGCAGGCTGGACTTGTTAGTTTGTTAGGCGACCCATTTATCACTAATCTTTCGATTATGCGGAAAATAAATAAGTGTATGTATGT
The DNA here is from genome assembly GCA_963853835.1 of Calendula officinalis. Classification (NCBI taxonomy): domain Eukaryota; kingdom Viridiplantae; phylum Streptophyta; class Magnoliopsida; order Asterales; family Asteraceae; genus Calendula; species Calendula officinalis. The sequence continues at coordinate 102,100,737 of OY970820.1, forward strand.
CATGCCGTATCTGATAACATTTAATCAATAAGCTATAATTTAATAGAAAATGCTAATGTTAGGACTGTCATTAAGAAGATAAAATACATAAAAGACAATCCCCTGAATTTTAGGAATATTACTTTTTTAATCAATGTACAATTTTTTTATGCATGTTAGTGACAGCCCTAAAAGCTGTCATTAGCAAAACCCTAATTTAATAAGTGTAAACTACTTTTTCTATATCTGATAGCACAATTTTTTAACTTGTAATACATAATTAAAATTAAAAAAATTATAATTTCATTAAACATGACAAAATGACAAACGATACTAAAAACTAGATATTACATTTTAAAGTTGTCATCGTTGTTGACCCATTTTTTAAAAACGAGTCATTAAGTTTTCATCCTCATAGGTGCATTATCTTCTACATTACAAATCAATCGCTTTCTATTGTTTTAGTGATTCTAATTCGAGACAAAAAGTTGGTACTGAAATGCTTTTATTTAAATTATCATAAAGTGGAAAATGAGCTTTGATTACCAAATTTGGATTATTTTTTTAATTTATAAGTGAAGGGCAGCCTAAAGTTTTCTAGGGGTAGCACCGGCAAGTATTTTTTTTTCTTTTTGCGAAAATATTTACATTTCTAGTAAAAAAATAAGGCTTAGTACATACACTTCAGGCTCCAAGGAGGTACGCCGCTAGTTTTACCCTCATTTAACAATCATGTATAACATCATTTAGGACCCATAAAAATACCTCAGATTAAACACATTAGCACCATAGTTGCTCACTAACAATTCACATGATTTTTGTTAAAATTCAAAAAGAAAGCAAAAAGTGAAGCCGACAACATGACCTAGTTAGGGTTCTTTAAACGTACAATGGTACGTAAGAACACCGGTTAGATCATGCTGGCAGCTTCACCTTTTCCTTCAATTTGATCACCATTCATGGCCCTCAATTCCTTCACCTAACTAAATCTGAAAATAAAATTGAAATAAAGCTTCCGTTTCATATACCATTATGGTGATTGTATCTTTAAGAGCAACATAATTAGAGTTTTCAAGATTTCCAAAGAAAATTTAAAAGGAATTTCAAGAACACAAAAGAAGTTAGCAGTGAAAGACATGCATCTAAGTGAAAACATTTTTGGAAATTTATAAAGCAATTGAGGTGGGGGTGGGGTGGGGTAGGGTAGGGTATAGGGTGAGCTTTAGCTAGGGTTAATGAAGCTAGGAAAAGATAGTAGTAACCTGGATAGAAAACCCTATAAGACCCATAAGGTCAAACAGTGAATTGAAACAGCTTTAGTCATGTGATGATCAGAAGTAGGTAGCATGCAACAACAGGTGGCAGCTGAAACAAGAAATTTAAGAAGGCATGCATTCATATTGACATTGATATAAAGGAAAGATGGTGAGCTAGGTTTAGGGGATTAGGGTTTCAGAATTAGGGCTGCAACCAACACTACACTAGCCATTTTGGAAACCGCAAATATTAAAACAAAAGTCTACTCGTAATATTTCAACGAACACCTTAAGTTTAAACACATTTAGGCCTCTTCCAACAGTTGGCCGTCACTAAACCCAGTAGCGCCACGTCATCACATCCTTACCGATACGCTACTGACACGGCCGTGCCAACCATAACCCATCACTAACACATCACTAATTACCCTTAAAATATTACATTTAACCCCCTCACCCACACACAAAAGCTACTGGCGCCTCTCTCCTTCACGTCCTCATGACGACGGGAATCTACTGACGCGGAGCGGTGCCAACGGCGTCAGTAGAGGACGGGTTAGTGATGGCTACTGACGGGGGAAGGATGCCACCGTTGGCACGGGTCTTACATGACAAACTCAGCCCCCATAGGGATCTCTAGGGAAAATCCCTCATATTTGACAGTATAATTCTAATTCTCTGTCGGAATAGAAACACGGATGAGCATTGAGGGCATGGAAGAAGAGTCGCTAGTAATTTAAAATGGACAGCCATCATCAAAAGAAAAAAAACAATCTTAGTTATATAACTTATATTTAATTTTTGTGTGCAAGATTTGGACCTAAAATACAAAATTTAACCGTATACGATGCGGAGTGTAGGGTGCCCACAACCAGTTTGTAGGGTGGTCCTTGTTAAGTTTTGGTTACTCAAGTGTCCTCTTTATGTTATTTTTACTCACACCCTTTGCTTTCAATCTTAATTCCTTTTCCCAACCTATCCATTTCCAAAATTCAAAGTTTGTACTTTTACTTTTCACACCAACATTTGTATATCATTTCAAGTGATATATTATTAATTTCATTATTTTTCTCAATCAAACATGTATAATGAAAATTAACAGGGATTAAAGTAGATTTCCATTGGAATATGAATGTTAGTTCTTTTGAATATGGTAATGTTAATAATGTTTAAATGTAAAGATAATATTAAAATAATCATTTCACTATATTAATATAGATTGTTAGTGGATTTGGGCCAACTTACGTTTTAACAAATTAGGTAAATTATCAAGTGTATTCATAGTTCTAAAAGCCCGCCTTGGCTTCGCCATGTCTCGCAAAGCTTAAGGCTTGACTATGCCGTCACGCCTTGGTCCAATGCTTGGACGTAAGACTTCGCTTATGTTAAGGTCCAATTTAGTTCACTTTTACTGGTGATAAGATGTGTTTTTAAACGTATTAAAGGTATTGAGCCATATATGTCAAATATATGTAGGTATATAGTTATAAGAATCATTAAATGTGTAAAAAGTAAGAAAAAAATTGATTAACTATGTTATAAATTTATAATTATGTATATAAAATTATAAAATATATAAAAAATTGGCGCCTTAAGTCACGCCTTGAGAAACACCATGTCTTGAGGCTTGATAGTGCCACCACGCCGCGCCTTACGTCTTTTAGATACTTCAGTGTATTACTTATTTTGAAACTGGCGAAATAATTTTTTTTTATCATTTATTGTGATAAGGAGAGTACATTTTTTTGTGCTTCAAACTATTGGTTTCATTCGTCATCAAAACGATGGGTGGACGGTGACAAAACAAGACAGGTTATGAAACCGGAGACTTGAGACCGGATTTGTTGATGAAATTTCGGACACATTGAAATCCCAAAAACATACATTTAGCTTCTTAAAGTAGTTATGTAAATTTACATGTACTAAAATTATATACTTCCTCCAATTTAAAATAAGTGATACATTGTTAGTTTTATGAGTTTTGAGGCAAAATATGATTATTGATATTGATCGATAGTACAACTAAATTAAAATGTTTTGTTAGCGGCAATAATAAGATCTTTTTTTAGAAAATTATTAAATGTATAAAAGGTGTGTACTTTTATTTATTTATGGATAATTTTTTCTATCTATATATAATGTATTTAGAATTTTTTTTTCACCTAGAAAGTCTTAATTTTCAACATACCGACTTTTCAAAATAATCAGCCAATTTTCAGCACACCCATCAGCTGGTCAGGAAACGGGTGGAGAAAATAGACCCGCACGAGCACGGGAGTCAAACATGCATGAGTTCAAACTTTGACAATCATTTGATTCAACAATTTGCACCAAAAAAAACCCAAGAAATGAGTTTAATCTCCTTCTCATTTCATTGATTATAAAATCACCCGGGTTTGTTCATCTATCAATGTGAGACAATCTACCACCCATTTAATTTGTTTTGTTTTTTTTCTTCTTCTTCTAAACACTCTACTTCGAGAGTCGATTTCTAATTCATCTTATTTTGACCCATAACGTGGACGCTCTACTATTATTAGAAAATTTTAACCAAACAACTTTTGCTCAAAAAAATTTAGTTGCATGAGATACCAATAGCCGCATTGTGCGGACAACTTACTATGTAGGGGTGGCAATTCAGGTCGGGTTCGGGTTGACGGGTTCGGGTTCGCGGGTTGGCGGGTCAGAAACGTCCAACCCGAAACCGACCTGTTTGTATAAACGGATCAGATATCTCAACCCTAACATGTTTAACTTCAACTCAAACCTAACCCATATAACTCATTTAATAGAACGAGTTAAACAGGTTATCAAGTCAAACAAGTTAAACGGGTCAAACATATCAAAATGCTGTTATTACTACACAAATTTATAACAAAATACTAAACACCAAATTACCAAGTAACATTTTTTTAATTTTATCCAACTATGAACTACGATTTAACTAGTAAACTATAAATTAAGTATAAAAATATATATTTTAAAAATTAAACGGGTTGGCGGGTCGACCCATTTAAATTATCACTGACCCGAACCTAACATGTTTAATAAACGGGTCAGCTGACTCAACCCGAGACTGACCCAATTATTTTTTACCCCAACCCAAACCTGTTTACTTTCGTGTCGATTTCAGGTCGGGTTTCGTGTCGGGTCAGAAATTGCCACCCCTATTACTATGTATCAAAATGTATAAAGTGGTTATTAATTGATGTAAAAATTCTTAATACATATAAGACAGTTAATATTCTTATTTTCTTAGGTTAAAAGCAACATATTCTTTAAAAGAATGAAATGTATGATTGGGCCGGGTTAAGTGAATTGGGTTGATTGGTTTTACTTATCCGCCCAAAATGCAACCCCAAGTCAAGTAATTGGCGGTAGAGGTGCACATCAAATCCGGTTTTTTTAACCGAACCGGTTTTAAAACCGGTTTAAAACCGGTTTAGTAGTCGGACAATACGGATCAGATCGAGACCGGCGGATCGTAACCGGATGGGGTTTCTCACACACAAACCGGTTTAAAAATCGGATTTTAAAAACCGGTTTAAAAATCGGATTTTTAGTACCGTTGAAAAAACCGGATATAAAACTAGTTTTCTGAAAACCGAATTAAAAACCGGTTTACGCTGCAGTTGAAAATATTACTGTTAATATAGCCGTTTTTTGACTGTTGGGGTCGATTTTTGTACCGTTTTTTGCATTTTAAAGTCACCAATTCGCGTAAATCCGATTTTTAAACCGGTCCGATCCGATCCGATCCGGCCAAACCGATCCGATCCGGCCAAACCGATCCGGTCTGAAACCGGTCCGAACCGGTTTTGATCGGTTCCTGCATATTCTGGTAAAACCGGTTCCAAAACCGAACCGGTTTGGACAAAACTGATTTTGACCGGAGTTGACCAAAACCGATCCGGTTTTTAATCCGATCCGGTTTTCCAAAAAAAAACGGTTTGTGCACCTCTAATTGGCGCCAGAATGAGCAAGAAAACTCTGGAAGAGCTAATATGCTGCCACGTGTACAATACCGCACGTGCACGGCACGCGATTAGTCAAGAAGTTTCTCGCTTCATCAATGAAAACCGCAATTTACCATCTTTTATAACTCCTTCCAAAATCCCAACATCTTTATTTTATAACTCCTTCCAATACCGCACGTGATGGTTAAATTAGATTAATTGAATGATTAGTGGATAATAGGTCCCACACCTTTTGAATAAAGTTGGATTAATGATGTTTAAAAGTAAAAAAATAAGGGTAAATGAGTCATTTTACTTTGTTAAAGTAGATAGTTAGTGGGTGTGAGTCCTACTATTTTTTTGGCATTTATAAAAAGTGTAACACTTATTTTTGAATCACCCCTTTATGAAAAGTGTTGCACTTATTTTAATCGGAGGAATATAAAAAAGTTAAAATATTTATTTATTTTTTATTTATTATTTTTTTATTACAGCGTTATGCCCGTTATATTACTATCATCAACGACATCCTGTTAACTATATTCTTCTTGGGATCTTTACTGTCTCCCTTGCGTTTGCAGTTGGTTTAACATGTGCTTTTACAAGCGGTAAGCTAATTAATTATATCTTATTTATAATTATATATCGTCATTTTTAACATTTGTTATACCAATCTGGTTCTCGATTTAAATTTTCATGCAAAATCAATTTTCGGTTTGGTTCGGTCCTCTGTTTGGCCGAAATTATATTCTTGATTTTCAGATTTGCGGATTGGTTCAGTTAGAATTCGTTCATAACAAGAAGAGTATATTAATATGAAATAATATTTCCCTCAAATTAATTGGAAATAATGATTGATAGGTTTTAGGAGATGATATATTGTCAAAGATCAACGTTTAAAACAAGAAATATGGGTTACAATTCCGTAAATTACAAGGATAGTCCATAAGTTCTATACCAAAATTTTCATATAATTCTTTATTTTAAAAAATTATCTTAATGTTATAGTAGTAGTCATTTTTCTGAAAACTTCTACTTCTCCAATTCATTATAAAAAAATTATCAATGTAATTCTTGAAGTAAATTACCATACGTAAAATTTGGGTAAACCATATCCTTATAATTTACCTTTTATAAATGTAAGGTACAACACTTTCACATTTATAGTATAAGTAACTAAAGCATTTATTTTTAAATTAAAACAAGGCTTGAGGGAAAAAAAAAGGGTTTCACAAGACATGCATAAATGAATTGTACATCCATCTATAACCGACTTCTAAATTTTAGGAATTACTCATTCGTACAATTTTTAATTGCAGTTATAGACCGCCCTAAGGGCTGTCATTATCAAAACTCATAAAAAAAGTCATATTAGCCTTTAAAACAAGGGAAATGATTATACTTTTTAACATCTAATAAAACACATTGTTAGATTATAATTTAATTAATTGTCTAATGATATTTGCAGGGAAGGTGATCTTGGAAGCTGTTATTTTAACCGCTGTGGTAGTTGTGACTCTAACTTTATTCACATTTTGGGCTGCAAAAAGAGGTTATGATTTCAATTTCTTGGGCCCGTTTTTGTTCGGGTCCATTATGGTCCTTCTAATCTTTTCCCTCATTCAGGTTCGTCTCTTTTCTTGCATCATAGATTTGTAGTCTCAGTTTTTTGTAGAGTTTGCAAAACGGGCCGGGTTGGGCAAGTTAGGTAACGGGTCAAATTGTCAAAACATGTATTTAATAAATATGATTCTGGTAACGGGTCAAAACATGTAATATTCAATAAATATGGTTTAAAAGGTTCTACGCATTGTGAATATACTTGGGGCAAACCTTGACCCGTTTAAAAACTTTTGACCCGTTTTGGTTGACTTGTTTGAAAAAACTTGATCTTTTTGTCTAAATAACAATGTGGTTGTTTGCTAATTAAAAGATAGTTTTGTATCTTAGCTTCTCAGCTAGATAATTAATAATTTTTTTTACAAATAAATAACTATTATATAAAAAATAATTGATAAATAAAAAATTAATAATTTTTATTAGTATTGATTATTAAAAATGTTAAAAAAAATTATATTTATATATAAATAGTTGATTAATACAATTGTAAAAAAATTAGATTCATATATAAAAATCAGATTCATATATAAATAGTTGAAATAAAAATGATATTTTTGTAGTATCAATTATTAAAAATGTTGAATTTATATATATTAATAATTTAGAAAAAAATAAATTATATATATTAATAAAAATGATATTTTTGTAGTATCAATTATTAAAGAGTATTTAACGTTCTTTCCTGGAAACAAACCATTTATATAATATGGCATTGTTTTTAAGGTAGAAAAGACTTTAAAAAAAATCTTATGACAGTAAATTTTTGGGTCAGATTTTTCTTATTTTTGTATTCATTTTTGTGCAGATATTCTTTCCTTTGGGTAAGATTTCGGTCATGATATATGGGTGTTTAGCCGCCATAATCTTTTGTGGATATATCGTATACGATACAGATAATTTGATCAAACGTTATTCATACGATGAGTACATTTGGGCTGCAGTTGCACTTTATCTTGATATTATTAATCTTTTCATGGCATTGCTTACAATCTTCAGAGCTGCTGATAATTAAACGTAGTTAGTAATTGTTAATATGTGTTCATATTTTTTTACCTACACGAAATGATGCCTTTTGATGGAAATTGTGAATAAATGTAGGACATTGTATTAAAATGTTAATTGATAACTTTTGCAAATGGTTTCTTAACAACAAAAAAGTTATATGTTTAACAACAAAAAGTCAATACTAGCTTGGAGCTAAAAATACATTGAAGAACTTAACTAATCAATCTGATCTAACTATTAATATAATAATATTACTGTTGGGTATTAACAAGTTATTAATTTGATGAGTCAAAACTTAGAAAGAGGAAAAGTTCAAAAACCTAAATCAATGATATGAAATTCGAAATTTGAAATAAGAATTTAGAAGATATCGATAAAGCTTAAAAGATTTAAAGATTTAAACTGTAACACCCCTAACTTACTAAGGTTATAAAATGATATCAAAAGGGATTTTAAACGACAAAAGGGTGTTAATCTTATTCAATCCAAACCAAAGTCAAGCTAAAGGCAAAAGACAATATTCCAAAATGTACTAATAAACCATAATTAAAGTTTTAAAGATTGGAAAACTCTAAGGCAAAGGTGCTAAGTCCACTTCAACTCTAACCTCTTCTCTCATTCCCAACGCCCCCTTGATTAGCTGTCGTATAAGAAAGAAAAACAAAAAGGAATACGACTGAGCCAAAGCCCAGTGAGCGGATATAATAAGGACAAGAGTATAAAAGCATTTATTATTGTATGACATGCACTGACTTATTTAAAATAAACTTATTTTCAAGGAAATGTACAAAGTTTATAATTCCACATTTCTAATAAGATGTCAAAATGTTACCAAGATACACCAATACGTTATAAATCCAGTTTTCACAATTAATGCACCAAGAGTTAACAAATAAATAACCAAGTATCCAATGAAATCATAGGGTAGCTACTCCACTAATCAATCATTTCGGGGCCAAACGTTTCGTATGACACTACGATAAACATCCACCATCACATACAAACAAAATAGCTAGGACCGATCCATACGCCTCCTATAATAATGTAATCAAAAGAGCTCGTACCAACTACCGGGCAACCAAAAGGAGACGCCGTATATATAACAAAATACACCGCTACGGTCGATGCCACATTATAGGTGTCACCATAATGCGCCCACGGAACCTCCATGGATAGGTTTTTAACTCTTAGGCATATTTTAAGAAAACCGTTTTGACCGACTTATACGTTTAAAATTACCAAATATGTTTCCAAAGTTAAAACTAATTTCTGGTCATTTATAAATGGTAAAATATTTTAAACAAAATGAACTTAATTATTTGATTTGATACAGACACTCGAAAGACTTTAAAATGACAAAAGCGTTTGGTTTTAAATTCAGAATTTCTTTTACTGTAGTTTCACGTTTTGACTTGAAAACCACGTCTCCGGTAACCCGATTATCACGAAATTTTAAATGAGCTATCATGACCTATATTCTGAGTTTGTGTCAAATGTTTAGGGCCAACGGATACTCGAGCGACATATACGGTCATTTTAATCGGAGAACACTTGTACGAATCACCGTATCAAATGTAACACCCAAACACACTTCTTTCGGGACAAATTTCTAATCGGGTTTCAAGAGACGGTTTTGACATGATTTATAGAGACCAAAAATATTATAATTCCCCAATTACACACACGGTTAGCAATTTCCTTAAACATCAAAAATGAGGAAAAATCATGACACGTTTTAAAGGCTAACAAAACAATTTTCTAAATAAGCATGTCATACCAATAATGTACATACACAACTTCAATAAGGATTTGAGAGGAAGAATTTTACCAAAACGATCCTAGTACCACCTAGAATATCCGTACCTTATCTCCGATCACAACAATTGCAAAAACGAAGGAACCACCAAAAGAATGCGATCACCGAACCGAATCTAACAAATACAAGAGTATGAGCACAAAACATATTCAAATAGGGAGTATGTAATATCCTTTTATTTCTTATATATGGTTTTTCCATATGTTCATTCATATTATCCCATAGTTATAAGTGTGATTAAAACCTTATCATTTTTCTTATATTTTGACAACAAAGTATAAAATGTTAAACTAATTTTAGACATGATTCTTATATTGTGTTTGTTTATAAATTTTGAGTTTACAAAATGATACTATATTCTTAAGAATGTAGAAAAATAATAGATAAATTACCTTAACACTTGGACGCCAAAACAATCTTGTTTTTCCACCAAGATGAATCAAAAGTTTAGAAAATTTGATGGAAAGAGATGGAATAATATTTTTAGAGTTGAGATTGATTAATAAGAGGAATTAACGTAAGAAATTTCTTTGTAATTGTAACATTAAATGAAACTAATACTTACACATTAAGATGTAATTAATTTAGAGATAAATGGTAATTAAACTCAATTTATGAGTAGGTTACAAGTATGTGAAATCCAAAGGTTTTCTTATTAATCTAGACATATTTTAGATGTAAGATTAAATAATACTTGTATTTACTTAGATCTTTATGAGCAAAGAAAAATCCAATATTAATTTTCATAATTATCTTATGAAATTAATAAAACATAAATACTTTAAGAATTCATTAATTGTGTGACAAACTAATTAATATTTAACTAATGTTAACTCTATTATGTGACGGCTTAGGATAAACTTAATTATTAAACTTACGATACAATAAAAGTATTTAGTTATTAAGGTTCACAATCTTAAATCATGTGTTTTATAAATCTTCCAAAGTTATATTATTTTAGTTATTTATTATTATTATTTTATTTTTTTTAGGATATTACAACTCTACCTACTTAAAAACAATTTCGTCCTCGAAATTAAGAAAAGTTACTAAAATGGAACGCACCAGTTAGTGAATAAATGAGGGTGTTCAGCCCGCATGATTTCCTCGAGTTCCCAAGTGGCCTCGCTCGCCGAATGATTCTTCCATTGAACTTTAACGAAAGGAATAGAGCTCCTACGAGTAACTCGCTCATCACGATCTATAATAGTCTCGGGCTCTTCGACATAGGAAAGATTTGGTTTAATGTCGGCAAAAGAATATTGAACCACGTGCAAGGGATGATAGTTGTAACCCCGCAATTGCGAAACATGAAATACATTATGCACGTGAGCTAACTGTGGCGGCAACGCTAAACGATAAGATACCTCACCAACTCGATCCAATATCTCAAATGGTCCAATATATCGAGGACTGAGCTTCCCTTTCAAACCAAATCGTCGCACACCTTTCCATGGTGAAACTTTCAGAAACACCTTATCACCCACATTAAACTCTAATAGACGTCGGTGTTTATCTGCATACACTTTCTGTCTCGATTGAGCCTCCTTCAGTCGATTTTTCGCAATGGCAACCTTTTCATTAGTCACTCTAACCAACTCAGGTCCTTCAATTAATTTCTCCCCTGCTTCATTCCAACAAACCGGCGCCCTACACTTCCGACCATAGAGCATCTCATATGGTGCCATACTGATACTAGATTGCCAACTATTATTGTAGGCAAATTCCACCAAACATAAATATTCGTCCCAATTTCCCTTCCAATCCAGGGCGCAAGCTCGAAGCATATCTTCCAAAGTTTGTATGGTACGCTCAGACTGTCCGTCCGTTTGTGGATGAAAAGCTGTACTGAGTTTTAATCTCGTACCCCAAGATTTGTGTAACCCCTTCCAAAATCTTGATGTAAACCGAGGATCACGATCGGATACGATAGACGAAGGAACACCATGCAATCTCACAATTTCACGCTGAAAAATCTCGGATAGCTTACTTACTGAATAATCCATACGAATGGGCAAGAAATGTGCTGATTTAGTCAATCTATCAACTACAACCCATATAGCATCATTCTTTTTAAAAGTCTTGGGCAACCCACACACAAAATCCATAGATATATCATCCCATTTCCACACGGGAATGTCCAACGGCTGCAACAAACCACTAGCCCGTTGGTGCTCGATCTTTACTTGTTGGCATGTAAGGCACCTCCCAACATATTTAGCAACATCTTTCTTCATGCCACTCCACCAAAAATGTTGCTTTAAATCTTGATACATTTTGGTCGAACCAGGATGTATAGAAAATTGTGACATGTGAGCCTCAGACAATAGAGCCTCACGAATAACTTCATCATTAGGAACACACAATCGGCCCCCACACCAGATAACACCATCATCATCTTCTATGAACTCTTTCAATTTCCCCTCTTCCAAATTTTGAAACATTGTCCACATATCCCCATCGTCTAATTGGGCCCCTTTTATCCTTGAAATCAAATCGGACTCGAATTTCAAATTCGCCAACATCCCCGGTGTTCCTTTTCTACTCAATCCCATTTCAAGTCTTTCAAATTCTCGAATGTGAGTAACCAAGCAGGAGATACTACCAAACGTCTTTCTACTCAATGCGTCGGCTACTACATTCGCTTTGCCTGGATGGTATTGAATGTTCGCGTCATAATCTTTCAATAACTCAAGCCACCTTCGCTGTCTCATGTTTAATTCTTTTTGCGTGAAAATGTACTTGAGGCTCTTGTGATCGGTAAAAATATCGCAAGTTTCCCCATACAGATAATGCCTCCAAATTTTCAATGCAAAAATCACAGCAGCTAACTCTAAGTCATGCGTAGGGTAATTGACCTCATAGGGTTTCAACTGCCTCGACGCATAAGCAATCACCTTACCATGCTGCATTAAGACACAACCCAAACCATGCTTAGACGCATCACTATAGATTTGGAAACCTCCAGTTCCCGACGGTAACGCAAGTATAGGAGCTGATACAAGTCTTTTCTTTAACTCATCGAAACTCTTTTGCCGTTCCTCGGTCCACTCAAATTTTACCCCCTTTCTCATCAACTGGGTAAGTGGCAAAGCAATTACTGAAAAACCTTCAACAAACCGTCGATAATATCCAGCTAAGCCAAGAAAACTTCGAATCTCAGTAACTGAAGTAGGTCTTGACCAATTTGTGATAGCCTCAATTTTCGCTGGATCCATCATTATACCCTCAGCTGATACAACATGACCTAAAAATGCAACTCGTTGTAACCAGAATTCACATTTAGAGAACTTTGCATACAATTTCTTACTTCGGAGGGTTTCGAGTACGATACGAAGATGATTCTCATGCTCTTCCTTACTTTTTGAGAATACTAAAATATCATCAACGAAAACAATCACAAACTTATCCAAATACTCATGGAACACACGATTCATTAAATCCATGAATACTGCAGGAGCATTAGTCAACCCAAACGGCATCACCACAAACTCATAGTGTCCATAACGAGTGCGAAAAGCAGTTTTAGCAATATCTTCTTCTTTAACACGGAGTTGGTGATATCCAGACCGAAGATCAATTTTTGAAAAATACTTGGAACCTTGCAACTGATCAAACAAATCATCGATACGCGGAAGAGGGTAACGATTTCGGATAGTAATGCGATTTAAGTCACGATAGTCAATGCAAAGTCTCATACTACCATCTTTTTTCTTTACAAACAATACCGGTGCACCCCACGGTGATACGCTCGGTCGAACAAATCCACGATCTACCAAGTCTTGCAATTGCTCCTTGAGTTCCCGTAACTCCAGTGGTGCCATACGATAAGGAGTCTTTGATATTGGTTGAGAACCAGGAATTAAGTCAATCGAAAATTCAACTTCGCGAAAAGGTGGCAAACCTTGTAGTTCATCGGGAAATACGTCGAAAAACTCACGAACCACCTCTAGATTTTCAATCGAGGGACTCTCCATAGACAAATCTGTAATTGAAGCTAAATAACCCACACAACCATGCGAGATGAGCTTTTGCGCCTTAAGGGCCGAAATATACTTAATGGATTTTACCGGAATTTCACCATTGAAAACACATTCTGGTCGAAGATAATTTCCAAACAAAATACGCTTAGAAGAACAACAGATAGTTGCATTATGACGAGATAACCAATCCATGCCAAGAATAATATCAAAATCATGCATGCTCATAGGAAGAAGATTTGCGGGATACACTGAGTTACTGATTTCCAAACTACAATTTTGAAACACATGATCAATGATTTCAACACTACCCATTGGTGTAGAGATGGAAAAAGGAGTAGATAAAATTGTTGGAGAGACTTTCAAATATTTCGAACTCTTAACGGACACTATAGAATGTGTAGAACCAGTATCAAACAAAACAAAGAAGGCACGAACGTCTATAAATATGTGACCAACAATAGCTCCTAAGGAAAAAAAAATAATAAAATAATGCATGATCAATCAATTAAAAGGGAACAAAAATAAAAAAATAAAAATAAAAATAAAAATAAAAATAAGCATATATATATAGGATCAAGTATACCTGCTGTATCAGCAGCCTGGGTAGCAGTCATGGCGAAAACACGTCCACCAGAAGCTGGCGGAGGGGTCTTAGCAACAAACCCCGGTCTAGGATTCTTGCAATCCTTGGCTAAATGACCTTTCTCTCCACAAGCAAAACATAAACCAGAACTACGGAAACAAACTCTTCCCGGGTGACTTTTTCCACAAGACTCACATGGTGTATTAGTGTTTACACCGCCACTTCCATTACTTCTTTGTTGACCTTGGGAACGGTATACTTGCAACTGACCCCGATTATTATTATTTGTCCTGTTTTCAATCCTTAGCCGATTTCCTTCATTATTCAAATTTGTACTATGATATCCTTGGTTCCCAGGTTGTTGACCTTGCTTGACATTCGACGAAGGCACAGAACGTAGTGGTTGAGCATTCTTAAACTTCGTGTTTTTACCATCTTCATTTTTAGTATTCAAATATTCGGCTCTCTCCATCTCTAAATTCCGAGCACAATCGGCTGCCTCGGCTACGTCAAAACATCTCAAGTTAATCAATTTAGAGCGGTAACGCCCATGAATAGCCCATTTGTACTTCCGAGCTTGATCTTCAGCAGACCCAGCAGCGATCCCAATCAAACCTACAAGTCTTAAAAATCTTGTCGTGAATTCACCCACAGACTCATCGCTCCCTTGCTTAATATTCGCATACTCCCGAATCACAGCCTCCTTTTCTGCCTCAGAAAAGTATTGACGAAAAAATAACTCTTTGAACGAAATCCAATCCAACACCTCCTCAAATTCAATACCTCCCTTTGCTTGTCTCAAAGCGATCCACCAACGTTGAGCATCTCCCTCTAGTTTATACACAGCTAATCGCAACCAATACCTTTCATCACAACCAAGTACCCGAAATATCTTCTCAATATGGGTTATCCAATTCTCAGCTTCCACCGGAGTACTAGCGGTGCTGAAGGACAAAGGGCGCTGTTTTTGGAACCTTCCAAGCCAAACATGAATAGCATCCCCTGTTGTAGGTTTCTCCTCCTCATACCTATCCTCATTACCAAAATTTCCTTGATTGCGTATGGCTTCAACAGTATGGGCCACAATGTTTGGTAGCAAATTCATGAGTGTTTCATTGATTTTGTTGGCAACATCATCCTCAGACATTCCCTTCCTTTTCGGTGCCATCTATTGAACGAGACGAGGATCTAAAGATTATGATTAGCACGACTAGAGACAAAAGGAATTTCAAAGCGACACTCGATTATCAAAACGGAAAAGGAAACAGAATCCTAACCCAAAGTCTACCCAAATCTCACAGGTCATAGCTTAGGACTTAAGTTTCTACAGGAAAGAACTAACGCTCTGATACCATTTCTGTAACACCCCTAACTTACTAAGGTTATAAAATGATATCAAAAGGGATTTTAAACGACAAAAGGGTGTTAATCTTATTCAATCCAAACCAAAGTCAAGCTAAAGGCAAAAGACAATATTCCAAAATGTACTAATAAACCATAATTAAAGTTTTAAAGATTGGAAAACTCTAAGGCAAAGGTGCTAAGTCCACTTCAACTCTAACCTCTTCTCTCATTCCCAACGCCCCCTTGATTAGCTGTCGTATAAGAAAGAAAAACAAAAAGGAATACGACTGAGCCAAAGCCCAGTGAGCGGATATAATAAGGACAAGAGTATAAAAGCATTTATTATTGTATGACATGCACTGACTTATTTAAAATAAACTTATTTTCAAGGAAATGTACAAAGTTTATAATTCCACATTTCTAATAAGATGTCAAAATGTTACCAAGATACACCAATACGTTATAAATCCAGTTTTCACAATTAATGCACCAAGAGTTAACAAATAAATAACCAAGTATCCAATGAAATCATAGGGTAGCTACTCCACTAATCAATCATTTCGGGGCCAAACGTTTCGTATGACACTACGATAAACATCCACCATCACATACAAACAAAATAGCTAGGACCGATCCATACGCCTCCTATAATAATGTAATCAAAA
This sequence comes from Calendula officinalis, assembly GCA_963853835.1. Classification (NCBI taxonomy): domain Eukaryota; kingdom Viridiplantae; phylum Streptophyta; class Magnoliopsida; order Asterales; family Asteraceae; genus Calendula; species Calendula officinalis. The sequence goes on from OY970820.1 coordinate 102,116,944, forward strand.
GAGCTCGTACCAACTACCGGGCAACCAAAAGGAGACGCCGTATATATAACAAAATACACCGCTACGGTCGATGCCACATTATAGGTGTCACCATAATGCGCCCACGGAACCTCCATGGATAGGTTTTTAACTCTTAGGCATATTTTAAGAAAACCGTTTTGACCGACTTATACGTTTAAAATTACCAAATATGTTTCCAAAGTTAAAACTAATTTCTGGTCATTTATAAATGGTAAAATATTTTAAACAAAATGAACTTAATTATTTGATTTGATACAGACACTCGAAAGGCTTTAAAATGACAAAAGCGTTTGGTTTTAAATTCAGAATTTCTTTTACTGTAGTTTCACGTTTTGACTTGAAAACCACGTCTCCGGTAACCCGATTATCACGAAATTTTAAATGAGCTATCATGACCTATATTCTGAGTTTGTGTCAAATGTTTAGGGCCAACGGATACTCGAGCGACATATACGGTCATTTTAATCGGAGAACACTTGTACGAATCACCGTATCAAATGTAACACCCAAACACACTTCTTTCGGGACAAATTTCTAATCGGGTTTCAAGAGACGGTTTTGACATGATTTATAGAGACCAAAAATATTATAATTCCCCAATTACACACACGGTTAGCAATTTCCTTAAACATCAAAAATGAGGAAAAATCATGACACGTTTTAAAGGCTAACAAAACAATTTTCTAAATAAGCATGTCATACCAATAATGTACATACACAACTTCAATAAGGATTTGAGAGGAAGAATTTTACCAAAACGATCCTAGTACCACCTAGAATATCCGTACCTTATCTCCGATCACAACAATTGCAAAAACGAAGGAACCACCAAAAGAATGCGATCACCGAACCGAATCTAACAAATACAAGAGTATGAGCACAAAACATATTCAAATAGGGAGTATGTAATATCCTTTTATTTCTTATATATGGTTTTTCCATATGTTCATTCATATTATCCCATAGTTATAAGTGTGATTAAAACCTTATCATTTTTCTTATATTTTGACAACAAAGTATAAAATGTTAAACTAATTTTAGACATGATTCTTATATTGTGTTTGTTTATAAATTTTGAGTTTACAAAATGATACTATATTCTTAAGAATGTAGAAAAATAATAGATAAATTACCTTAACACTTGGACGCCAAAACAATCTTGTTTTTCCACCAAGATGAATCAAAAGTTTAGAAAATTTGATGGAAAGAGATGGAATAATATTTTTAGAGTTGAGATTGATTAATAAGAGGAATTAACGTAAGAAATTTCTTTGTAATTGTAACATTAAATGAAACTAATACTTACACATTAAGATGTAATTAATTTAGAGATAAATGGTAATTAAACTCAATTTATGAGTAGGTTACAAGTATGTGAAATCCAAAGGTTTTCTTATTAATCTAGACATATTTTAGATGTAAGATTAAATAATACTTGTATTTACTTAGATCTTTATGAGCAAAGAAAAATCCAATATTAATTTTCATAATTATCTTATGAAATTAATAAAACATAAATACTTTAAGAATTCATTAATTGTGTGACAAACTAATTAATATTTAACTAATGTTAACTCTATTATGTGACGGCTTAGGATAAACTTAATTATTAAACTTACGATACAATAAAAGTATTTAGTTATTAAGGTTCACAATCTTAAATCATGTGTTTTATAAATCTTCCAAAGTTATATTATTTTAGTTATTTATTATTATTATTTTATTTTTTTAGGATATTACATAAACAATTAAATCATGTATATCTTTGAAGGATTTAAAAGATTTTATTTATTATTTTGTGTCTATCCTTGTAAATTCTAGGTTTCTAGTATATAAAGAAACCTAGAGGCATAGAATTAATCTTCTTGAGACCCACGTTAGCAAAACGTGAATGTGTGTCTTTAGAGCCCAAGGTCATTAGTTTGATCCTGTTAAAAAAATGTAAAATCGTTCTACATATTTTATGTAGAATTGAGGCTTTTAATAATCGTTGTGTATTAATTGATGATGATGAAAACCTTGTTTAGCAATACAAATCTGTTCGTTTAATTACACATTGTTTATAATTTGTATATGTTTATTCCAAGATCAAGAACTAACCATTCTGAAGCTTAAAGATCAATTATATAGAGTTGTTCTAAACTCATCAATTACCATCTGCAATTTGATCCAAGAAAAATGAAAACAATGTTATTTAACGTCACGTTTCCTTGTAGAACGATGGTTACAGTTGACATATTTTTGATAACTGTAAATTATACAATAATTTATAGGGTAAATTCCATAAATTGTCTCTGTAGTCTTGGCTTTTTTGGCTTTTTGTCCCGAAACTGTTTTTTTCAAATTTTTTATCCCTGTACTCTTTAAAATTCTGGTTTATTGTCCTTCCGTCCAAATTTGGGTGTTAACTAACCTCACATGCCAAACATGTGAGGGCATTTCTGACTTTTTCCATCCTTCTTCTTCTTCTTATTCTATGTTCTTCATTTATGAACCCTAATCTCCATCTACAATAATATCAATCCTAACATCAACAAAACCACAATTCATATTAATATCCAAAATTGAAACATACAATCGAATCACGGACAATTCGTATCCGTACACAAGAACCCTAACCCAAGAACCCTAACCTAAGAACCCTAACTCAAGAACCCTAACTCCAGATTCAGTTCGATCTCTGCCTAACTCAACCGATTAAGCTTTGTGATCAGAAGAAACGTAAAGATGATTTGTTCCGATGACTATAAGTCATCGTCGATGTATAGTCGATCTTACATAAAAAATTCGACATCCACCGACTTCCCTGTAAAACCCTACCCTTATCCTTCAATTCAACGCTCTGAATCCGTCAAAAAAGCCCCGATTCATCGCTGGATTCCATCAAAGGTAAAGTCAGAGATATCTGCAACATATTTGAAGCTCAGAGAGGATCAAAATCTTCAACGAAAGGTTCCCGATTTCAAACGAAATTGAAATCGGAGTTCAATTGCCTGGAACAGAAGATCAAGTTGTTATTTACTTCACCAGCTTACGCGGAATCCGTAGGACTTACGAAGATTGTTATTCCACAAGGATGATTCCTAAGTTTTTTTAGGGTTCATATCGATGAACGTGATATTTCGATGATTTCTGTGTGTGCTTTTGGGAAGGAGATGAAGGAATGAATTTGAGGGGGCCAATGATGAAGATGAAAGAATATAAAAATATCAAAAAAGAAAGAAAACATTAAAAGGATGAAACTACCTTCACTTTTTTGGCATATTCTGTTAGTTAACACCCAAATTTGGACGGAATGACAATAAACCAGAATTTTAAAGAGTACAGGGACAAAAAATTTGAAAAAATAAAAGTTTAGGGACAAAAAGCTAGAAAAGCCAAGACCAAAGGGACAATTTATGGAATTTACCCTAATTTATAATTAAGTCAATCTGTGGTCTATATAAAAGAACAGGCGCCCAACATTTGACAAGCATATGTCTTTCCTTTAGGTCTACATCAAATGGTGTATTTCGTTATCTTCATCTTCTATTTATCAAGTTCCAAAAATACTATAGATTTTTGGGTTTATTCCCTAAAATTAGTTTTACCTTTTATCTAAACTTGTAAGTTATAGTTCTAATTTGTATAAGTTGTTTGTCACTAGTTAGTTAGAAAATATAAAGCAATTAAAACTATTCATAAATAAAACTCAAATATAAATTAAGTTGTTTTTTTCTCTTTTTTTTTTTTTTTCCTTCTGCGACATAAAGCTCAAATTCTCCCTAGTATACTGCACCCAACATTGGTCATACTCAAACTTAACTTCAATACTTTTTGGAGGTGCATTATATTTGGTCCAAAATTCGTTTGAGAAATCGAGCGGACCAAAAACAAAATCGTGTGATTCGTGTTCAATGAAAACAAAGCATGTCTTGGTAGTAGCTATAAGGTATGTGTGTATGCTTAAAAAGTTATAAGTGTCATTTTTTCGGTTGATTACATATCGTATTATTAGTCGAACATATGATTCTTGAAATTTTGATCATCAAAACTCCTTTTCCTATAGACATGTATCAATTGAACGAATGAACTCTTAATCGTTTGATATATAATTTTCATGTATTGTTTCATGATATGGGTAACGAACTAACGCTGATTTATAATTCGTTCGTATCCGAATAAATCCATTTGAATGGCTAAAATTTGATCACAAAAATAAATCTTTTTATATCATATCTTCAAAAAAGGGAAAGAATGATTGGTATATGACAAGAAGTAGAGCCTATGGAATTTCGGCTGTCAATTGTCATGAGGCAAGACCAAAGTTGATTGTATGAATGAAAGAATATTCTTTTGAAAGGAAATAAAAGATAAATTTTACGTACATTCTTCCAAAAAAAGGTCAAGTTACATGTAATTGTAAACCTAACCGATTCGGCGAGATGATTTTAGACTCATTGAGTAAAAGTTATATCAATCTCACTCAATCATATATATTATTGGCTAAACTAAGAACCGGTACTCTAGGGCATAAAAAATGTACATAATGGTTTCAAAGGCTAACCTAGGGTTATATATCCGAATGTCCTATTTAAGTTTGGCCCGTTTAGATCTAGTACAAATCGAATCAAAAGAGTACAATACGATGAGATCGATTAGGTTTGATGTGCATCATTTGATTTGTACATATAAATTAAGGGTTTTGTTAATGACAGCCATTTGTCTGGGGCTGTCTCTAACATGCATGAAAAGCTTGTACATTCATTGATAAGGTGGCGATCCTAAAATTCAGGGGGGTTGTTTTATATCTATTTTGTCTTTTTATTGACAGCCCTTAGGGATGTCATTACCATTTTCCATAAATTAATTACATGATTATGGAAATAAACAGGAAAAGTTAGTTGTAGAAAGCAATATCATCTCTTTTGGGGGTTGGGTTAATACGAACTCGTGGAGGTATGAGTTAGCTAAATTGCACCCCCGACTCGAACAACCTACTAAAAATAGGTCGTGTAACTTTAAACTTGGTATTTAAAGTGCCTACACAATACATAATGTACAAAAAAAACCTCTAAACACATATAAGTCAATTTGTGGTCTAAAAGAGAGAACAGGCACCCAACATTTCACAAGCACATGTCTTTGCCTTTAACTCAACATCACATGGCCACATTCTTATGTTTTAAAGTTGTATATTTTCATTTACTTATTTGAATTCCAAAATACCTTTTTCATTTATTTAAAACACTATTAATCTTCTGTTTAAATTATGTAGCTTGGAGTCATGGAGTGTACCAAAGCATCGGTCACACTCAAATTCAAAGTCAATACTTTTTAGAAATGCATTATATTTGGTCCAAATTTCATATGGAAAGTCGAGCGGACCGAAAAACAAAATTTGTGTGATTCATGTTCAATGAAAAGATTAGCATCAACGAAAACAATTTAAAACTCGATAAGAGCAATAAATCTGAGTAATGTATACTTACAAAATTGTAAGCATTGTTTTCTAATATTCTTTAGTAATAAACTAATAATGGGTCTTATATCAGTAATTGTTATTAACACAAAGTATGGTGAAAATGTTAAAGCTGCGTTGTTATAAGGTTTTTGGGTTTTAACCTTTAAAGTATAACCTCGGGCGTTTTTACATGACATGTGTGATGATAATATTAAACTGAATGAGCTAAAATTGATTATGACATTCATTTTTTATTTTTATTTTTTTATTTTCAAATGGAAAAAAATGATTAGAATAGGACAACACCTAGAGCTTTTGGGAACAATACGAGACTTTCGAATTTTGGCTGTCAATTGTCATGAGGTAAGCCCAAAGTTCATGTATGAATAATGAATTTATTGTTTTTAAGGAATAATGGCAAAATATTACGTCATTTCTTCAATAATTGTTTTCTTTTTAGTTTAAACTTTATAATTCTTATACCTTCAAAAATAATATAAAAAGTGAGACCGGATGAAGACTCAAATTTTGATGAGAATTGTAACGATAATTCTCAACCAATCATTTTAAAAACTATAGTGATTTTCAGAAATTCTGGATCATTGTCAAAAAAATGTTTCCTCATAAGGATCTAAAATATCTGAAAATGATCAAAATTTTAAAAAATGATCGGTCAAGAATTATCCTTGCAGTCCTCACCGATTTTTTAGTCATCAACGGACTCTAACCCAATAATATATATAATATATTGTATTAGTAAATACAATGATCACTAGTGAAATTATTTCACCGTTTCCAACCATGACATAAACTAATATTTCAAATTTATATCATATTAGTATCATGTCGAGTGACACTCAACTGCCATACATATCATATAATTTAATTTTTTATACATCAAATTTACACACAAAAAAAATACTCATACCCACAAATCACGCCCTCAACCACATCATCTAACAGGAGCATTTCAACTGACGTGAAACAGAAAAGGGGCGTGTTATTGGTTTCCCCAAGCAAATAGCAAACCGAAGCAACAATTAGCACCGATCTGACGTACATTTTTCATCAATAATTCTTGTGCTAAAAAACAAACTATATACAAATTATAATTTACAAAGTGGAAAGAGGAACTCGTATTGCAACACATGACACCTAAAAGCAAAGGATGGATATGGGAATGGGATGATGGTGTGGTCGATATCCACTTGATCGATATATGCTTTAATTGGACCACCGGTCGGCCCATGGCTACACTTAACCACAACTTTACGTCTTCTTCTACACCAAAGTTGGGCTTATCGTACATTGACCGATCATAACAAAAAATAAGTCAAACTAGGAGTCTTGTTTTAGAGCATCCCCAATGGTTAAGTCATTGCAATGACTTATTACAATTGCCAATGTAAACTTTCCACTTAATATTCACAAAAAGTTATCAAAAAAGTTTTTGCTCCAATGCATGTAAATATAGAAAAAGCTTTTTCGTGTGTCTAAGGAATGACTTATGGAAGAAAAAGAGGTCATTTACCTTCAAATGACCTAGTGAAAAGGTAAAAAGCTTTAGAAAAAACTCTCATTAAAGATGCTCTTAGTGCCTTAATTTCGTTTGTTTAACCAACCAACACTTCAATGTTTTTCTTTCAAACCACCCAAAATAAGAAATTGTTACCACAAGTGTTAAAAGCTCTAATAATAGTTTGATGTACAAATTGCCTCTCTTTTATTATATTTCGCACCAATGTGAATCCAAACACAATTCTTTTAAATTTGGTGAACAAATTAAAGAATAATTGTCGCTAGCGTTTCACCCATTTAATAATGGAAAAGGGACATAGCTTCTAAATATAAAAGGAATATTTGGTTAAAAGATGACTTCAATAATAGAACAGAGGGAAAAAAACATTTAAGAAAATAAATAAAAACAATAAATAATTACCGAAATTGACCAAAGATGCACCCATTTTTAGAAGACAACTCAACGACTTAAGTATTCACAAAATATACCGTGCGACTTAACGTTTTTTGTGCGATTTGTGCCACCTCGGTTTTTTTTGTTCGGCCTAGATGTTTTTTGTGCGACCAGTATATTTTTTTTGCGAGTGATATACAGTCATACGTACTGTTTTTTATGTGCGACCAGAAGACACTTGTCAAATTTTGTGTGAAATCGCACAAGTCACACACAATGTATTATGAGAAGACTCGAAAGTTTGAGTCTTTATAAGGAATTTTGGATATTAATAGGTATATTTTTAGAAATCATCCTAAAAACAAAGCGGAGTAATAGACAAAATAATAATTTTAAATTTAGATTTTTTTCCTGATCATTTGTACACTACATGAAAATTGTTTCTACGAAAGCTCATGTAGGGGTGAGCATTTGGACCGAAAAAACCGAACCGAAACCGATAACATGTTATCGGTTCGGTTTCGAAAATTCATCCTTATCGGTTATCGGTTCTATCGGTTCGGTTTTCAGAAAAGGATGAACATTTGGCCTAAAATAATCGAACCGAAACCGAACCAAGCCGAAACCGATAACATGTTATCGGTTCGGTTTTGAAAATTCATCGTTATCGGTTATCAGTTCTATCGGTTCGGTTCGGTTCGGTTTTGGCCCGATAATCACCCCTAAGCTCATTTATGAAAAACCAACTGCCATGGCTAACCTTAGTTAACTATAGAACCCAGAACCCCCCCCCCCCCACACACCCCACAACAAGTTCCAGAGGCATGTACTGTAGCCACAATGGTCGCCCATGTTCATTGAACACCACTTTTATATTTGTGGGTTGCAACATCCAAGAATCTCAAGTCACTTATGGTGTCTAATTTCCAAATTATATATTATTAAATTTTTAAAAAAGTGGGATACTTTTTGTTGAATTTAGATGGAGATACGACATTTCAACAGAAATGGAGTCAAACAACATCCAACACGATGGTATGTGTAGGGGTGTTCGTTTGGACGGTTTGGTTTTATCCAAACCAAATAGGTGAAACCAAATAAAGTCCGGTTTTTAAAAGTTCAAACCGAACCGTCCAAACTAATTCGAAAACCAAACCGATCCGAACCAAATAACAATTTGGTTGGTTTGGTTTTATCCGTTTGGTTTTTCTAAAAAAATTTCAAAATACTACAAGAGTATATAACATAAATAATATTAAGTTTGATATATACAATTCAAAAATGATAAACTACTTTGTACATAAAAATAAGTCTAATTCATAGCTTGTGACATTTACAATCATATATGTAAAAATCTTGACATCAACTTCATTAAAAACTCCAAAAAGATTTATATATATTACTATTTGGTTTATTTGGACAATCCGGTTTTCACAACGGAAACCAAATCCAATCCGAAAACCAAAATATTAATTTGGTTCAAGTCCAAACCGATCCAAAAAACCAAATAACCAATCCAAATAATCCGATCCAAAATGTCCAATTGGACAATCCGGTTATATCCGAATAGTGAACACCCCTAGGTATGTGGAAAAAAGCAAAAGGATAATAATACATAAAAGTCCAATGGCCAATCAATATTTTCCTCAACTATTCATCGATCCGTTTACTATTATAACCATTCTATCATCTCATGAGTCACAAAGTCTTATAGTTTTAAGCAAATAGAAAGAGTAACATATATGGGGAGATATAATATGTTATGGAATTTGAGTGAAATAAGATTACAATAAACCTAATGAATCTTTTAATCGTGTTAGAAATCATTTTCCCTCTAATCAAGAGTATCACTAAACTCGTTTAGGATAAGATAGAGAGTTGTTAACCAATTCTTTTAGAGAAAATAAGTAATCGAAAAAATGTTAGTCTTTATATAATTCCTCCGATTCAAAATAAGTGACACACTTTAGGTTTCATAGTTTTTTAGGCAAAAGATTATAATGATGATTAAATTAGATTAATTGGATGGTTAGTGGAGAATGGGTCCCACACCTTATGAATAAAGTGGGGTTAATGATTTTTAAAAGTAAAAAGTAAGAGTAAAGGATTCCTTTCACTTGTTAAAGTAGATATTTAGTGGGTGTGAGTTCCATTATTTTTTATCAAATAAGGTAATTTTTCAAAGTGTGTCACTTATTTTGAATCACCCTAAAAAGGAAATTGTGTCACTTATTTTGAATTAGAGGAAGTATTTCCTACTTATTCTACTGTTTAAATGATCAATATAAGTGTACAAATGAAAATTTGGATTAAAAAATAGACTTATTGGATTTACATGTCAATTATATTATGGGTCAGAAGATGAAATAAGAAGAGTTAATAGAAAGTAATACGGTATTTCTATATTTATATGTATAGTCTTTTCTGATGTTTATATATATATATGTACTATTGATATAAATGTTTTTGAACAGGTAAATGTAGCTTTTTAATGCATTATTGAAGAAAAATGATTAGGAAGGTGACGAGCAATACAATCCACCTGATGATCTTCAACGATTGAAAGGGGGAATCAAATAATTTTTTTTTTTTTTAGTTTAATGGTAAAATCTCATTCAAATAAACCTCGAACACAAATGATGATATATTGATCAATATTGAATATCCATTATTTATATTTTTTTAATTTTTTTATTTTTGAACAGCAAATAGACAATGATTTTTGAACTGTAGTTATATGTTAGAGCATCCCCAATGGTTAACCTCACAAAGACTTATTATTTTTTTCACATCAACTATCTACTAACAAATAACCTATTTAAAAAAAGCATCTCCAATGGTTAACCTTTCAAAAAGCTTTTTTCTTATTAATATTACTAGTTTACCTTTATTTATCTCAAATGTTTTATAAATGCTCCTCATATATAATTTGACCATTTTTATAGTATTTTATAATACTTAATATACCACAAAATAACAAAACTTATCATCATTCTTGTTCTTTATAAAAAATATTAAAATATGACAAAATTATCATTTATAGTTATAAAAATAATAAAGAATTCATATATAAATTTATCTAGGGTTTAAAATGTAAAATTAGTAAATATGAGGACTAAATAAATCAAACATTGAAAGATAGTTAAGAGGTTATGGAAGAATAAGTCATTGAAAAAAGCTTTTAAAAAAGCTCTTCACTCCAATAGCAAAAAGTCATCTAAAGACTTATTTAAATAGTAATAAGCTTTTGAAAAAGTTACCATTGGAGATGCTCTTACGATTCATATTTTTTATTATATGATAATCAATCCCGTCAACATCACTATGACGTAGACTCTATTTTAAGCCGCAAAGGTTTTTTTTTTTTTTGGCAATGAAATCAAAACACTAAACACATTTATGTGTTTGTAAATGACATTACGTAATAAAATTTCCAGACGTGATAATTTAGAGATGTGTATTAGTATGAGCAGTAATTATATTATATGTATCGATAATTAAAATATTAAAAATATAATACTGTTCAATGCATTGGTAAACAGTATAAACTATGTAGTGGCACTTATTTGGATTAATCAATGATGATTAGAATTTCCAAAAATGAAGGTGATATCTAGGGAGGTTTTTTGGTGAAAATTGTGCAATTATTTACCTTTTCGTAAAGTTTTCCACTATAATTATAAATAATGGCTTAAATTAATCCATACGCCCACTTTCACTTATGTGAGGTCACCAAAAGAAGTCCATGTATGACATGTTCTAAAAACATGTTCCATGGGTTGTCCTCGTAGCCATGAGAATAAAGATGTTCTATTTTGGGTAACATTTTTGTATTTTGTCTACATAATTATTTGATTAATTAGAACATAAATATATTCGTTTGCTCGTAAAAGGTCGTGTTGGTCGTTTAATCTCATTAAACCGAACTCAAAACCCGCAAATATGGAAGGTACGGTCTCTTGGATCCACTTTTATTCTGACCCTTTGGTTAATTACTTGAAAAGGCTAAACGAATGCATGCATCAATCGGAATCGATCTTAATCAATTGACCAAACAAGAGATAGTGTCAAAGCCAAAACTCTGTACTTGAACAATAACGATCCACCTTTGTAAAGAGAGTTGAAAAGCGCGATCTATCATATCGCCAAATGACGCGTCTACCATGTTGCCTACAAAGAGAGAGTGTAAACGAGTGGAGTTAACTTGTGAGGTTCTCAATATTGGCTCGGAAAATACTCGAAATCGACTCGAGTTAAATCGAATCGAGTGTCGAGCTCGAGTTTGTAAACACCTAATCGAGCTTGTGCTAATTTACAATATTTGTACTCTTTATGTTTGTGAATATTTTAATAATTCCTATATTTTCTAATCCATTCAAGCTCGATAGTGTTGAGTCGGGTCATGTTGAGATTAAAAATATCAAGTTAATCAATGCGTTATATTTATAACTGAGTCGAGTCGAGCTTGAAAGTGTCGATTATTTAAGCGAGTCGCACTAGAGATTGAAAATAAAGACTCGATCAAGCTCGAGTCGAGTTTCAAACTTCGATTTTTATAATCGAATCGAGCTTGAGTTTGGCACTCTGTCTACTCGACTCGCCTCGATTACACACCTATCACCCACCTCGACTCACACTTATAGATCTTAGTGTTTACAGAGATATAGTTTTGTTAATTTCTTTTAGATCTATTTAACATTAAAATAGAAAACCAAAAAAAAAAAAAAAAAAAAACAACAATAGTAATAATCGGCTGTTAGTAACATAGATGGTCAATGGTAGAGCATGCGTTTGGATGCGGTGTATTCAACATTAAGACACGTTTGTATTACATTTTTTATGTCCAAAATCAAAACAAATTTGACTTCTATCTTTGGACTCATTCGTGGGTTTAACATATATTCTGTTATTAATTAATTTATAATTTCTTGTCAAAAAGAGTAAATAAATCATTCACATTTTAATAAAATAGTTGAATACCCGTGTAAAGCGATGGCTAATTATAGTGCTTTGTTTTCAATTACAATAAATGTGTAGATTGAATATATATAATAGTTGTTCATGACTTCAGATTATACATTTTTAGAGTACCAATATACTCATGATATTACATATTATTTTTCGCACCACACTCTTTTCGACAGATTATTATTATGAAACAGTCTTTCTACTTTTAGATAGAAATATAATTGTCTATATTACACATTTTTATCCTGCATATTTGACAAGATTGCATATTTGTTTTAAAATTAGTGTGTTATTTATAATAAACCACTTTGAAACTTTAAAGAAACTCCACGATATTATAATTTTCTCTTAGGATTTGTGTTAAACGTTGTATTCACCTTCTTACTAAGTCAAATAAATACGAAACGAGAGACATATGCTAGAAAAACTAAATACCGCATATTCATTGCTTGTATTCTTTTGTCGTTATTTTTTTTAAGTAGAACCGATGACAAGCAGTATTCGTTATAATTAAAAATCTTGAAAGGTAAATTTTATTCTTTTTCCATTTTATCTTTCATATTATATAAATTTTAGATACGAAGATAGACGTTTTGAAACGTTTTTCTTCGTGAGGAGCATATGATTCTTTCTTATCTTATTTGATACGTTCTTATTCTTATTAAAATAACTTATATATTTATAGATATTTGTTGTTTTAATCATTTGTGTTAAAATTGTTCTTTTTTATTTTCTTTTTGGCGAATCTTTGTTCCACTTTTTCCTTTTTTTAATTACATACACAGTTTCATTCAATTTTTAATATCTTATCAAAGATGTATAATAATTGATAAGTGATAATTACAAGAAATATTACTTTTAGAGACCACAAAAATGGTGGCAAAAAGTCTGACGTCGTCTCAAAAGGGTTTTTAGAGATCACTGTCGTCTCTAAAAGTTTGGTCTCTAAAATTAACATTTTTTGTAGTGGGTTACAATATGAATTTCCTAAATTTAAAGCGATTTTATAGAAGTTTTATTATATTGATTATGTATATGTATGTAGTGAGTACTCGATAACTATCACTCCTATTTCTTTATGTTAATAATTATTTCTTTTCCCATATCACCACATATATTTTTGTATTTTTCTGTGCTTATCACACATTTGTGCTTAGTATCTATTTACAAGTTTAAACATAGCCGTCTTCATGGAATGTTGCTTACCTTTCCAATTTTCAAAAGACATGAACAATCAAAAGTTAAAAACGAATTTATGATGGCCAGATAGGTGTTAATCGTGTCCATTTTTCTCATGTGCAACTTCAAGAATTTAATTTTGACTAATTACCGATCGTACTTTGACCAGAAAAAACGACTTGACTGATTGTCAACATCACTTATCTACATTAGCAATGGTCCCATTAGTAGTTCAATACGCAAGTTTAATTAAAATCATTTAAATTAGGTGTAATGAGCGACACATCTTATCTGTCGACCAACGTGTCTCAATCCATTACCTGACATCCTTCCCACACGTCATGCATCTGTTTACTTGGTTTGGTGGCTTTATCGACCAGACTTCTTGTGAGAAGTGAGAAGAGGGGATTTGTGCCCAAAAATATTTTATTGTAATAGACGATTTATGGTTGACACAATCTAATAATTATATTATTTAGTTAAAAGTCAAGTTTAATAAATCAAAAAATTTAACAAGGTATAAACATTTTAATTATTTAACTTAGATATATGGACAAAACATTCCTTTGGTTTGGTTAATGCATTACCTAATTTTTTTTTTATCGATTTCCATTTATAACACTATCCCCAAAGGCTAAAGGTAATTAACCATTATTCATGATGTATGCGACTTAACTGTTAATTTATCTAGATGACAATTAATAACTGAATCATTTTCCTATATGTTTACAGGTGAAATAATGAGTCAATATCATAACAGAAATGGGCAAATGCTTTTCATTGTTAGGCGATCGTGATCGAACATTGCATAACATATAAATGGAGTGGACCGCCTTGAGATGCAGTGAATCATATACGATTTCCGGCATCCACGTGGCATGACTAGGAGGCTATTGAGCCATTATTACTCTCTTAGTGCTGTTTCGACTTTTTTTTCTCCTTTTTTTTTTAAGGAAAATCCTAATAACAGTCCTTAGGGCTGTTATTAAGAAGATAAAATACACAAAATACAACCGCCCTGAACTTTAGGAATATTACTTTTTTAAACAATGTACAAACTTTTTATGCATGTTAGTGACAACCCTAAGAGCTGTCATTAGTAAAACCTTTTTTTTAATTCATGGACAATGTCTTCATTTACGTGTCAATTCCAGTGGTCCCACAGAATCTAAGTAAAATACTAAAATACCCCAACAATTAACACCTTAGTTTTGACTTAAATTATATAACTTCGTTTAGTAAACGCATTATATTTCCTTGTGGCAAGTGTTGATAAAAATCTAAGAATTGTAGGCGCCTAAAAAAGGAAACTATTATAAGGTGGTCAAAAGCTTTTCGTCTTTCTTGTCGGCATAGTTGACGTCTTTTTAACTAAGTGTGCCCAATTCCCATAACGATATCATATACATTCATTGTACTCTAAGAACTAAATATTTTCATAGTATAATAATTTATAAGTGTGCAAAAAATCAGATCATGATCGATGTGAAAACCGGAAAAAAACTTATTGGAAAGTCGAATATACCAGATTGGGATTAGTTTGAGTATTCATTGAGGAAATCAATTTGAAAACAAGTTAGGATAAACCGTTTTGGCATATAGTCACTGAAACCAGATTCAAGACCGTATCGACTATCCAGCGAGATATTTATAAATGATTTGGGTGACAAATGTTCAAAAAACAATCCAATTCGGTTTTGATCTGATTCAATCCACTTCGATCCTATCCAATCTGTTTTTTTTAAGTTTTAAATCCGAATCTAGTTTCATTTCGATCCAGTTTTGACCAATTTTGATCGACTAAGATTTGGTTTGGAATCATAATTCAATTAATTTTTTTAATTCCTTTTGCGCACTGATTTATTAATCTAAATTATGAGGGATTAGTTTATTTACTCACAATTTTGAGAGATACTATAACGTCATCTGTTACCATTTTTACCACTTTGAGTAATATTTTTTAAAAATTAATTTTTTATTGTTTTATTAGAATATAACTTGTGTGTTATAATCTTCTCTTCTTTTAGGATCCTCCTAACCGCCACTTGCCCTGTATTACCTGCAAAATCTATTTTCACCAATAATATTCCGCCACGACATCACCAAGCAAAGGATGCAGCCTTCTAGTTTCCATAAAGTTAATCAATTCACTTTGTATAGCAATAATTAGTATTAAAATAACAATAATAACACATTTAAGTGAATGCTCTCATAATTTAGAAAATATCGGTGCCAACATTTCCTTTGACATGCTTGAATTATGGTAAAACTTAATTTGACAATGAGTTTTGCTAATACACGTCACATGCATACAATAAAGAATATTAAATAAATAAAAAATTATTTAATCGTTGTAAAATGATATTCATAAGTTATTATTGTTTTGTGTTAAACTAATTTTACTTTTATCATGATTAAAAATGAATTATTTTAATGAAATAAATACAAATACATTTATTGTTTTGTGTTAAACTAATTTTACTTTTACTATAATTAAAAATGAATTATTTTGATGAAATAAATACAAATACATAAAAGTGTCGATTGCCATGAATTTATTTAGTCACCCCAACAACTGATGAATGTATTTGGTCGCCCCAACAACCGATGAAAGTCGCGGGGGCATTTGTTAATGTGGTTTGTATATTATGTATAATGACTGGTAAATATATTAATATTAATATTTAGTTGTGTTTATTCATGTGCTGTGCTGTTTGATAGAAACAAAATGATTAAGTGCTGAATGATTCAACGGTCTGAATGATTAAGAGGTTTGTATAAAACTTGTTTTGAATGTGAGAAACTTTTTTATAAATATTCTGACTGCTTAGTGATTCAGCATATATTCTAAGGAAGAATAATTCAACAGCTTTTTGCTGTCTCATTTAGCATATACTTCATTCAGAGACGCTAAACAAACACACTAAATGCTGAATGATTAAACATTCAACGCTGAATGATTCTATTAAGCTACAAATAAACACAACATATTCAAGAATGTACAGTCTACATAAGCCTCCACTCTAACATATACCACGTGGCATAATTATAATCGTAGTGTCACAAAAAGTTGTCCCTACTCCCCCACTCAAAAACCCATATATAAAGCAACCGCATCTCATTCTACTCCATCAACCTCCTCCTTCCACCACCGCCTTCTACAACTTCCGGCGACCGTACACACAACCAACAACCAAACATTCCTCACTTCACAACCTTAAAGATGGGTACCGGAGAGTACGGATACCCTAAATCAAACTTCGAACAACAACCTCATAAAGTCGCCATCCCGCCGCCACAACCGTTCTTTAAATCATTGAAGAATACCGTTAAAGAAACGTTCTTTCCCGACGACCCACTCCGGCAGTTCAAAAACCAACCGCCGGCAAGAAGATTCGTGCTCGGAGTTCAATATTTCTTCCCCATTTTCGACTGGATGTCTCGTTATAATTTAAGTTTCTTTAAGTCGGATATAATTGCTGGAATTACCATTGCAAGTTTAGCCATTCCTCAAGGAATTAGTTATGCTAAACTCGCTAATCTCCCGCCAATTCTCGGTTTGTGTAAGTACTAACTTAGGTGATGTTTATTTACAGCTTAATGGAACCATTCTGCGCTTAATGCTGAATATGCTGAATGAGATAGCAAAAAACTGCTGAATCATTTTTCCTTATAACATATGCTGAATCATTAAGCAGTCAGAATTCTTATAAAAATATTTCTCATAATAAAAACAAGTTTTATAAAAACCTCTTAGTTATTCAGACCGTTAAATCATTCAGCGCTTAATCATTTTGTTCATATCAAACAGCACGTTACTCTCTTTTTGGTCGGTGGTCGTTTTTTTAGTTGTAAATTTTTTCTTAACATTAAATACGTTTAGGTCATTAACTTGGAGATTTTTGGCATTAACGTTTTTTTTATTATTAAGTATGGTTTAATCCTTAAACTTTATCTTATCTGGCAGTTTATTGTTTACTTTGGCATCTTGCAAGTATATACCTCTTATAGCATGTCACGATAAATTTTCTCTTAACTAAATCAACTGTAGTACTATACTTTACGGTTAAACCATTTCTTTACTTAAAATAACTAAGACTTTAATTAAACCATAAAATTATAAAAGTTACAACATATCTAACACTTTTTATGTCGATATAATTTAATACAAAAAATAAATGTGACTTTAAATATGCAGATTCGAGCTTCATTCCGCCACTAGTGTATGCCATGATGGGAAGTTCAAAAGACTTAGCCGTAGGGACCGTGGCAGTAGCATCGTTGCTAACAGGTTCCATGTTAGGGGCGGTCGTGAACCCGAACGAAAACCCGAAATTATTTCTCCAATTAGCTTTCATGTCAACGTTTTTCGCTGGAGTACTTCAAGCTTCTTTGGGAATATTAAGGTTAATTAATTAACTCAAATAATCTCACTTTAAACCAACAACAAAAATTCAAGTTAAGCTAATTATAGTTGATGATTAAATTTATGCAGGTTAGGGTTTATCGTCGATTTCTTGTCACATGCGACAATTGTAGGGTTTATGGGTGGTGCTGCGACAGTGGTAATTTTACAACAATTGAAAGGAATTCTCGGTCTTGTACACTTCACTCATGGCACCGATATTGTCTCCGTTTTGAAATCCGTGTTTTCGCAAACTCACGAGGTTCGTAAATATAATTATTGATTTTTATTTCATAATTAAATAAATAAAAAGTGATTAAATAATTTAAATTTAATCATATTGAGCATCTTATTAATTATTAAAAAATATTCTATCATTGCAGTGGAGGTGGGAGAGTGCACTTTTGGGCATTTGCTTCTTGTTCTATCTCTTGGTCGCTAGATTTGTTGTAAGTACATTCAATTTTAATATTTTCATTTTGTAACATACAATAAAAGGCGAAAAACAAGTAATCGAATTTATCTATTTTTTCCTGTGATATAATATTATTAAATTCCTAAATGTTAAACTTATATGATATGACCAGAGTACGAAACGACCTAAGCTATTTTGGATATCAGCAATGGCTCCATTAACATCAGTTATTTTCGGAAGTGTGCTCGTTTATCTCACTCATGCCGAGAAACACGGTGTGCAAGTGGTTAGTTTCTCTATTTAGCTACAATTAAAATATATACCAATTTTTATAAGAAATTCCATATCAAATAATAATCATGTTCTTAGTAGAATGATTGAAATTGTTCTGTATATATAAAAATTAATTTCAAAATTAATAATGCATGTTACTATGTCTCCTTATCGAGTAATCGTACTATTCGACAATTTTTGACAATTCAGAAAGTCGGTTGAGCTATTGTTAAATTTTCCAAAATAAATAATTCAAATAAGATTCTTTCATAGTTTTATTACATAATTAGTTAATAATTAACTTATATACAAAATCAAGTACAATAAGTAATTTTGTATTTTTTGTAAATTACAGATTGGGGAACTACAAAAAGGGCTAAATCCCATTACAATTAAGGATTTGTCTTTTGGATCATCATACCTATCTACGGCAATCAAGACTGGCATTGTCACGGGTGTCATTGCCCTTGCTGTAAGTCTCACTTGTACTCTCTGCAGTACCACTTGTACCTTCAATTATTTTTGTTTCTTTACTCCACTTGCATCTATTTCCAATTTTCACAAGACCTCAAAAAATGTCAGTCACGGCCCACGGGTTATTGTTTGATCAAAATCTGGATAACCAAACACTCCGTACATAGTACATAGTTTAAAACATAAAGATAAAAGTTGTATTGTTTTCTTTTAGTAGTATATATTTTTTTACTTAATTGTATAATACTAGTAACCAAATTAAATAATGATATTAGGAAATAAAAATTTGTGAATTCTATCATTTTATGTTTAGAATAATTAAATAAAGAAATTCAGTATGAGCAATGCAATTTTTAGGTAACTCGTACTAGATCACAAACTATTTTAAGGGGTAATATGTAAATTTGTGTCCCATTTGCAAAATTTCACAAAACTCAAAATGAATGTTTTAGTAGTTAATATTTCATCAAAAGCTGGGTGACCAAAGTTTCCTGCAAAGTGCATACTTCCTCCGTATCAAAATAAGTGATACGCTTTCTATTTTGGGGTGTATCAAAATAAGTGACACACTTTGAAAACTTTCCTTATTTGGTAAAAATAGTAGGATCCATACCCACTAACTATCCACTTTAATAAAGTGAAATTACCCTTATACCCTTACTTTTACCTTTAAAACTCATTAATATCACTTTATTCAAGAAAAGTGAGACACATTCTCCATTAACTATGTACTTTAATCTATTTTAATCTCTATTTTAATCTTTTACCTCAAAAAACGTGTAAACCAATTTGTGTCACTTATTTTGATACGGAGGAAGTATATTAAATCCTATGGTACAAGTCATTAAAGCATGTATCTCATAATGTAACACCTCTTATTTTAACACAAAATATTTCCGTAAAATCCCTTTTTAAATTCAAAACATTTAGAGTATTGTCCCAAAATATGGATTTACAAAAACCTTGGTATAAATATAAATCATTAGTTGGTGTTACAAAATATATCATAACCAAAGCCAAACGTAAATCCACCTGCTATCTCTACTAAATCCGTGCGACTCTACTAGCAACCGCACCTAATCCTTAGCTCCTGAACCTGAGTACATAGCATCACAAACAAACATAGTACGTAAGACAAAATTGTCTCGTGAGATACATGGGTTTTAGACCCGACATTAATATATATAAATAATCACATTTATTAATACTCATATTTATTAGATATATAAATATATATATATATATATATATCTATATCCTTTAGTTACCTCCGTGGTAACCCTATCTCATTCATATACATCAAACACCTCTTCGGTGATTCTATCACATTTATTCATAGCTTATTCGACCCGTCAAGTTGTCCGGAAAGCCTCCAAACCAACGAGACCCCAATTTTTGTCCTACTAACCAGAATGCCTCCGATTCAGTAGAACCCCCATTGTCACAGTGTTCAGCCAAAGTGACCTATCTTTATCTTACTAACCAGAATGCCTCCAGTTCAGTAAGATCCAACATCTTGTTGGGTGATCGGAATGCCTCCGACTCATCAGTTTTATTCAAGATACCATGATAATCCAGAATGCCTCCAAATCTATCATGTACCTGCCCTATTTCAATCTACCCGTCATAACTATTACATGTGACTATATGTCACATCTATCATCAATGCCATAAGGCCATCATACAATCTATCCACATGCTAATCTTAACTAGCATTCACGTAATCGAATCAACTAATCTCGTTATTAGTAATCACATATTATAACAGTACACTCTTTTACGTCATATCAATAATTAGTTATTAATTACTTTTCATTAACATGATCTCTTTCAAAATCATCAATCACTTTAGACATACTTAGATGTCTACTATTTATCGCTTTCTCATCTTTTCAATCATTCTTTATTAAAAATTATTTATTAATAAAGACTCACAAAACATCATATATATTTTAAAAGAAACATTTGCTATGTACCCAGTTTTAAAAGTCTCATGTACTCACCTTAGCCAAGCTAACTCCAAATCGTGTCTAATAGCACGAATCCTTGCTTTCCAACTTGTGAAATGTCACCAATCTTTAGGCCTTCTTGACCTATCATCCATATCATCATAAAATCTAGTTATTATCCATAACTAGCTACCAATAAACCCATAACAACATTCTTAACCACCAAGTTCATCCAACTTGGTGAAATCTCAAACCCTAGTTCAAGATTTCCATCAAAAATCCCAAATCCAACTTGTACACATCGATTACAAGTTTACAATGAGTGTTCTACACCCATAATTAGTCATCTTCCCCAAAGATGACATGGATGGTTCCCCAAACCACCATTTTCACCCATACAAAGTTCATAACTAGCTAGATAACATCAACAATCAAGAAATCTTACCTTTGATGTTTAGATCCTTCAAGATGGATGAAGATTTGAGCAAGGAATCACCAAAATCGCCCCTTATCTCTCTAAAATCGGCTGCACCACAACTTGGGTGAAAAATGAGCAAACCCTAGCTCAAACCCGATTTTATTCTGCTCGTCCATAGTTCGCGATCGCGAACACAACTTCGCGTCGCGAAGTTCACGCCTCGAGTCCACTTCGCGATCGGTAACTGGTCGGGAACTCTTCACGTCCGATCACCAAATTCCCTGCCACGAGTTCACGATCGCTAACCGAAGTTCGCGTCGCGAACTCCTCAGGTAATCCAGGCTGCACTTTTTCATCTTTATCTCAACCCGGTTTCGCCCATAACTTTCTCATACGGTGTCCAAATGACCCGAAACCAATTCCTACGGTTCTGAAATGAATTATCCTTATTTATCATATTTTTCCCATATTTTATTAAAAATTTCGGGTCGTTACAACTATCCACTCCTTAAAAGGATTCCGTCCTCGGAATCAACTCAAGGATTTCCAATCCTCATTCCAGTCCCAACTTATGATTCAATAATACTTATGCATTTAACTGCCCACTTGACCCGTTATACCCCAAATGGGTCAAAAGTCCAACTTGGTTTCCAATACCCGAACGGGTCAAAATTTCACAATTTGACCTTAGCATTTCCCATCATTTAACCAAACTCTTTATCCCCATTGGGATGATATGACCCAATCATTACTAATAACCATTTGACCAAAATGATAGTCAACCCCTCGCTTTGACCAAATTGTCAACATTGTCCCATCTTTGACTTAAGCACAAAGTCAACAATATCTTGGAAACTTTCCTTATCCATTAGTGGTTCCATTAATCATCAATTCCTTAACCATCAATCTTACACTCATGGTCCAACAACAATCATACTCGATTTCTAGGTTCCATTCGAAATACCCAATGGTCAAAGTCGCACCCTTTGACTACAATTATTTCCGTTAATCAATTCAACACTATCAAACACACATATATGTGATACCTTATGCCCTTATCCTTGACTAATCATTTTAAACGAAAGTCAAAATTAAATTTTGACCAAAGTCAACAATCTACTAGTTGACTAACCTTGACTTTATGAATAAGGTCAACTTACCTTGCTAAATTCCACATGTTCTTTATTACTAAGGCATCGCATTCCCAAGCTTTTCATTCCCGATTTCCTATTTAGATTTCCTTTCTCAATTGTTCCCTTTTTTCCTCGATTTTCGATTTCCACAATCGATTAACAACTTCCATTTAAATCAACACCAAATCTCTATTACTTTTTAACTTTCATCCAATTACTTATACCTTTTATAATTCCCTTCAAACATCCTTATACCATACTTGAATTTCCCGATTACCGGCTCTAGAGCCTCAATCATATCCAATTGGCCTAACCACCCGATATACATCTTTCACCACTCATTGGCTACTAACCACTTTGCTTCCTAAAGCATTCCTTTTTCATGAACCATTAACTTGTAGGTATCCCCTACTCATACTTCTACTTAAACAGGACCCGTGTTTTCAACACAAATTCTCATTTGCCATATAATATTATAGCAATAATTTAACCATACGGTTCTACATACGCCCGATGCAAACCTCATATTCCTTAAATATCAAATTATACTTAACTAACTTATCGAGATGATCGGAAAGCCTCCAATCCATCCCGACGCCAAACTGTCACAATGATCGGAAAGCCTCCAATCCAAAGTGACTCATACAAAACTGTTCCATCTTGCATACAATTCATGTATGCCTCATTACACTTACCATCATGCTATCATTTTCTTTCACATTTGACTTTCACAATCAATCACATATTCTATCCAAATTTTCACTTTTCCACTTTCCACATAACATTATCTCTCTAAAACCTCATGCCTTCCAAGGCCATTATTTCCACTTACACACAATACCACACGGTATACACATATTCATTTCTAGTGCTTCCCACCAATCTACTCATTTATCAATCGCCTTATTCGATCCATTCTTACTAAAACTTCTAACGTTTCTTTCACCCGGTCATCATGAGTCAACCAATTGACTTCGATCGTCACCCATACATACACTATCGTACTTTTTCTATAAACCTTTACCAAAAATAAGTTATCCACCCTTGATGTCATGCCCGACATCTCTGACACAACCGTTTGCCATGGCTACTTGCCAACACTCCATCAATCGTATCCAATAACTAAGGTTCCCTTTTATATACATATATCCTTTTCTTTCCCTTTTTTTTTTTTTTTCCACGACTCACACTAACACCTAGTACTTCATTGTACTACCATCCTCATGTGGAAATTATTCACCACTCTCGTAATCCAACTTTCAATATTCCAAGATAACATAATCCTTCCTATTCTTATTTCTCGCGACATACCGGTCGCCAACCCATAACTATACACATAGCAACCCGGGGAGGTTATCTCCCAGACTTATTATTTTTATTTTATTTTTATATCATATATTCCATTACCCATCTCGACTCTTGCACCATAATAACGTCAGACCTTGTAATTTCCTTCACGTCGCCTTCCTTCTGTGCACGACTTCCTCACCACAAAATAACACTTTCACATTCTATAAACCTTACCTAGGGAACTTTCACAACTTTCATATTCCGTCTTTGATACTCCATGACACCATAATTTTCTTTCCCTTTTTTTTTTTTACCAATCATAATATATTGATCATTTATTTAATTATCATTCTATACTTCCATGAAGGATTCTCATCGTTACTCCCTTCCACATAATTTAATTTCTCTTTTCTCAATACCGGTCATTAATTCAGAACTTTCATCTTATACATAGGCCATGGAAGTTAACTCTACTAACTACTTTCACAACAAATGCTCAACTAACGACTATAATGACCTAATTCATTAGACATCGACTCGTGCGGTTCATCAACCAGTAATTCACAGATCATATAACATAAGATTTATAGGCATTGTACCTGAAGCGGTATCGTGGCTTCCTCTAGCCTCGCCGTGAGCAGTTGACATTAGCATACCGGTTCCTCTCTTCGGGCATGCACCACTAAAATGCCCCTTCTCGTGACACGTGTAGCACTCCACTTCTTTGATATTATTCACTCCACAGTCTTTTGCCCTGTGCCCAACTCTTCCGCATGTGAAACATAAAGCTGTACCCGACTTGCATACCCCCTTGTGGCCCTTACCGCAATTATGACACTTTCCGCCACCAACTTTATTGGTCAAAGTCGATGTGAACCTTCCCTTCTTTGATGGTTCCAAACTATCTTCGATTCTCCTCTTTTCTCTACTTCTTGGTCGCTCTTGAACCACTACCTGATCAACTTTCTTGGTGTACACATCCACCGACTCCTCTCCTTTTCTGAGAACCATAGCTTCTTCTTGCACTTTCTCTAACTTTCTCTTAGGACAAAATTTCTCTTTCAAACGGCTCGTGAATTCATCCCATGACATCTTGTATATCGCCTTCTTGCCTAAGACTTCGTACATCATAATCCACCACATGTGTGCTTCGTCTTTCAACATTCTGGAAGCATAAGTCACCATATCTTCCCTTTTACATTTGCTACTCTCCAAAGCTTGCTCAGTTTCTCGAATCCACCGGACGGTGACTCTTGGCTCAAAACTTCCCGAATACACCTTGGGCTCATATGCCATAAATGCCTCGAACGAACATCCATTTCTCTTATCAAGACTCATATCATTTTCCTTTTCAGTCGAGAATTTCTCCATGTGGGCCTTGCTACCCGAACACTTACTCATTACACCCGGTTTGGAATTTCCTTCCCTTTCCTTGGTCATCCGGTCATCAACAATCCGGTTCACGTCCTCTTTTACTTCTTCCCTCATTCGGTCAAACATGTCACAAATCACTTCTAATGTTACCGGCGTGTAGTTAGCATAAACTTCCGGACCCTCTTCCGAGTTAAGTGGAGTCCATCCACTTTCCACATTCACCATTTTGCTATAATAAGATAACAACTATACCTTAATCCATCATTCATTCAATAGTCCATTACGACTCTCAAGCTCGAAAATGATCACATAAGGCAATTCTTCCTAGGGTTCGACCCTAAGACAACTTAGCCATATAGCTTTCAAGGTCAACCTAGTTATCTAACGGAAATATATCATTCTACTTCTACAACTTAAGCCTAGGGTGGTCAATCCAACCTAATTCGCTTAAGCTATAGCTCTGATACCAAGTTGTAACACCTCTTATTTTAACACAAAATATTTCCGTAAAATCCCTTTTTAAATTCAAAACATTTAGAGTATTGTCCCAAAATATGGATTTACAAAAACCTTGGTATAAATATAAATCATTAGTTGGTGTTACAAAATATATCATAACCAAAGCCAAACGTAAATCCACCTGCTATCTCTACTAAATCCGTGCGACTCTACTAGCAACCGCACCTAATCCTTAGCTCCTGAACCTGAGTACATAGCATCACAAACAAACATAGTACGTAAGACAAAATTGTCTCGTGAGATACATGGGTTTTAGACCCGACATTAATATATATAAATAATCACATTTATTAATACTCATATTTATTAGATATATAAATATATATATATATATATATCTATATCCTTTAGTTACCTCCGTGGTAACCCTATCTCATTCATATACATCAAACACCTCTTCGGTGATTCTATCACATTTATTCATAGCTTATTCGACCCGTCAAGTTGTCCGGAAAGCCTCCAAACCAACGAGACCCCAATTTTTGTCCTACTAACCAGAATGCCTCCGATTCAGTAGAACCCCCATTGTCACAGTGTTCAGCCAAAGTGACCTATCTTTATCTTACTAACCAGAATGCCTCCAGTTCAGTAAGATCCAACATCTTGTTGGGTGATCGGAATGCCTCCGACTCATCAGTTTTATTCAAGATACCATGATAATCCAGAATGCCTCCAAATCTATCATGTACCTGCCCTATTTCAATCTACCCGTCATAACTATTACATGTGACTATATGTCACATCTATCATCAATGCCATAAGGCCATCATACAATCTATCCACATGCTAATCTTAACTAGCATTCACGTAATCGAATCAACTAATCTCGTTATTAGTAATCACATATTATAACAGTACACTCTTTTACGTCATATCAATAATTAGTTATTAATTACTTTTCATTAACATGATCTCTTTCAAAATCATCAATCACTTTAGACATACTTAGATGTCTACTATTTATCGCTTTCTCATCTTTTCAATCATTCTTTATTAAAAATTATTTATTAATAAAGACTCACAAAACATCATATATATTTTAAAAGAAACATTTGCTATGTACCCAGTTTTAAAAGTCTCATGTACTCACCTTAGCCAAGCTAACTCCAAATCGTGTCTAATAGCACGAATCCTTGCTTTCCAACTTGTGAAATGTCACCAATCTTTAGGCCTTCTTGACCTATCATCCATATCATCATAAAATCTAGTTATTATCCATAACTAGCTACCAATAAACCCATAACAACATTCTTAACCACCAAGTTCATCCAACTTGGTGAAATCTCAAACCCTAGTTCAAGATTTCCATCAAAAATCCCAAATCCAACTTGTACACATCGATTACAAGTTTACAATGAGTGTTCTACACCCATAATTAGTCATCTTCCCCAAAGATGACATGGATGGTTCCCCAAACCACCATTTTCACCCATACAAAGTTCATAACTAGCTAGATAACATCAACAATCAAGAAATCTTACCTTTGATGTTTAGATCCTTCAAGATGGATGAAGATTTGAGCAAGGAATCACCAAAATCGCCCCTTATCTCTCTAAAATCGGCTGCACCACAACTTGGGTGAAAAATGAGCAAACCCTAGCTCAAACCCGATTTTATTCTGCTCGTCCATAGTTCGCGATCGCGAACACAACTTCGCGTCGCGAAGTTCACGCCTCGAGTCCACTTCGCGATCGGTAACTGGTCGGGAACTCTTCACGTCCGATCACCAAATTCCCTGCCACGAGTTCACGATCGCTAACCGAAGTTCGCGTCGCGAACTCCTCAGGTAATCCAGGCTGCACTTTTTCATCTTTATCTCAACCCGGTTTCGCCCATAACTTTCTCATACGGTGTCCAAATGACCCGAAACCAATTCCTACGGTTCTGAAATGAATTATCCTTATTTATCATATTTTTCCCATATTTTATTTTATTAAAAATTTCGGGTCGTTACACATAAGGGGTAATAACGTAATTTCAAACAGGAAGGAATTGCCGTAGGAAGAAGCTTTGCCATGTTCAAAAATTACAATATTGATGGTAACAAGGAGATGATTGCCATTGGCACGATGAACATAGTTGGTTCTTGCACTTCTTGCTACCTCACCACTGGTATGTAAAATGACCATTTTACCCTTTTCAACATTTACTTGCTTTGCCATAAACTACCAATAAATAACTTGTTACCCCCTTCTAATCTGTGTTTTGTTGAATTAATTCAACTTTTAGGTCCATTTTCGCGTTCGGCTGTGAACTTCAACGCCGGATGCAAAACAGCGGTATCAAACATTGTAATGTCGTTAGCGGTTATGATCACACTGTTGTTCTTGACACCGTTGTTTTACTACACTCCACTTGTTGTATTGTCTTCCATTATCATATCCGCGATGCTCGGTCTTATTAATTATGAGGAAGCTATTCACCTATGGAATCTTGACAAATTTGACTTTGTTGTGTGTATGAGTGCATACTTCGGTGTGGTATTCGGAAGTGTGGAAATCGGACTAGTTATGGCGGTACGTATAGTACTAAATTATACGTTTTTATAATAGCATTTTAAATATTCTAATTTATTTAAATTGGGGAAAATGTAGGTTGCGTTATCGTTGCTTAGGGTGCTTCTCTTCGTCGCGAGGCCAAAAACATGTGTATTAGGTCACATTCCGGATTCCATGATTTATAGAAGCATGGATCAATATCAAAATGCAAAAACCGTCCCAGGAATTTTGGTACTTCAAATCGATGCACCTATTTACTTTGCTAATGCCGGCTACTTGCGAGAAAGGTAAATATATCGAGTTCATTGACTTATAAGCATATAGAAACGTCTTTAGGAACGAATTTTTAAATTTAATTCTTCGTTTTTATTAGGATTTCGAGATGGATTGATGACGAGGAAGATAGGTTAAAGTCTTCGGGAGAAAATAGTTTGCAATATGTGGTTCTTGCATTAAGCGGTAAGTGATAAATAAATAAATCATAAATTTTACGTATTTGATATATATTTGGGGAAAACGAACGGAACATGATGTCGTGAGTGGTTACAGCGGTTGGAAATATCGACACGAGCGGGATTACAATGCTTGGGGAGGTTAAAAAGCTTATGGAAAGAAGGGGATTAAAGGTATCCCTCGATCACATTTTTGTTTTTGTTTTTCTAATTTGAGCGACGTATTGCTGAATCAAGTCTGATTACTAAAAATATTTATTTGCAGTTGGTTTTGGCGAACCCGGGGGGAGAGGTGATAAAAAAGATGAACAAAGGAAAATTGATAGAAGTTATCGGGCAAGAATGGATATATCTAACTGTTGGAGAGGCTGTTGGAGCGTGCAACTTCATGCTTCATACGTACAAGAACGACGAAAAGCTGAATTCAAGTGAATCGGCGTCAGGGAAAGAAACGTGGAATGACAATAATGTCTAGTTTAATGTCGTTATTTGACCATTTGATAGTATTTGTCTTCAAATGCGTATTCATAAATATAAATAATTTGTATATTGAGTAGCCCGTTTTGTCATGAATGTTAACTTTGAGTTTTGCTTCTTTTCATACGCAAAACGACATCTAAGTAGTCAGAAATACCAATTAGTTTGCCCTACCGATCGTTAAACTAAATAATTAGGGGTGCAAACGAGTCTATCTTGATCATACAAATTGAGCATATAGTTGTAGACCTAAGAAGACATTTCTTTATCTTTTAACTTCTGAAAAACAAACAGTTTTTTTTTAAATATCTTCTCACCCGCAGACATAAGAACCCAATAAAACTTTTTGTTAAAAAAAAAGAAACAAACGGCATCTAAGTAATCAGTTGATCAATCAGTTTGCCCTTCCAACCGTTTCAACCTCAAATCACTATAGTTAGTTTAAAGTCGTTTTTTGTTGATTCATTGGTACCCCAAGACGAAGAACAAGTGTTCAAATACTTTTTTCGGGTATAAAAAAACATTCGCGTACATATGTTCACTTGTACGTTAAGATCTAATTTCACACTCACCTTCGGGTCTCATAAACATCAAATGAAGACTTCTAATATTGTTTTAAAACAAGTTGCAATCGCCTTAAGACAAATTAGCATCGGGTGAATCACGAGTTTTGGTTGGTTCGTCTTTCGGGGTCGGGCAATCAACAATTTCACAAGTCACTTGGAGGTTCATTGAAGCAATTGATTGGTTCGTTTTGGTTGGAGTTTTGGTTGGTTCGTTTTGGAGTAATTGATAACTATAGTCATTATCATGTATGGTCCACGTTTTTTCCCACGTGTTTACAGGATATTTTTTTTATTAAATACTCCCTCCGTCCCACAAAAAACTTCTCATTTGACATGGGCACAAGTTTTAAGGTGATAGTTAGTGGTGGGGTTATTGGTAATAATTTTGATTAAAATATAAGATTGGTTTGGAGAGAGAAAGATAGTTAGTGGATAGTTAGTGGTGGGGTCCTTAGTAATAATAGTATTTTATTGAAATGAGAAGTTTTTTGTGGGACAAAAAATTAAGGTCAAATGGGAAGTTTTTTGTGGGACGGAGGGAGTACTATTTAGTTTGATATGATAAGCTTGTACTATTAGGGGAGTTAATAAATAGAGTTAATATTTATGTATTCATAATTATAAGATATGTATTGAAAATTTGTACATTAATTTATAACAAAATTCTGTATTTTAAGAATTACTCTCCTATAAATAATTATATAATTTTTTATATATTTAAGAGCTGACATCATTAAAAATCCAAAACGAAAAATTAGTTAGACAACCAGAAAAACAAAATTAAAATAGTTATAATAACAATAATAATAATAATAATAATATAATAATTAACTATATAAGAATAGTATATCTTATTTGTAATTAATAAATAAATATTATATTTAAGTTAAAATTTATCTCAGCCAATATTTATGTATTTTATATTTTCAAAATTTGCCGGGAATTATAAAAAAATCCTACTTTATCTTCAACTTCTTCCTTAATTATCGATATTTTTTTAAATAAATTATTATCAGGAATCCTACTTTAAATTCCTTCTAGATTTCCACTCCAATGCAACTCGTAAATCTTGATTTTCTGGATAATTATCAGGAATCCTACTTTATCTTGCTTAAGTCTCTAATCTTTCATCATCTATATAGACCCCAAAACCTTGTTAATTATCTACCGTTTCATCATTCTCACAATTAACGTATTTGCGATTTTTTTACAATGGATCTCAAGGAATCGAATGATTATCAAAAGCCGAAGCATCAAAAGTCAAATTCTTTGGGTTCAAAAGATAGTGGTAAGAATGTGTTTTTGAGGCCTGATAAAATCTTCGAGAAGTTGGGTTTGAAATTCGATCAAAGTTCGATTTGGTTTAAACAAAACGAAATTCAGGAAGAATGTGAGATTGATTTGCGTGATTTGGATATTAAAGATGATGTTATTGCTCGTGGTACTTATTGTAATGTTCATAAAGGTGTTTATAATGGTCAAGATGTCGCAGGTGAATTTCATACATTTTTTTTACAAATTTTTGTTGACATATTTTTATTGTATAGCTATGATTGGTTATGATAATTTTATGCATTTATTTATTTAATGTCAAAAGAGCATCACAACTAATGAAACCTTGAGATAGAGTGCTAGTTTAGGTTAAAGAATCTAATAGCCTAAATCAAACCGAAAACCAAGAAAATTTCTTCGATTTTTTCGGGGGTTTATTTTTTCGGTTTTTACCATCACCGTATTTTGTTATTTACTCGTAGAACAATCATTTGATGCATATTGTTTGTTATATTTTGTTCATGATGACTTTATAAACACCTTGAACTTTGCAGTGAAGGTGTTAGAGTGGAACGCAAATGGTCGAACCGACGCCAAGACGTATGATCTTTGTGCATCCTTCCAAAAAGAAGTTGCGATTTGGCACCAACTTGACCATCCAAATGTCACAAAGGTATATAATTTTAACAATATTACTAGTTCATTCAAGATTATATACTATTTGAATCTTTTTTTAGCCCAAACAAGTGGAATAAAAAGTTTCTTACTAAAATTCTTACAACCTTCTAAATAGTTTTATTTTAATACGTTTGAACCACATTTAGGGCATGTTTAAAAAAAGATTTTAAGCTTATTAACTTAATAAACTTAAATAAGCTAACCTCCTTAAAAAAGTTTCGCCAAACATGCAGTAAAAAATGCCGTTTTTAGTCCGTAACCTTCTATCTTCCCACATTTACGCGTAACTTTCCCTCCAATAACGTATTTTTCTTTGCGTGTACGTAGTGCATCGGAGGTTGTACCGGGACGGTCGAGCTTAAGATCCCATTAAACGACACCTCGAACCTAGGCCAAAATCCTCTAGTCAGTTGTGTGGTCCTCGAATACCTACAAGGTGGAACACTAAAGAAACACTTGATCGAACATTATAAATCAAAACTGCCTTACAAGACCGTTGTTCAATTTTCTCTCGATCTCGCCCGAGGGTGAGTTCTATTCATATTTCATAACTTTATTTATATTCTCTAACTCGATCTTGTTCCACGACTAATTTAAACACTATTCTTAATGCAGATTAAGATACCTTCACTCCAAAAAGATTGTACACCGCGATGTTAAAACAGAAAACATGTTGCTAGACGCAAATAATGTGCTTAAAATCGCCGATTTTGGAGTTGCTCGTGTTGAAGCTCAAGATTCTATCGACATGACCGGTAAAACGGGAACTCTTGGTTATATGGCACCCGAGGTACGTACCCAAAACACATTTTAATCAAGTACTTAACTATTGTTTACAAATAATAATTATGTCAAATAATTCAAAAGTTACATTATATAGTATGACAAAATCTTTGATATGTTTTAGGTTCTTGAAGGAAAACCATACAACAGAAAATGCGACGTATATAGTTTTGGTATATGCTTATGGGAGATATATTGTTGTGACATGCCTTATGATGATCTTAGCTTTGCCGAACTATCTTCTGCAATTGTTTATCAGGTAACATAAATCAATTTTAGAAAAATACTTTAAAATCATTGTTTAAAAACTTATGTTATAACTTTAATAAAATAAAGGACGTGGTGTAACCAATCTAACCAACACCTTATTTATTAATTAAACTTCTAACATTAGGCTGATTATTGCTGATACATTTTCTAAAACACAAATTTACTATAAGTACGTTTATAAATTAATTTATTATTATTTTAACATATTTTCTATGTTTTTTTTTTTTTTTGGTTTTAGAATGTGCGTCCAATCATACCGAGGTGTTGTCCAAGTTCGTTTGCTCGTATTTTAAAGAAATGTTGGGATGTGAATCCGGAAAAGAGACCGGAGATGGTGGATGTGGTGAAGATGTTGGAGGATTTAGATACCGGCAACGGCGGAGGAATGTTGCCGGAGGATGCAGCCACCGGTTGTTTGTGCTTTTCCGACCGCCGTGGCCCTTGATCTTCAACGGACCACTTTCTATCACCATTATTTGGAGGGAATTCTAGATTTTTTTTTTCTTAGAATACTAGTTATATTTTCTTTTCTTTTACCACATGGTTTTTAATTTTTAATAAATTTAAATACATTTGTTTAGCAATTGAGTTTTATTGCGTGTCAATTTGCTTAGTATTACGTGGCTTACTATGCTTATCACGTTTCCTCGTCATACTTTCGACTTACGTAGAATGTACATACATTCAAAAAATAGCAATATGCATCCTTGGTCTTTTAAGAAACTTACTTTCTACCCCCTTTTGTTGCATTTTCCACAAAACTAATCTCTCTTTGTATATTCTCTTATTATGCAACTTGTATTCTTGATTTGAACTTAAGCAAGATTGTTGAATACTTTCAATATTTTCATTATAAGTAAACTTCACATGTGGCCAAATTGGGAACTCATAAACCATATTGGGCCAAAAGGGTACGAAAAATGGATTTTTTTTTCATTTTAGTCATCACGGTTTGAAAAATTGCAAAATATGACCTAACATGAATTGAACATGAGCTATGGGGTTGGTTCATAATAGGCATGTGTAGAAAACCGGAAAACCCGGAACCGAACCGGAACCGGCACCAAACCGAACCGGGACCGGCTTAACCGGTCCGGTTTCCGGTTCCTATAATTCCTCCAAAAACGATAACCGGGTTTACCGGTCCCGGGCCGGGCCGGTCCCGGTCTTAAGGGGTATAGAACCGGGTAATTAAAGGTTATTTCCTATTTATAATATATTTTAAATATGGTGGGGATATGGACGGTTTATGACTTGATTAGAACTTTCAAATTGCAAAACCAACTTTCCACAAAATACGTGAGTACAATAACAATCGGTCTTTCACCTCTTCAACCCTACAACACGATTTCTCTTTTTCCGTCTCTCAAGAACCGATTGATAGCAATGGAGAATTGGCAAAATACTCAAGAAACTCAAGTAAGTGAATATATCCATCTCAATTAATATAAATTATAATGTTTGTGTATATTCTCGAGATCAACTAGCTAGCTTCGTAATCACATAATTTATGATGTTTGTATATAATGTTTGTATTAAGTTATAATGTATGTTGAAACATTGAATGATTGAAACATATGTATATTGTATTTGTATGTAATTATTTCAAGAGGATATGACGAAATTTTGATTACGAAGACTAGAAGACTATTTGGATCCTTTAATTATTTTTAATTTAAATATCCATTTAATATTCCAATTTGTGTTTTGGAATTCTAGTTGTTTCTATGTGCAATATACTTGAGTTGGAGGAAAGACTTTAAACGAAAAGAAACAAAAATTATGAATTAAACTAAAAATACAGTAAGTGGGTGCGTGAATCAAATTTCAGAAAACAAACATTTTAGTAGAGGGAGTTGGAAAGTCAAACCAGTCCACCACATAGCAGTTGAATATCCATTTAATTCATAGTTTTTATAATGTTTTTTGCCAATTGTGTACTTGTTCAGCAGATTGTCTATGGCTTATGTCACTTACAATTAAACCAAAAATATTTATCCCTTTCGGCATATTGTATGAACTAGAGCATTATATTATTTGTTTAAATATCATATAATGTCTTTTTTATATTTTCAGATCGATGATGATGATGAGTTCATTCCAAACACTTTTGAAGAATTACCTCAACAACAAAATACTCAAGAAGGAATACACAATTATGATGATGATGATGAAAATAGCAGTGATGAAATTGACGATGGACTAACAAATAAGAAGAAAAGAAAGAAAAAAGGGAAAGAAACAGCTCCTTGTTGGAAAAAGTTTAAACGGATTTTTATTAGAGACGAGAATGGAATAAAAATTAAGCATGGGAGGTGCTTATTTTGTTTTTCGGTCATCAAAGCCGACCCAAATAAAAATGGTACATCTACATTAAATAAGCATATACCTATATGTAAAAAAAAACCCGGAAAACATGAAAAAACAAACCATGTTACAATTAAATAAAGATGGGAAAGGGGAGGGAAGTGTTTCTAGTTGGAAACATGATGATATTAGAATTAGAAAAGCTTTGTTAAATTTGTTTATAGTGGGTGAATTACCCTTTAAGTTTGTCGAAAACGAATCTTTTATTGAGTACACTAGTGCATTAAAGATATTATTATACTTTAACACTTTATATATTTATTGTAGATCTTTTGGCAATTCAAATATCGACGGTGGCATCCGAGTCGGCTTTTAGTACAAGTGGACGCATATTAGATCCTTATCGAAGTAACTTGGCGACACCGATCGTTGAGGCTTTAGTTTGCACTCAAGATTGGGTAAGAAAATCAAGGAAGCCAATTGTGGATAATATAGAAGATATTTTACAAGATGATGATGTTGCTAAAGGTAATATTTCCATTATAGTGACTAATTAATTATTTTATTTTTTATATATACTAATTTGCAAGTTCCAACTTTATTTTCTTTCCGGTTTATGTTAGAGTTGGAAGAAGTATTACGCAAGGAGAAAATGATGTGAGATTATTGGTGATTGAGAAAAAGATTTGAGAAAACGATTGAAGTTGAATGTTTTTTTGGTGAATTGTTTGAACTATAAAACTTGAATATGTGTTGGTCTTTTTAGATCTGATTTTTGATGTATTCTTTTCATATTATTGTTGATGTTGGGTGATTGAAATGCATAAAAAACAGTTTAGTTAATATTTGGATGTTGTCGTGGCTCGTTAAAAACTGCATTAATGGGGGGAAAAATATTGCTTGCTGATGAGGTTAGTAGGGATTACCTATGTATATATAGGTAAATATCACCTAAACATGAAGATGGGCTACTAAATGTCAGCGCCTGTCAAAGTTGTCAGTGCCTGTCCAAGTTGTCAACCCTATCCAAGTTGTCAGCGCCTGTTGCCAGCGCCTGTCCAAGTTGTCAGCGCCTGTCAAAGTTGTCAGCGCCTGTCCAAGTTGTCGGCGCCTGTCTAAGTTGTCAGCGCCTGTCCAAATGGTCAGCGCCTGTCAAATTGCCAGCGCGCCCGTCAAGTTGTTAGCGCCTGTCCAAATGGTAATGGTCAGCGCCTGTCAAGTTGCCATCGTCTGTCTTATTGACTGACGTCCAGTCATAATGGCACTTCATGACTGCTTTATTGCAGTCATAATAGTAAGGCGTTACACGATCATTGACGTCCTCATAATAACGCTTCATGACCGCTTTATTGCAGTCATAATGAGCCAACGTTCCATATACCTGCCATATAAATACATGGCCCAACTCATTGTCGAGCGGACACTGAAACAGACCAAGAAAGCCTAAAGCACAGAGTTCGTACACTCTCGCTTTCACTTTCACACTTAACCTTGATCACCCTAGGTTCGCCAAGAACTTGTTGGGTTTGCACTGTGGTTATCACGGGAGATCCAAGGTTCACATCACGTGTTTGACAATCGTTGTTCGAACACTTGCTGATGCCTCAAAACCTTGTGATCCAAAGCCTTCTTGTAGGTACCATAACTGTTTCGTTTATCAATCCTTCTCAGTGTTTCGTTTGAGGAAGATGGCACATGGGAGATTATTTTAATCAAAAGATACATGTTGGTGCTCATATTAGATAATATAGATTTAATCAAGGTGCCAAATCCCATTATAGTGTATTAACTACTGATTCTAATACACTTCTTTCATCCAATTGGAATAAATACAAATACTAACTCCACTGAAAAAAACTGAAAACAGCAAAAAAATCAAGGAAAAACAGAAGAAAAAAAATGCCTAGGAAAAACTGCACTAAACCGGGTTTATCCGGTTCCGGAACCGCTTAAAGACCGACCCGAGTCGGGACCGAACCGGAACCGGAACCGGTTTAACCGGTCTGGTCTTCGGTCTTGGATTTCTCAGTTTTTTTGGTAACCGGGTTTCCCGGTTCCGGTCCGGTCCGGGCCGGTTCCGTGACCGACCACATGCCTAGTTCATAGGGTGTTAAAAAACCCACCGATTTGTGCTTTATATATAGTATACTAGTTTCATAGCCCGCCTGATTGGATGGGCATGCTTCAAGAAATATATTATGGAAAAATACCAATAAATATTAATACTTTTAAAATAACATAAGAATCGATAGCTATAATGATAAGTTTGTACAAAATTTAATACATGAAAAAGTGTTACATAAATTATACATGAAAAAAATATGTGTAAAATAACAAACATTCACATATGATGTATTACCATGTGTATTAAAAAATAATTTTATATCATATATCTATCTCAAATATATAAATTATATAATAAGATCGTCCCTTGCAAGAAGTTGCAAAACCAGTTTATTTTGAACTCCCTTGGAATACAATAGTGGATCACCAACAACGGAGACGATACTATGATTAAGAAAAAATATTAATTAAAAGAAACTTATGTTTTAACTTCTAGATTTCTTATTTTGATTGCTTTTAAACTTTGATGATCTTATAGAAAATGAAAATGACTTTTGTATTTTAGCTAATTACATATATCAATATCAAGTAAAAGAGATAAAGATTGCACTAGAAATTCCATTAGAAGATATAGGATTTTTTTTTGTCAATCACTTTTGTGAACAATTGCTTGTGGGCTTAGTAGGATCATAAGTGGGTATCTTTATCACACTTGTAAATGCATTAATTTCAAAACGTAATCTATTTGACTGTTCTTGTTATAAAATATAAAAACTCTAGATAGTAGTAATCTTTAAAAAGAAATGATAGCTAATGACAACCTATAAATATACTCCGTAGTTTTTTAGAGGACAAATGTCGTGGTGTTAAACTCACGCTAATTGCTCGTTCGTTATGGGTTTAACGCAAGGTTTGAGGTATTTTTTTAGTTCTTAAATAGATGTTATAAAAATATTAAATGAGTGAATGTCATTTTAATGTGTAGTAAAACCATGTTAATAGGCAAAAATATATTTAACACGAGTTTAATTTAGAAGAAAATTAGAGAGACTACCATCATTAATCGCGTTATTAGTTTATCTAGTTACATGCAAATATGGAACCCATTTGAACTACATCTTACAACAACTTAAAATATATTTAGAGCGAATATATATCAGTATGATTTTTTAACAGAAAATTTTAATAAATACTTCCTCCGTATCAAAATAAGTGACACAAATTAGTTTACACGTTTTTTAAGATAAAAGATTAAAGTAGAGGTTAAAATAAATTAAAGTACATAATTAGTGGAGAATAGGTCTCACTTTTCTTGAATAAAGTGATATTAATGAGTTTTAAAAGTAAAAGTAAGGGTATACGGATAATTTCACTTTATTAAAGTGGATAGCTAGTGGATATTGATCTCACTATTTTTACCAAATAAGGAAAATTTTCAAAATGTATCATTTATTTTGATACACCAAAAAATAGAAAGTGTCACTTATTTTGATACGGAGGAAGTATTAGACTAAAAAATGTGAGGTAAGGTATTTAATTCTTAAGAAACTAAAATATAGGGACTGGTTGTAAAATATTTTAAAGTTCAGGCTGTTATTTGTCAATATAGTTTAAAACCGATCACCGAATTCTGGCCCCTTTCTATAAATACACACTCTTCGATCTTCCGATTAACCGGATCACCGAACTGCTTTCAACAACTGATTCGCCGGAGATTTATCAGTGTTTTATTCATCTAATTACATAGAAGTCAGTGGTAACAATGGGAGCGAGTAACGGCACCGTAGAGACGTTGATGTCTGATTTCCTCCGAAAATCCGGTGGCGTCGCCGTTATCGACGGCGGACTTGCGACGGAGCTTGAACGACATGGCGCCGACCTTAACGATCCTCTCTGGAGCGCAAAGTGCCTCCTCACATCTGCAAACCTTGTTCGTCAGGTAATTTATATGAACAAATTGCAATTAAACGATGATAATGATGATGACGATGGTTAATTTCAGATGTGTAGTTTCTGTTCATAGTTTTCTCGTGTTCATTTGAACAAAATTCTAGAAAACACGCATGGCTACCTGCTAACTAAATTTAAGTTCATCAGTACTTGAAAATGAAATTGAAATGCTAAACTACTGTTTGGTGAAGAAATCGAGTTTTATTTTTAGTAAAATTCGCGAGGTTTGTACATAAATTGGAAGGTTGTACTGTTCAATTATATATCAATAATTATCCGTGTACTGTTTGATTCGAGCTGATTTGTATGTAATAAGTTGCTTAAGTAGAAATTATTGTAGACATTTTGATATAACATTACTGAATATTTGAATGGCTACAAATTTAGGTTTGTTTTCCTTTCTATTTTGGAGCAGCAGCTTCATAGTAGCTTTTTGTTGTTACAGAAGATAGAATCTACAACCACGAACTATAAATTTAATCCATTAGTTTAATACCAATAACTAGATCCCAAATTGGCATCAGATAGCTTATACAAATCAGATTTAGCCAAATGCACAAAATGAAAACAAACTTTACACTTCTCGTTGATTTTAGCTATCAACTTTCAACTATGCTCAAAATATAAATGAAAGTGATAGCTAAAATCAGTTAAAAATGCAAAGTTCATTTTAATTTTGCAGATTGCTAAAAAAATGCACAAATTTTTTCACAAGCAAGTAGTTTATATTTGTTGCATTGTCAGTATATTAAAGCTCATGGCCCATGTACAACCCTGTTAAGGACCATTTCTTGAATTAAATATCATAACTAGAACATTTAATGTTTCAGTGGTCCTTTTGGCATGATATGTAGTTTGAATCAAGTGAACAATATCTATTATTTTGGCATTATTATTTTCTTTTATTCTTTTGTAGGTACATCTTGATTATCTTGAAGCTGGTGCAGATATAATAATCACAGCATCTTATCAGGTAATTCAGTTATCTTAGTCAGCATCAATTTGTTATTTTTCTCATAATTATTATTATTTTGGCAGGCAACAATTCAAGGGTTTGAAGCAAAAGGTTTTTCTAAAGAGGAAAGTGAGGCTATGCTTAAAAGAAGTGTAGATATTGCTCATGAAGCACGAGATTTGTATTATGAAAGATGTGGTAAAAATTCTAATGATTTTACTGAAGATGGTAAAATTGTTAGAAATCGGCCTATTTTAGTTGCTGCTTCTGTTGGGAGTTATGGGGCTTATTTGGCTGATGGTTCTGAATACAGGTAACTTTTAAATTACTATAATTTAATCGCATTTAAATCGTGTATAATTAAATATTTGAAGAATTATCACATGTTTTGCATCTTACAGTGGGGACTATGGGGATGCAATGAACCTTGAATATTTGAAGAATTTTCACCGAAAAAGAGTTCAAATTTTAGCTGAATCTGGTGCTGATTTAATAGCATTTGAAACAATACCAAACAAACTTGAAGCACAGGTATAGTAAACCTAAATTTTGTATTTTTATATGCATATGTGATATTCACATATTTGATATATTTTTGAGTAAATTACAGAAATTATCCTTGTAGTCTTCCAAATCCTACGATTTTGTCATTATTTATTTCATTTCGTTTTTTTGACCCTATACTTTTGAATTTCGTGATTTTTGTCCCTATGGTCTTTATATTACATTTTTTTCATCCATTTTGACCTAGAAGGACCAAAATACCCTTATAAATATTTTTTTCTGATTACTTTAATTTTTTTTAAAAACAAAATTAACAGGTTTACGCCACGATTTTGTCACTATACTTTTAGTTGCATATTTGATATATTTTTGAGTAAATTAAAGAGAAATTGTCCTCGTGGTCAACCAAATCCTACGATTTTGTAATTTTATTTTTTTTTGTCCCTATGGTCTTTTAAACTTAATTTTTTTCGTCCATGTTGACCTAAAATGACCAAAATACCATTATAAATATTATTTTCTGAATTTTTTATTATTTTTGAAATAACGAAATTAACAGGCTTATGCTGAGCTTCTTGAAGAAGGGATTAAAATTCCTGCATGGTTTTCATTTAATTCAAAAGATGGTGTAAATGTGGTCAATGGTGATCCGTTGACCGAATGTGCTAAAATTGCTGATTTATGCCCTAAAGTTGTTGCTGTTGGAATCAACTGTACTCCTCCTAGATTCATCAGTGGTTTAATTCAGTCAATAAAAAAGGTATCATTTTATTTATTTATAATTTTTATTTTTGCTTTATTTTTTACCTACTAAATACTTGTCTATACAATTTTAAATTATATTTAACAAATCTCTCAGGTGACAAATAAACCGGTACTTATATATCCAAATAGTGGTGAAACTTATGATGCTGAAATAAAACAGTGGGTGGTGAGTACTTTCTCCATTTCATTAAACTTATTGTTTCATAAATGTGGTAATTTTGACTCGTTGACTTATGGATGAGTCAAACGGGTAAAAATCAAGAATTTAGCTTTATAATGCATAAAACGTCTTATATCAAAAAAAAAGTAAATTACACGGATGGTCCTTTAAGTTTATAGCAAATTTCATCAATAGTCCTTTAGTTTCAAAAATTACATTGATGGTCCTTAATTCTGAAAGATATTTCACCGATGGTCCTTTACACTAACTGACGTTAATTTATTCTGTTAACTCACCCCATGTGCAATGCATGTGAGGGTAAAAAAGTCCTTTTTAATTTCTTTTCATTCTTAAATTAAGTTTTTTTATCTTAAATAAAAGCTTTTAGTTTAAGAATAAAAAAGAAAGAAATGAAAAATGACTTTTTTACCCTCATGTACATTGCACATGGGGTGAGTTAACAGAACAAATTAACGTCAGTTAGTGTAAAGGACTACCGGTGAAAAACCTTTCAGAATTAAGGACCATTGGTGTAATTTTTGAAACTAAAGGACTTGGTGAAATTTGCTACAAACTTAACGGACCATCCGTGTAATCTACTCTATCAAAAGTTGCCCAAAGTGTTTCTTTATTCAAAAAAGAGTAAATTGCAAGAACGGTCCCTGTGATTTTGGCTAAATTGCACATTTGGTCACTATGATTCTACAAGTGCATACGCAGTACCTAACGTTTACTATTTTGGTATTTTTTGGTCCCTCACCCATAACGATGTTAACTGAAATCCATTAGTTGGGGGCATTTTGGTAATTTCGCACACATATTACATTTTCTTACTTATATGTATATATATATTTTTATGACAGAAAAACACGGGAGTTCCGGATGTTGATTTTGTTTCGTACGTGAACAAATGGTGTGAAATAGGTGCATCACTTGTAGGAGGTTGTTGTAGAACTACTCCAAACACAATTAAAGCCATTTGTAGAACTCTTCCCACAAGATCTTCCATGAAATAATCACCACAAAACAAAAAAAACTTGAAATACAAATCGGAGTCAAAATCTTTTATTATTATATTATCTACAAGTTAATGAGGTTTGCACTTTTAACTTTAGTACGGCTTTGTTATAAATGTACTTTTCTTTGTATAAGAATGATCTTAATTATGTTAGTTTTGGTTATATATGCTTTTCTTGTAAACCTTTTAAGTTGCATGTATTGTGTTGTTAGTAGGAGTATGTCAATTGGAGTGTTAGCTGATGTAACAATAATTTAATAAAAACAGAAGCATTAGTAGTGATAATAATTAAAAATGGTCTTATACAAATTATACATAAAAGGAAAATGATAATATGAAAGGAAAATGATAATGACAGCTCTAGAGCTGTCAATAACAAGGCAAAATTAATGTAAAAATCGTCCCCTGAATTTTAGGTACATTACTTTATCAATGAATGTACAATTGTTTTATGCATGTTAGAGACAGTCCTAAGGCCGTCATTAACAAAACCGCATGTTAGAGACAGTCCTAAGGCTGTCATTAACAAAACCTTACGTAAAAATTGGATTTTTATAGGAGAGGATTGGTACTATCGCACTTTCACAATCTTATCCTATAAATCTTACATTATACACCAATCCGATTCTCCCATACTGATTTTCTTGTTGGTCACATGCATTTTGAAGCAACTACTTCAGTTGTAGGGCTAAATAGTGTTTTCTTGAGGCCCCATTTAACTTTTTTTAAGGTAAATTCTATGTTTCTTACTTGAATTTTGTGTACTATAAGTAGTTCCGACAAAATATTAAGTGGCAAAACAACAAAGAGAATTAAAGTTTGGGACTTTTCGGTTATTAATGATAATGGCGAACGAATGACTACACAAAAGTCCCTCGTTGTCAAGACGATGAAGAAAATGTACCTAACAAAAAGTAAAAACGAAAAGAACGATAGCAAGTAATGGGAATTTAGATCAAAGTGGATTGTCAATTTGTACACTGTATACAAGTAGTTATATAACCGTTGATAAGAAAATGTGTAAAGCTAGATCGGTAGTTTGGGACCGAATCGACAGTCTCGAATTGGCCCTATATTTAGCTGTTCAACAAATTTACGCGAAATTGAGTTAAGTGTTGTTTGTTTTTCCTGAAAACTTATGAAAACATCTTTTAACTTTTATTTAATAAGATGTTTTCAGATTTAGGATGTTTGTTGTTTTTTTTTCTAGAAAAAAATTGAAAAGGATGTTTTCAGATTTGGGATTATTTGCTCTGTGAGTAGCCTAGAGTGACATAGTCGTCGATGATGATCGTCCATAGCAACAAAAATATTTTTTTTTGCTCATAAAGATTAAGTTACTTGTTTACAATTTTAGTATCAACTGTAGTCAATTGTCTTTAAAATTGTGACAATTACATAAAGATGTGATTCCCCTTATTTTAAGGAATACATTAAATGAAATAAATGCAACTTAAACCAATAAACCAAAATTCATATTACATAAATTTATTGGTCAAATGCTTTAAAGAAAGTGAGAAGACTCATACGAAGTACATGTTTTCCCCTAATTTTACAAAAGGGAAATACTCAAATACAGTACCATTTTGTTATGTCGGAAGAAATTCGAAATCTATAAAAATGTTAAAAATACTTCATGAATAAATCATGATAAAAATTGTTAAAATATATTATTTTAAATTTATAATAACCGAGTTATTATTA
Organism: Calendula officinalis; assembly: GCA_963853835.1. Taxonomy (NCBI): domain Eukaryota; kingdom Viridiplantae; phylum Streptophyta; class Magnoliopsida; order Asterales; family Asteraceae; genus Calendula; species Calendula officinalis. Next base: position 102,161,140 of record OY970820.1, read on the forward strand.
TGAGTAAATTACAAAAATGATTTATGTCGTTTGGTGTCTTTTACGAAACGTGCCCCTTATAGGAACTTTTTACGAATGTCATCCATAATTTTATTAGTTTCTTGAAAATTTAGTCTATAATCTGTTGAACTGTTTTTTTAACGTCAAACACAACAACTTAACTAGTTTATAGCAAAAACTGGACCATTTTACCATTTTAAAGCTGATGATTTTCGTCCCTCAAGTTTGTAATCAATTCATATTTAATTTGGTCCCTAAATCAAAAATAATAATATTTTAGTATTTATTTTTCTTTTGCCCTTGGTAGATTGTAGATTAAGATTGCATGAGTCCAATATGAAAGTTGATGTGTTATGAGTTATGACTCACCTCAATTTGGCCAATGGTCCATGGTTTGAGTAATTTATTAGGTTTATGGACCATCAACTCTTACCCCACCCCCACCCCCTCTCACTTGCTCATATTTATTCTCATTTTCATTTTGCACCATCTCAAGAACTACATTATTATTTCCACCTAGGCTAGAATTATGGTAATTTTTCTTATGTTTTAAATTTATAGTTGTTTAGAAAATGTTATAATAACTATGAGTTCAAGTTTTATAATCTAAAGGCTTGTAGTCTACTAGTATTTATGTTCGGTTTTGCTCATGACCTAAGATCACAAATTTAAGTTCCGATGGTACAAATTTGAGGTAGATTAAACATCAAGAGAAACTTGTGAGTAATACCGACAATAATTCTTTGACAACGACTTATCAAAGCAGAAAAATGTTGCCCATTAAGATGTTACGATCGATATTTGAACATATAATACAACTTTTGAACCTAGAATTGGATTTTTATATGAAATTGATTAAAAATAGTTTTAAAAATATACAAAAGATTAATTTGATGTGTTTGAGGATGATGGAAATTGAAAGTATAAAAGAAAGTAAATAAAAGAAAATATTTGTAGTGGATGATGATAAATGTCAATTAAATTTGAACCAACTGAAGATGAATGAAAATGTAGCCTTTACATTATTGTCAATGTCATAGTCACAAAATCATAAGATAAGATCATCATAATACAATTGACTTGCATTGCATTTAACCCATTTGTATGCTAAGTTAACGGTATGTTAATAATCCAGTGGTAAGAATTTACGAAAAACTTCCTAAAATATCAGTATTTCGATCCCTCCCTGAGTAAACATTTACTAAATTGCCCGATGAAGATGCGGAAACGGCTACAATGATGGTTAGATCGCGTATATCACGAGCAAAACTCAGTCATCCTAAAATAACACATTATAATGAGATTACAAAAAGGAAACCAATTGTATGCCAACTTCTGTTTGCGGTAACTTTTTTTTCTTTTTACATGGATTAGGGGATTTAAATTTTATATTATCAAAATTTAATCCGGCTATTACTTATTAGCATGCCTTGTTAGTAGGGGTGAGCATAAAAACCGAAAAACCGAACCGAACCCGAAAACCCGAAAAAACCGAACCGAAAAAACCGAACCATTTGAAAAACCGACATCAACGGTTTTGAATTTTGGAAAACCCGAATGTTTGGGGCGATTTTCGGGGGCATATGAAAAACCAAACCGAAAAACCCGCCCCGCCCCGCCTTTATGTATATTTCAAGTTTTATAAAAATACTTATATTTTTAAAAGATTTGATATAAATTTATTTGCAAAAGGAAACAACCATGCAATGAAACTTCTATGGATGAAGACATTGACTAAGATTGTTGCGAAAGATGATTGGATGTTATTATATTATTAATTTTTTTCAGATTATGTTAGTTGAATTTATTATTATATTATATTAAACTTACTAGTTGTTTTTTATTTATAATGAAATAAGTTAAGGTTTGGAAGTTTGAATCATAATATTAGTTTTTAAGGTAACAAATTGGTAAATTTAAAGGAAACTAAAAAACCGAAAAAACCCGAAACCGAACCGAAAAACCCGAAAAACCGAAACCGAAAAACCCTAAACCGAACGAGGTGTAATTCTCAAAATCCGAACTTTCGGGGCGAGGTTTGGTTTTAGTTAAAAACCGCCCCAAACAGCCCCATGCTCACCCCTACTTGTTAGAGAATAAAGCCGAGCTATAACCACACATACCATCATTTAAAGGGGTTGCATAATGTCATTGAGAATGGATTGCAACTCATCGTGCTTTTAGTAAATTTAAGTTAAAATCGAGAAGTTACAATATTAATTATCGATGCAATTACCCAACAAGACTTATATTTTTCATAAATCCACATGCCCTCTATTCCCTATATGAAGTCAATACCATAAATTGTGAATGATCATCAAACATGCTTAACCTAGCTAATAAATAATTAACATGTTGTTTTCAAGTGTTAAACAAGGTTATCCTATAATGATAATCTATTACGATAAATTAAGATTATAATAAATCAAGGGATCTTCATGTTCCCTATTTTTTTATAATAAGTGGCAAATTTATAAAGGGACAAATCACCAACCAGCTCTAATTGTAAGAGAGGTGAGTTTAATATCTCATAAATTACTTTAAATACTAAAACTATTAATATAATATGTTGTACCAATTTGTTATAATATATGTACATTATGATGTTTGAAGTGATCTATGTGATGTTAGTAAGAACTTTTTTACCTTAATGACCTTATAATTGCTATTTTGTTTACAAGATACTAACAATGAACTTATAATGCGTGTAGTTGTAATGGTCTATATAAGAAAATCGATAATCTAAGAGTTAGTTCTAACAATGTTGAAAAGAAAAAAAAGCATAACTCAAAGAAAGATAGATTATGTAAAAGGAGTCCGAGGATGTAGTTAATAGTTTTATTAAGTCTTTTTGTTTACTTTAACATAGATAATATTAAAAGAAAGAAAAATGGTATTGATGTTTATTTTTTGGGTCTACTTCATGTTGTTGCTAACTACAAGATGACATTTATAATTTATTAATTCTCTTTTCTAATATCATTAATTGATTTTAATATTTATCTTAATCTAATGAGTATACATATAAGTAGACACAATTAATAAACACCAATATCATTTCTCTAAAAATGATACCTAGTGCCTTTATAAAAAAGTATTCCATTTATCATGAGCTTCTCCGAAGTGGTCGAGATCTGCTCATTGATGGTCGACATCTGCATGTATGCAAGAAGCTATATGTGTTATAGTATTAACACTTGTCTTTGAAAAGTTCTTTTTATAAAAAAAAACTCCACAAAATTAATTCTATAAAATGACAAATGATAAGATACAAATGAATTTATTAGTTGATTTGTTATCTTGGACAACTAAGATAAAATAGAACATGCATTAAACAACACATAATACAGATTAAACATATTTATTTTACTAGTGGAACCTTCACTAGTGAGTAGAGGAGTAGTGGGCTACATGAGAGGGTTTGTTGGAGGATTCCCATTTATGTAGTAAAAAATATGAAGCCACATGTGTTTTAGAAAGTAGAGAGAATCAAATTAACATTATATAATATTTAGTTTATGTAATTTAGACAGATTTTTTTATAACTTTTGTACTTTAAAAGATATAACTAAAAGGTATTAAGGGACAAAACACATTCCTCCACATGTATCATGATTACTCTTTTTGAAACCATCCATTAGCTTAAACTAAAATCAAACTTTGGTCTTACTATACATAGCTATATATCTTTGGTAAAACAAAAGAGTAGTACAACACAAACAACGATTAATAACACAAACCCGTAAGAGATCTTGTACTCGTGGCTCGACTTTTATCAACAATTAGGAATCTCGAATATCTAAGATCATAAATCCGAGTATATGTGATCACAAATCTCTAAGTTAACCCCAAGAAAACCATCTTTCAAGAGATAAGAAAGTTCAGATCCAAGCTAATAATGTTTTAACATTCTGTATTTTGGTATGAGTGATTATATGTCTATATAATACGTTAACATCGACTATCATAACTCTTGAAAAGATGCAAGAACTTGTATTAAACACAAGATATCATGTTGGTTGGGACCATGCATTGGTTTTGGTTATATAAAGACAAATTTCTTGAACAAATGGTGAGTGGTAAGCAAGATGCATAAATTGTTGCATTCTTTATTTAGAAAGTGATAGCTTTAAGGGAATTACACCTATGAAATATCCCAAAATCCCAAAACTATGTTGAACCATCACTCATTCTTCATGCATGCATGAAGTTTTTAAAGAAATCAAGTTTCTATAAATTGAACCCTTTAAGAAAGGCATGCAATTCTCAAAACCCAATAAAATTCACTTCATGTTGAACATTTAATTCTTAATTTTTCACAGTATAAAAAGTATTGTCATTATAAAGACTCTCTCTAAGATTGCTGAATTTATTCTCGTGATGTATGCAACTTAACCGTTACCGTGACTATTTTTGAACAATTAATTAACTTCACATAAACCATTCCAAGTTCAAATGCGTGCATCTCAAAAGCATGATCTTGAGATTAGGACTCTACTTAATCACTCATTTAATATTTTCAAAATAAGTTGTTATATAACTTAATAAGAATGTTATGGTGTCCAAATGTTGTAATATAACAACTTTAGTAAAATTGATAGGATGATAGTTTGTTTACCAAATTAATTATGTTACCATTCATCTAATCCATGCATGAATAATGAAAGGATAATTGCATACCCATCTAGACTTTACTAAATATGTCTAAATGCATATATTCCCATTCAATAAATTAAAAGGTACAACCGTATAAATGATAAGGACTAAAGATGACAATTCCATAATATTATAAATCTCTCTCTCTCTCTCTCTCTCTACATTGTCCTGCTTACTCATCAAACTTTCTTTAACATCATTTTTCCTCTGTTCCCTGCAAACACAACTAATAGGTGTCAAAAACAAAGTTATATAAATATAGGCTTCAACACTCAAGAAAACCCAAACCCAATCGGGTCGGGTCGTCTCTTTAATTTTTGACTCTTTGTTTGCATTTTACCAAACCAAATTGCTGAAAATCTGCAACTTTCTCCTCCTATTTATAACTCCAAATTCAACATTCATCTTCCATTTGTGGGCTTCATAAAGATTCAATCTTTTTCTCTCTTTCATCTTTCTTTAATTTAACAAAGTTAAAAAGATTCAATTTTTATGAATCTTTTACTTTGAATCTAACATTTGGTCTTGTACCCATTGTTTCTTTTGTAATTTAATTAGTGGGTTTTTATATTTATGAGCTTTTGGAACAATGAGAGATGAAATCAGCAAGAAAAGCAAGGTTTTTTCTGTAGTTACAAGATTGTATTAATATTATTAAATGATATATTATTTTGAACTTTAAAGAATTTGACTTTGTTTTTTAATTTGATGATGGCAAAGGTTTCATGGCCTAAAACACTCAAGAAATGGTTTAATGTCAAGAATAGAGCTCAAGACTTTCATGCAGATGATTTCAGTTATAAAGGTAATTAATTTTCTTTAAAATTTATAATTTGGGGTTCAATATTTGTAAAGTAAAAAAATTCTCAAATTAATTGTTAAGATATGCCATTTTATTTTTTTATATATATATATCTTTTTTATTTAATTGTGGTGAAATTATATGTAAAGTGGTAGTTACTTTTTCAGGTAGATTTGAAGAATGGAAGAACAATTTTTCTGATAAAGAAGGATGCACCATCAAAAAAAGCAGAAAAACAGGTGTAATTTCAGACAATTTATGTATTTAGTATTTACTGCTTTTGGACCACTGATACCAGTAAACGGGGTCAAAACAAAAAATGTAACAAGTCAACTAGTCAAATGAATGAAAATAAGTGTAGTTTTTAACTTTCTATTTATACAACTTCCTAAATTGTTTTATTGTAAATTCTATTGATTCATTAAATATATAAAAAAAAATTAAACTTTTTAGTTCAAATATGCTTTCAGTTAACCCGAACCGGCCCGTTTTGAGTAGTACAAAAAATTGCCCGTTTTAACATGTTACCTGACCCGTTTGACCCACTTAACCTGTCATGGATTCAATAGAAAAATCAAGCAAGAGGAATGCAGATTGTCTTCAAACAAATAAGATCGATCCTGATCTTACACAAGTGAAGGATGTTAATAACTACAGGTTTGTTTAAACTTTTTATATTTTTTTTCGAGGCGAATAATTTATTTAATTAATTTATTATTATCTTTAAAATTGAAATAGGATCTTTGTAGCTACATGGAATGTTGGTGGAAAATGTCCAACAAGTTGTTTGAACCTTGAAGATTGGTTACATACTTCACCTCCTGCTGACATTTATGTTCTTGGGTGAGTCTAAATTATTAATAAAATTAATTAAAGGCGAGATTTTTGACCCGTTTATGTGTTTAATTTCAAACGGGTCATATAAAAAAATTAGCTAAAAGGGAACAAGCCAAATGGGTCGAACGGGCTGAAAGTCGCTCACATCTAATCCCAACATTTAAAATCGTTTTATATAAATATTATTATTATTATTATTATTATTATTATTATTATTATTATTATTATTATTATTATTATTATTATTATCATCATCATCATCATCATCATCATCATCATCATCATCATCATCATCATCATCATCATCATCATCATCATCATAGCAGTACTGTTTTATTATTCATAATTAAAATATTAAGTTAATAACTGATTTAAAATATTTTAAAAAGTACAAAAAAAGCATTTGGGGCTCAACCCATCTCGATCAAGCCCGTTTCGATCCGTATAAAAAACAAACCTTTTCAACCCAAACCCATTTTAACTTGTTAAAAGAGACAAGATTCAGAATCTTGATTTTGATTATAAAATTAATCTTTTGACACATTATCTTACAATTAGGTTTCAAGAAATAGTCCCTTTAAATGCGGGAAATGTACTCGGGTCAGAAGACAACGGGCCCGCTAAAAAATGGTTATCACTCATCAGAAAAACCCTAAACACTCTTCCCGTAACAAACAACGGTTTCCAATCCTCATCGCCAATCAACCCAATAACCGAATTAGATTCCGATTTTGAATCATCAATAAACCGAAATCCATCATCTCATCTCAACCGTCGATCTTTCCAAAGTCAAAGCATGAGGTTGACCGAAAATGTGCCAACAACGCAACATCCTACACTTGGTAGATATAGTGCATGTGACCAGGCCATGTGTGGGACCCGACCCAGTGATTTTGATCAATGGGTCGGGTCATCCGATGAAGATAACGGGCCAGATGGTCCGTTTAATAGCACAAGTTATGATCAAGTACCACAATTTGGATCTTTTTTAGTGGAAGAAAAAGATAAACAAATGGAGAATAATAAGTATTGTTTGGTTGCTAGTAAACAAATGGTTGGGATATATTGTACGGTATGGGTCAAAAGTGATATTAGAGATAACGTTCGTAATATGAAAGTTTCGTGTGTGGGTAGAGGATTGATGGGTTATCTTGGAAATAAGGTAAAATAACTGTTTTTTTTATATTATTTTATGTTTTTGGTTGGTTTATGTCACTAAATAGTAACCAAATTTCACCACTTTGATTTCAAAGAACAACATTAAAACTAAGGTTACTTTTACTGATTTAGGTTGTGTTTGTTTGCAGCTTAATAGAGCCATTCAGCGCTGAATGCTTAATCATTCAGCATTCAGTGTGTTTGTTTAACGCCTCTGAATAAAGTATATGTTGAATGAGACAGCAAAAAGCCGTTGAATCATTCTTCCTTAGAACTTATGCTGAATCATTAAGCAGTCAGAAAACTTATAAAAAAGTTTTCACATTCAAAACAAGTTTTATACAAAAGCTCTTAATCATTCAGACCGTTAAATCATTCAGCACTTAATCATTTTATTCCTATCAAACAGCACCTACACTCTTTTTATCTCTCAATGTTTAATATTTTGAAGAATGATTATTATATTATTTAAAATAATATTTTCAGGGTTCGATATCGATTAGCATGTCGTTGCATGAAACGAGCTTTTGCTTTATATGTAGTCATTTAACATCGGGACAAAAGGAAGGTGATGAGCTTAGAAGAAATAGTGATGTCATGGAAATTATGAAAAAAACACGGTTTCCACGTGTTCAAGAAACGGGAGATGATAAATCTCCCCAAACGATTCTCGAGCATGAGTAAGACACTCAAGTTTTTTAGCATCTTTTTTTTTAAAAACAAGGTCAAATGGTCAACAAATCTAATAGTGATAACATGTCAAACGTGTTGATACTCGCCAAAATTGTATTTTTAATACTTCGACACACTTCGGGTTTCACGCTTTTTGAGGCAATAAGTGATACACTTTGGGTTTCACGTTTTTTGAGACAATAGGTTATATGATGATTGAATTAGATTAATTAGATGGTTAGTAGGGATTGAGTCCCATAACTTTTGAATAAAGTGAGGTTGATGATGTTTAAAAGTAAAAAAAAAAAAATGGGTCATTTCACTTTATTAAAGTAAATCGTTAGTGGGTGTAGTTCTCATTAATTTTTGCCAAATAAGATAATTTTTTCAAAGTGTGTCACTTTTTTTAAATTATCCCAAAAAGGAAAGTGTGTCACTTATCTAATCAGAGAAGTACATACAACCCTTTAAATTTGATCAGCAAGTAGTCCAACCCACCTTTACATTTCTTAACATAATTACGTTCCATTTTGCATGATTCTAGTCGAATTATATGGTTTGGTGACTTAAATTACCGAATCGCCCTTTCGCGCCGCTCTGCAAAGGCCTTAGTTGAAATGCGAAACTGGAGGGCATTATTGGAAAATGACCAGGCAAGTCTCGAAATCCAAATTTACACAACTTATCGTATAGAATTTTCGATAAAGTTTCAAACTTTACAATCTTTTATCATCAAATTAATGAACATGTTTAAATCTTTTATGATTATAGCTTCGTATAGAGTATGCAAAAGGGCGAGTTTTCGAAGGGTGGAATGAAGGAAGAATATATTTCCCACCAACTTATAAATATTCAAATAATTCAGATCGATACGCAGGATATGATCATATGCATCCTACTTCTAGAGAAAAACGAAGAACTCCGGCATGGTAAACCTAATTCTTAACCATTATTTTCGGGGTAAACTGTATAAAAAAGTACCAAACTTTTCAAAATTTTCTTTATTAAGATACTATATTAAATGTATTATATTTTTTCTTGCGGCCAAAATGGGATTTTTTTCTACCTTTCATGAAAAGTTTTTGGTTACATTTTGGTAAGAAAAAAAAAAGTCTCCATTTTGTTTTAAAAAATTTAGTTCCTTTAATTGGTAAAAAAAAAGGTTTAGCGCCTTAATAAAGAATTTCAAAAAGCTAAGTACTTTTTTATTGAGTTTAATCTTATTTTAGGATCGATTTTCGGGTTTTTAAAATCTTTATATAATTTATTTGTTTTTAAGGTGCGATCGAATCTTGTGGTATGGTAACGGGCTCCACCAAATGTGTTATGTTCGAGGAGAATCTAGATTTTCGGATCACAGACCCGTGTATAGCATATTTTTAGCAGAAGTTGAGTCTATAAACAATTGTACATTCAAGAAAAATGTTAGTTATTCGTCTAGAATTCAAGTGGAAGAATTGTTACCGTTTTCACGTAGATACAAAGATCTTGTTTTCTACTAACGATTTACAAAGGGTGGTGATTTCAAAATTTTAACGCATTTGCATAATAACCAGATTTTGGTTACCCAAAATCATACAAAATGTATTCAAATGGATAAAAAGAGTTAGCATATTGTGGTAATTCATAGATTTTTGTATAAATTCAAGAAAATGAATACAAAAATGATCATACAAAGTGCAACGATAAAAAGGTCAACCCTTTGACCTCTTCATTGACTTTCCGATTTTACGATTTTGCCATTTAATAAAATCTTGATTTGATGCATTGTACAGAAATTGTAGAATTCATCTTTATATGGAGGCATCAAATTGGCTTGGTGATAGTATTTAAAATGATTCTTTATTTCTTTCTTTTTATTTATTTAGGCATTTATATTAGTCCAAACCACATGTCTTATACCGTCAAATACCGTATATATCAACATGAAATTATACGCATGCGGTAATTAAGTCGAGTCAAATATATACCAACACAAAATTATACGACCCGACCCACTTAAAAGGTACCGTTTAGGACCTGAAAATATCAAACATGTTAAAAATCAACCGATAACCTATTGATCAACTCGGTAATTTAACTATTCGGATTTACATAATGAGTTAATGACCAATAGTTGTGTTTAGGTTCGACCCAACCCGAACTTTACCACAATTTAATTTATTTTATTTATAAGCTTCCTCCGTATTAAAATAAGTGACACAAATTGATTTATATGTTTTTTGAAGTAAAAGATTAAAGTAGATGTTAAAATAGATTAAAGTACATAGTTAGTGGAGAATGAGTTCCACTTTTCTTGAATAAAATGATATTAATGAGTTTTAAAAGTAAAAGTAAATGTATAAGGATAATTTTATTTTATTAAAGTAGATAGTTAGTGAGTATAAGTCCCGTTTTATTTAGTAGAATTTTTTTTAAAGTACGTCACTTATTTTGATACACCCCAAAATGAAAAGTGTGTCATTTATTATGACAAAATAAAGAAAAAGGAATTCCTCAAACATAAACTTTTATTGATTCATGACATCAAAAGATAAAAAAAAAAAACCGAAAGAAACATACTTTATTTATTTATTTAAACATGTTAGCATATTAACACTCACAACCACCGCAAACCGCCGGATTACACAAAAGCACGGCCGCTTCTCGCCGGCCCACTAAAGAAAAACCTCTTCTTCTGCTTCTGAATCACCTGCCTCACCTCATTCGCCGGAGCACCAAAAGTCAACACAATCGCTTCATCTTCCCATTGACTAATCACACCGTCTCTTCCGGCCACCGGAAACCACTCGTTCACATCCGAATTCAACCCGAAACTGATTATCTCGAGATCTTGGTTGCCCGATGCTTCAATTATGATCGGATGACCTGCCGGAACCACCACCACGGTTCCTCGCCGGAGCTCCGAGCTCACTTTTTGGTAACCGGAAGTGATTCCGGCGCTGTAACGGGTGGCTTGCTCGGTTAAGTGGGGACATGCCATTTCGAATCGGCCTTCGCCGTTTGGAACCACTAAAACGACGGTTGATCTCGCGTTGTAGAGAGGTCCTGCTATTGATCCCTGATGCAGAACAAATTAAATTTAGGGTTCTTGGTCAAACAACGGTTTTGATCAGCGACTCAAAAAGTCAAAATTAAAATAAGAGTAAATTACGTAAATGGTCTTTATGATTTATACACCCTTAGTCCTATAAAAAAATTTACATTTCTCTTGGGGACAAGATTTTAGGTGATAGTTAGTGGTGGGGTCACTTGTAATACTTTTGATTAAAATATAAGTTTGGATTGAAGAGAGAAACATAGTTAATGGATATTAATAGTGAGGATTTTAGTAATAATAATTTTATTATGTGGGGTCCATCAAATGTGAGAAATGTAAACTTTTTTATGGGACAAACATTAAGTTAGAAATGTAAAGTTTTTTGTGGGACGGAGGGAGTATCTTTTATACTTTTAAATAAAGTAAATTAATTACACGGATGGTCCTTTAAGTTTATAATAAATTTCACCAATGGTCCTTTAGTTTCAAAAATTACACCGATGGTCCTTAATTCTGAAAGGTTTTTCACCGATGATTCTTTACACCAGCTGACGTTAATTTTTTATGTCAACTTATCCCATGTGCAATGCACATGAGGGTAAAAAGGTCATTTTTCATTTCTTTTCTTTTTATTCTAAAATTAAAAATTTTTATTTAAGATAAAAAAATTAATTTAAAAATGAAAAGAAATTAAAAATAACTTTTTTACCCTCGCGTGCATTGCACATGGGGTGAGTTAACAAAATAGATTAATGTCAGTAAGTGTAAAGGACCATCGGTGAAAAGCCTTTCAGAATTAAAAACCAGCAGTGTAATTTTTGAAACTAAGACAATTGGTGAAATTTTTATAAATTTAAAAGACTATTCATGTAATTTACTCTTTTACATATTTGCTCTTTTAGTTTCATAAATTAAACTGGTAGTCTTTATTTGTGAAATTATTAACACAGTTGGTCTTTTAGCTAAAGAGAAATTTATTTTTCTCAAGTGTGATGCACGAGGGGGCAAATCTATCATTTTTCTTTTCCCTTTATCAATTTGAAACCCCTGAAAAGCCATCGTGACCAGACTTAACAAAAAAATAAACGTATGTCTAGCTAAAAGACCAACTATGTTAATAATTTCATAAATAAAGACCACTAGTGTAATTTATGAAACTAAATGACCAGATGTATAATAAAAATACAAACCATAAAATAAGAACGCACCTGGGTTATGTTGAAGAAAGAAAAGGCGACATTCATCTCTCGAAGATCCGAGTAATCATTCGAATTAACCACGTGAAGGTTTCCATTTTCGTTTGCAACCGATGGACCATTCTTGAAGACATTGTACGGACCATGATGCTGCTTTTTTGAACTAAACGGCCATGTTGATCCACCTTCATCTTTACCAGTCAACGATCTGATTTGTTCTTCAGTAGCTTTCTTGAATATCCCATGTTGTTGTTGCTGCTGATGTTGTTGGCCGAACAATCTATCGAGCGATTCTTGATCAGCCTACATAAACCCACACAGATTTAATAAAAAAAAGAAAAAGAAAATAGAAACTTGAAATCCAAGATTTTATATGAGAATTTACGTGCGTGAAGAACTTACGTCAAATGCAGCTTCAAGATATTCAGGACTAAATGCATCCAAGAACGATGATTCTGGGTTGTCACCGCCGACACTGAAAAAGTTCTGAAATCATAGATCAACGTTAATTTTGTAACGATGATTTGCATGTATAGCGACAACTTAAAATCTGTTGCTAATTTGGTATTGAGTTAATTACACGAATGATCTTTTAACTTTATACCAAATTTCACCAATGGTCCTTTAGTTTCAAAAATTACACCGATGGTCCTTATTTTTGAAACTTATTTCACCGATAATCCTTTATGCTTAACGGTGTTAAATTTTATGTTAAGTCTCCCATGTGAGATGCACATGAGGGCATTATAGTCTTTTTTCATTTCACTTTTTTCAAAAAAAAAACTTAAAAAACAAGCATATTTACAACTTTTAAGGCAAAAAGTACCACACCACTTGCACACACCCACACTCATGTGCATCTCACATGGTAGACTTAACAGAAAAATTTAACACCGTTAAGCCTAAAGAACTATCAGTGAAATAACTTTCAAAAATAAGGACCATCGGTGTAATTTTTAAAATTAAAAGACTATTGGTGAAATTCGGTATAAAGTTAAAAGACCATTCGTGTAATTAACTCTTTGGTAATTTATAATTTTACCACCTGTAATTCACCGGGAACGGAGATTGATCGGAGAATCTTTGCCAAAACAAGTCGTTCGTTGTTGTGTGTGTTGATTAGATATGCACTGATTCCGGCGGGAACTCGGAAAATATCGCCACTTTTTATGTTATGGCTTTGCCTTGACTCTTGGTTGACCAAACTTATAGTTCCTTGTCCTATAAAATTATTGAAATTAAACCTAATAAAGTATTTTAGATTAAATAAATTAATAATTAAAAAGGAATAATAACTATATATACTTAATAAAAAAAACTGTCACTATATATGAAAAGAAAGTTGTTTGACACGTAATAAAAAACTGTCGCTACATACAGAAAAAAGTGTCGCACGAAGACAATTAAATGTCCAAGTGTTTAAAATAGAGCGAGTACAAAAAGAGTATAGAACTAGGTATTTTTTTAATAACAAAAAAAAAAAAAACCGTAAAAATATATTTATTCTTAAACTTGTAATTACCCAACTAATTAATAAAATTTAAAAGGTTATAATCATCAAAATTGACTAACATCTACTCCATCCGTATCAAAATAAGTGAATCACTTTAAAGTTCATGTTTTTTGAGATAAAATAATGTAATAAGATATTAGTAAAATTAAATGGGTTAATTAGAATAGATGACCTCACACCTTTTACTATTTTGTTACTTTTTATAGGAAGATAACAAAATTGGATGGACTCCACACATTTAATGATGTTTAAAAAAGATGAGTAAGAGTAAATGAGTAATTTTAAATATAAATATTTACCAAATAAGATAAATTATTAAAGTGATTCACTTATTTTGATACACCTCAAAAAAAAAATGATTCACTTATTTTGATACAGAGAAAGTATACTATAAATTATTGTATTACTATTTTCTTTGAAATAATTAAAGGTTGATATTTTCATAAATAAATTTGTTACCATTAACGACAAAGAAAAGAGCATCAGCATCCCAATGATTCGGAATAACAAACGTTTGTGGTTCGGCTTCGAGGAACGCCACACGGTAATTCTCGATGCCTCGGAAAAGGTCAGACCGATCAGTGAACTTTTGAAGAATTCTAACATTTCCTTGATCGGTTTCCAATCGTGTGGTGAAATGATGGTCATGGAAAACGTACGGATTGTTTGATCGGTCTTGTTGGTGTTGTTTTCGGCTTTTTCCTGTATTTTGTGCACGGGGAATGTCCTCGGATTTACCGGTTTCCTGCTTCTGAAATTGTTCTTTCATGCATGTTTGGAAGCAATCTGGACGTTTTTGTTCTCCTTGGCTTCCCTAGTGACATAAAAGAAATAAACATTGGTTGTTGTATGATAATGAAATTATTAAAAACATAATTTTTTTTAGGTATTGATCACTATTTTGTTAGCGAATTAAGTATCTCATGCTAAAAAAGCTAGGGGTGACTATTTGGGGAAAAAAAACAGAGCCAAACGAAATCGGAAATATGTAATCAGTACAATTTTAGTTTTAAAAATTCATTATTTTTTATTTCAGTATCGATTTAGGTTCGGTTCGGTTTAATTTGGGCTAAAAAAATGAACCAGAACCAGAACCAAACCTGAAAACATATAATCGAAAACATGTAGTCGGTGCAATTTCTGTTTTGAAAATTCATTATTTTTTATTTCGGTATCAATTTAGGTTCCGTACGGTTTGATTTGGGCTAAAAAAATGAACCAGACTCAAACCAAACCTGAAAACATATAATCAAACATATAATCGGTTCGGATTCGATTCTATTAGTTTTTGGACCGAGCTTACCCCTAAAAAAACATACAGTAATTTCAGTTGGCCTAGCTAGCAACCGCATACAACCTCGTGTTTTTAATTATATTTCAAAAAATATATACAAAGGCCTTACATGGTCCAATAACTAAATCGAACCACTCGAAAGTAAACTAAAAGTTGGTAAAATGGTTTCGGCCAAACTAAACGGATAATGTTTTGGACCAAACCTAACCATTTTTTACTTTTTTATTTCGAACCGAAAAACAGAGAATGAAATCAATTTTGCTTGAAAATCGAAAGTAAGAACATAAATTGGTATAGCTCAGTTTAATCCGATTTAATTCGATTATATTATTCTGACCAGTTCTAGGGTACAGTTTATGCTATCCGCAAAACAAAATAGTCATTTTTTTTAATCCTTTTTCAATAAATAAAAAAGCTAGCAATCGATATCTGAATCTACGTTATAAAAAAAATAAAAAATAAGACGAATTAAACGAATAGTTTACCTGACAAACTTGGTGGCAAACTGCCACAATCTTCTTCAAATCTCGGTCTCCCTCTGCAAATACGATGTCGTTTTTTTCTGGTCCGTACCATTCGCATTTCCTCTTGCACACAATCTCCACATCACCACCTGAACCAAATTGCTCACACTTTTGCTGACACTCATTCACTTCACTATCCCTTTCACTGCGACCAAAACTCGTCGTCGCTAAAACTACAACCAACAAAAGAACCAAACATATCTTCCCTTTAACACTCATTTTTTCTCAAATTAACTTTTAATTTACCGACTGTTTTACACTTCTAAGTAAATTAACCAACATGTATATATACACGATTGTTGGGAAATACGTGTTAAATATTATATTGTGAAGTGGCGTGTATTGTTCATGCATGATGACAAGTGCTCACACGTGTCGACGCGACGGTGACAGCAAGGATAAGAAGGTGAAATGGTGTCTAGTTTAGGGGTACGAATTGTCGTTTAGTGGGTACAGCTGGTTATAATGGTGGTGACGTGGATGTAAGGTATGGATTGAAGTATGACGTGGAGAGAAACGACAAAAGTATGTATGCAGCGGATGGGGTAATTTTTGTGTTGGAATTGAAGTTGGTTTTGTACTTATTGTCGTTTGTCTCAACTAGTTTTGTATATCACTAAAGAGTCATAACATACACGATTCTAGCATATATATCTACACAAGATATACATCAACTTTTTATAAAAACTTTTATTCTTTTCTTGAGTTGTAGTTTTTAACAAGTTATCTAACCGTTTTCGTGATATTAAATTTGCTAGATATTAATTACTTCCTCCGTATCAAAATAAGTGACACACTTTCCATTTTGGGGTGTACCAAAATAAGTGACACACTTTGAAAACTTTCCTTATTTGGTAAAAAAAAATGGGATCCATACCCACTAACTATCTACTTTAATAAAGTGAAATTACCCTTATACCCTTACTTTTACTTTTAAAACTCATTAATATCACTTTATTCAAGAAAAGTGGGACCCATTATCCACTAACTATGTACTTTAATCTATTTTAACCTCTACTTTAATCTTTTACCTCAAAAAACATGTAAGCCAATTTGTGTCACTTATTTTGATACGGAGGAAGTAACATTTATCATGGGGTGAACATAAGCTTTTTGTCATGTAGCGACTTTTCTTTATTTATTGCTTAAAGACGGAACAAAGACACATCTAGAAGTTTGCCGTGGTGGTTGTATCTTGTGTCTGTGACCAAAAGGTTCTGCTTTCGAGTCCGGGTAATTATTTTTACCTTTTTTCCCAACTTTCCGTATATTACATTTTACACCCTTGAACTTTAATTTTTGTAGAATGACAATTTACAACCCTTAACTTTAATATTTAATATCCACATTTTTTTTCCATCAAATTTTTTTACTCTTTTTCCAACTTTATTAAACTTTAATTTTTAACAAATGATAGTTAACACCCTAAATTTTAATATTTAACATCTATATTTTTTTAAATATCATTAAAACTCTTACGTTATTATATAAAACATATCACACATATAACTAAATGTTATACAACTGAAACGTAAACTGATGTAAATTATATTTTGGACGTTGTATGAAAATTTCCCTGCGGCATCGCACGAGGTAAAAACCTCCTAGTTCACTATAAATTTCATATTTGTACAAAAGTTCAAAACTTATTAATAACTTTGAGTACGAAATATATGCATTTATACATACATTTGTATATTTTAATATTTAACATCTATATTTTTTTAAATATCATTAAAACTCTTACGTTATTATATAAAACATATCACACATATAACTAAATGTTATACAACTGAAACGTAAACTGATGTAAATTATATTTTGGACGTTGTATGAAAATTTCTCTCCGGCATCGCGCGAGGTAAAAACCTCCTAGTTCACTATAAATTTCATATTTGTACAAAAGTTCAAAACTTATTAATAACTTTGAGTACGAAATATATGCATTTATACATACATTTGTATGTGTTAACCTATAAAATGTGCATAATAAACCACAAGGGTGGGCGCGGTTGGTAAGACTTGGGCCTCCTGTGTGGGAGGTCTCGGGTTCAAACCCCGAGAAACCCCTCTTGTGGCCACCAGCCCCTTTGAAACGTGGGTCCCCCTCTGTGCTGAAAATGCTGGGTCTCGTATATCGAGCCCAAGCAGAGGTGTGGATATCATTGTTAGGTGATTTGCCGGGGAATGCACCTGTTGCTGGGTCGGGTGTCCGGTCACAATATGTGGCCAGTGTCAGTGGTACACTCCTTTATCTTTTTTAAAATGTGGATAATATAAAAGTTTTGCAACTAGATACATATTCGGTACGTATATGACCAAATATTACTAAGTTTCGTATCTATATATAAATGATGTGCATGTGAAGAAATGATAAGTTCTGAATAACTCTTCATATACGTAGATCTTTAGGCTCAAGAATAGTTAGTTCTTATCTGGAATAAGCATATACAAATAACAAAGTTGCGGAATTAGTTGAATATAAATGTATAGCTAAACAGGTTTTCATCATTAAAAGCCCCAATTCTATGTATGAATACATAGAACGGTTTTTCATTAAACAGGATCAAACGACCTTGAGGCTTAGGTTTTTACACACAAACACGTTAAAACGTGGGTTCTGAGAACATCTAATTCTATGTCATTAGGTTTCTTTATATACTAGAAAACCTAAGACTTACAAGGAAAAGATAATGACTAAATCTTTTAAACTAATAAAGATATACTATATCTTTTTACATTAATGATTATCTCCTAAATCTTTATTTGAATCTTGAACTTCATATCATCGACTTAGGTCCTTGTAGTTTAATAGTTTTGACATATCAAATCTTTAATGAATATTAATTAAAATATTCCTAACAATCTTCCCCTATTTGATTTGACAAAACTTGTAGAATTAGCTAGGAATCTTCAAGTCTCTTCCCCTTTTTGACATAATCAAATCAATCCGAGAAACTTGAACTTCCCCTTGAATGATCAACACTTTTTCTTCCCCTAAAAGTGTGTTATCATTCTTGTGTTCTTCAAGACTATATTAATTACATTGAAAACCAACTATCTTCTATTTGAAGTTGAAGTAGAAACTCAAACTAAGCATCACATTCCGTCTAAATATAGTAATCAGCAACATCATATATTGTATGAGAGACTTGCTTATCTTAGTCTTCAACAGATCTTTTCGTTAAGATTCGGTTGAATTGCAGTTACAACAATACATAACATCTTATGTAGTAAGACTTTCCACTTCTTCTTCAAATAAAATATAATCAATTATCTTCTGTAATCAATTGATAAAGATCAAATATGTAGTAAATAAAAACTTTCCTTTATCTTCATCATGCCTTTAACCTGTGTGTGTGAATAATGTGATTCGTTTCACATTAATATCACAAGTTATTTTCACTCTCTTTTTATCAAGAATAAAAATTAACAAGTGATTAACCGAATACAATCAATAAACCGTAGTATGGAATGAACATGGTGTGTGTCATGTTTTCCAAAATTTGATGTATCGGTTGTAAGGAAGAAATCAGTAGAAAAACGTCTACTTCAGTACTGATCAGTAACAACGTAACAAACTATTTCTTCGGTTTAGTACTGATCAGTAACAAGTTCGAATCACCATTAGTAGTATGATGCTACTGATCAGTAGTATTAATTGTGTAAACTAGCAGTACTGTTCAGTACTGATCTTTGGAGCAGTAGTAAGTAAAAAATACCAGTAATAAACTTGACGTAAAGGAGTTTGCACACTCCATATTCTTTTGTTTCATGCGCTAAGTTTAATGCTGTTTCATCTAACTGGGCCCACCCTCTTTCCAAAATAATCTCAATCTCAAAAAGTGCACACATATCTACGAATTTGTTTCTCATAAAACAAAAAAAAATATTCTTAATTCTTTTCTTTTTGACAATAAAATCCAATCATTAAAATTCTTGATTTTTGCGCAATAATGTAGATATGCACGCATGATTTACGATCGAAGACTTATAATTAAATCCAAATATGCCGCTGCTGATTTCCAAATATATGTGGATTGATCTTTTGATGATCGAATGTTATAACCAAGTTGATTCGAATATGCCGCTCTGATACCACTTGTCAGGATCGATTAACTATAGACAAGTTAATAAACACCTTAGATCTAATTGATGATAGAAGTTGCAGCGGATCAACACTATATCAATAATTAAGAACAATGAACTGTATGAACAATATGATAAATATTAAGAACACAGTTTCACAAAAAGCTTCAATGTATATTATCAAGTTAACAATACACACGTACGTTTACAATTCGTAAGGAACTATATATAATAGTCCTTGAAGCTAAACTATTTACCCTAGTTATTCTAGGATACGATTTACATCTAATTATAAACGATATACATTAATTTACATTCTATAACTATCTCTGCGAAGATCTCGGACTTGATATGTTCCATAAACGCGTATCAGTAGTAAAACCAATCACCAGTAGTAAATAAGTAACATCAGTAGTAAACTTGGTGATCAGTAGTAAGTCCATAATCATCGTCAGTAGTAATTACAATGATCAGTAGTATCTTCAATCTTTGTATGATCAGTAGTAACTAAGTTATAGAGAACACCAGCATCAACTTCATCAGTAGTAAATGTTTCTGCCCCATCAGTAATAAACATAATTATCACTAACTGCAGCATCAGTACTAAGTTGATCTGTGATTTGCTCTAACAATCTCCCCCTAAACTTATTGATTATCCTTTAATCAATCAAGTTTTCTTCTGTTCTTCTTCTTCTTTCTTTCTTCTTTCTAATGTTCTTTGATTTTGTTGAAGTCTTTGTTCAATTATGTATTTGCTGTTCTTCTTGGTAAAGTAATTCAATTTATTTTGGAACATGACTGCATCAAAGGGCTTCATTAGAGTGTTGATGAATATCTGATACATTTCCTTTTCTGAATGAGGATATTCTCTTTCATATAAGTACAACTCACAATTTTTACTTGATCTTTCAAAGAAATACATATTGCAAGTTGGGAGAACATTCCATGCATACACATTTTCTGGATTTGTAAATAACTCTGGATAGTTATCTGGATAAAAAGCTGCATCAATCATTCTTGTTAAGTATCCAGCTCCAGATTCTTTCCAAGATTTCTTTGACATTCTCGGTTTTCCAATGATCAGAAGTTTAATCACATCACTTCTTGTACAGGATCTGATCAAAGGTAACCATCCAGTAAACTTTTGAATGATTTTGTCTTCCCTTACAACTAATAGAACATTATTGGGCAAGACTTTCCAGTTTAGTATTGGGTTATTTTGAAGTGGAGCAACAGGTACTTCAAGAACAGGTATAATTTTTTCTTGTTTTGCTTTCTTTTGAAAACTCTGTTCTTGAGCTTCATTCTTTCTTTTCTTTGTCTGAGCAGATGAGGATTCACCAATAGTAGACACACTATTATCTTTAATTAAATTTGGACTTATTGGGATTAAGGTTTTTGCTGATTTCAATTTCTTTTCTTCTTCAGCCTCTTGTTCAATTAAATCTTTCCTTTTTGCAGTACAGTATTTTTCAATTATGGTTGTCATCTTCATTCTTCCAAAAGATTTTGCACTGTGACCTTTTGTCTTTAGAAAGTCTATCATAAGAGACTTTTGTTCAAATATATCATCTGGTAAATCACCTTTTGTTCTTTTGCATTCTGCTACAAGATCTTCAAGACAATTTAGATGTTCTTCTTCTACTTTTCTAAGCCTTTTGAACTCTGCTTCTTGGGCTTCTATCTGAACATCTTTAACTTGAACAGGTAATTTAACAGGAATTTCTCTTTGATTTTTCTTCTTTTCAAGAGCTTGATATTTAGCTACTTTCTCCCAATATCTTTTATCCTTCACCTTCCATTTATCTTGTTTATCAGCTCTCACCAGATTAATCTTGTTTACCATGTAATGACCAAGAGCTCTGTTAGGGTAATCTTCATCATATACTTCTTTACCCTTTCCAATATGTGCTGTAGGTGGAGGTGGAATATACTTCATGTCTGGTACTCCTCTTATTATAACAGAGGGAGAAAATGATCTAATTTCATTTTGTTGAAGTATTTTTGGATGTGGAGGAAGTGAGCATTCATCAACCTCAAACCAATTCACATTATCATCAATGTCAGGTATGATGAGTGGTTGATCAGGTGTTGGTGGTTTGGTAATGATGACATGTCTCCTAGCATCAATGAGTTCAGGAAATTGTAGTTCTTCCTCATCAGTAGTAACCAGAGTAGTTACTACTGGTGTTATTTCAGGTGTTGGTACTGATAGGGCATCAGTAGTGTTTAGTTCAGTTAATTCCTCTTCTTGATTTACTACTGCTATATCATCAGTAGTAGGAGTTACTACTGGAATCTCTGTTTCAACTTGTTCTTCCATTGTAGCAGTAGTAATTGGCTCATCTTCTGTAATCATCATCTCTGGGCCTTCATCAACTTCTGTTTCTTTTAAATTCAAGAGGGAGGAAGCTGCTGCTGCAATAGATTCATCAATCATTGTCTGTATGTTATCCTTCTCCCCCTTAGTGAGCTCAACTGGAGGAGCCTCACTATCATCAATCCTCTTTTTCAATTTTCTGATAAGCTTTGATTGTTGATGAAGCCTAAGTTCATATTGTCTCATTCTTTTGTTGATGATATTGACATTTCTTTTCATAGCAGCCATAGTTTTTCCTTGATTTGTTTGGTAATAAAGACAATCTTGTACAGTGGATTCCAAGGAATTCACTTTAGCCGTCAATTGTTGGATTTTAATACTGCCCTCACTCCATCTAGCAAGATCATCGGGCTTACTAACAGGTACATTGGTTTTAAGGTTTTCCTTCCTTTCCATCAATTCCACAGATCTGCCCTCATCACTGCTTGGTGATTCATTGGGTCTTTTAGACATTCTCTTCTTCCTAGAAGAAGCAGAGATGCCCCCCCTTGTGGTTTCTTGGCACCGGGGTCCTTTGAGTAACTCCTCAAATGAGTCATCACTCAAAGTTGCCGAGGTTTGGGTCCTAATGATGTTTTCACTGTCCTGTGCACCCACCTTTGGGGCATCAGTAGTGAAAGCCCTCCCCTCATGTCCTCTCTCCTCCTTGGAGGACAACTCTTTGAGCCTGGGGTGTGACTCGATTTGTCCCCTGGTGTCCTTTGAAGAAATTTTCTTTCTATGATAAATTGTGGATATATTTTTGGTTTTGTCTGGTAGGTCTTCCACAGAGTGAAGAGTAGCACTCTGCAGATTTATATCAAGATCCTGGGACACATTCAGGACTTCTGTTTGGGTTGGTGATTGAGTGGCTATATGGGGTGGTGTTTGGGCTGCATTTGGGGGTGATGGAGTGGGTTGAGGTTCAACTTGGGTTGTAGCAATGGTTGAACCTTCTCCAATATTGGGTTGATCTTTGATCATGTTTGGAAACAAAGGGGTTTCCTTCCCTGAAAATTTAAATTGTTTTCTCATATTTGAGAAAACTTTCTTGTTCAACTCAGGTAATACAAAAATGTTTTTAGGAGTTGACAAGTTTTGTAATTCACAGTTTATGATATGTTGTAGAAATCTGGGATACATTAAAAATTTAGAAGAACTAAGATTTCCCAACATACCATCAAAAATCATATTAGAAAAATTGAATACTTGGTCTGTGCATAAACATACAACAGCAGATGCTATTGCCTTGTTAAACTCATTCCAAGTACTTCTTTTAGGAGAAATACAATGCTGAATGGTATGAACCAGAAATTTCCATTGTGGGGATAGAAGGCCTTTTTGAAAAGTTACAATATTAAGTCTGCCTTCATACCCCATTTTATTTAAAGTATCAGCAATGTATTCCTTAGGAAGGGTATACATACCTGAATCATCATGAAGTTGTAGATGATGTCTGATTGATTGTTCAGTTACAGTGATGTACTTTCCATCTACTTTTGATTTTATCATTGATGATGTTGTTCCTTCTGTTCGCTCAGCATTGGTCCAGAAATCCACCAAGTGCTGTTGATATGCCTTCGGCTTTACAGTTAAGGCAAACTGTATATACGAATTTCTCAAGAATTTTACGATTGGACGGAAATCTTTTGTTCCGTCGGGATTTTTTAAAAATGCAACCATGTTGTGAAATTCTGAGTATTTAAGATCGGTTTGCACATCGAGAGTTTGTAAAGTTGCCATTGTTTTTGAGTTTTTGCAGGAATTTTGTTAGTGATGAAGAGTTTTTGATCGTAAACTAGGGTTTATCGAGAGGTGTTTAGAGAATCGAAGTGAAGATAATGCTAAATTAATCATCTGCCGCCTTTTATATCTTTCGATTAAACCTGCAAAACTACGAAAATAGCCTTCGAATCATAACATAACGGTTATTTTCATGGGGGTTAGTTTGGTAATTGTGTTTATGAAAGACCAGTAGTAAATAAGATATCAGTAGTAAAACGTCAGTAGTATCTACTAACATCAGTAATGACTAAGAATTTTGACATCAGTAGTAATTATAGACATCAGTAGTAACCATTACCACACAAGACCAGTAGTATATGTGAATCCCAGTAGTACTGACTTACCAGTAGTATCCGTGTAAACCTAAAATACACCAGTAGTAATGAACTATCAGTAGTATTTTGTGCATACACTTTCACACCAGTAGTACAGCAATACCAGTAGTAAAACACTTAAAAAAATATTTTATAATACTAAATTTACACATGATTTTAAGAGAGATTTTAAGTTATTAAAATCATTCCAATACTGCTAACCAAGAAGTTGAATCTTCCTACATCAAATGCTTTTGTAAAAAGATCAGCTAATTGATCATCAGTATGGATTTTAACTACTTTGATTAATTTCTTTTCATTACAATCTCTTATAAAGTGAAATCTTATTTCAATGTGTTTAGTTTTTGAATGTTTTACTGGATTATTCACAATACTAATAGCACTTTGATTATCAATAAAAATAGGAGTTTTAAGGATAGAGATACCAAAGTCTAGAAGTTGATTTTGAATCCATAGAACTTGAGCACAGCAAGCAGATGCAGCTACATATTCTGCTTCAGCAGTAGATGTTGATACATTTGTTTGCTTCTTACATTGCCATGACACTAGTCTTGATCCAAAGAATTGACATCCACCAGTAGTGGACTTTCTATCTTGACATTCACCTCCATAGTCACTATCTGTATAGGCTATTAGTTCAAAGGGTGAGTCATGTGGATACCATAGACCTAGTGATGGTTTGCCTTTCAAGTATCTGAATATTCTTTTAACAGCCTGTAAGTGTAGTTCTTTGGGTCTTGCTTGATATCTTGCACACACACAAACACTATACATAATGTCAGGTCTTGATGCAGTTAAGTACATCAAAGATCCTATCATTGATCTATATAAGTGTTCATCTACATCCTCCCCCTCAACATCAGGATGTAGGTGTTTGTGTGTTTCCATTGGTGTACTAGCACTTTTACTGTCTTTCAAGTCAAACTTTTCCAAGATGTCTTTGACATATTTTGATTGATTTATCAAAATACCATCAGTTCTTTGACTGACTTGGAGTCCAAGGAAGAAGTTCATTGGACCCATGGAGCTCATCTTGAATTTAATCTGCATCAGCTCTTCAAATTCTTTGCATAATAAATCATTGGTTGAGCCAAAGATGATATCATCTACATAGATTTGTACCAGTAGTATATCATCTTTGACTTTCTTTGTAAATAATGTTTTATCAATGGCTCCTCTTTTGAAATTGTTCTTTAATAAGTATGATGATAGTGTGTCATACCATGCTCTTGGTGCCTGATGTAGGCCATATAGAGCTTTATCCAATTTAAACACATAATCACCATGTTTTGGATCTTCAAATCCTGGAGGTTGGCAAACATAAACTTCTTCTTCAATCTTCCCATACAGGAAAGCACTCTTCACATCCATTTGATAGACTTTAAACCTTTTGAATGAAGCATATGCTAGGAATATTCTTATTGCTTCAATTCTGGCAACAGGAGCATATACTTCATCATAGTCTATACCTTCTTCTTGAGTGTATCCTTGGGCTACAAGTCTGGCTTTATTCTTGATCACTATCCCTCTTTCATCTTTCTTGTTTCTAAAGAATTTGCAGATTTCCAGTCATGTGCCTTGAGCATCCACTATCAATATGCCATGTTCTACCTTCTTCTGGGATCTGAATGCTCTGCACAAGAGAGTAAAGGATTAGTTAAGTTTGGGAACCCAAGCTTTATATGTCTTGGGTTCATCCTTTGAGAAATGAGCTTTTGGGGATTTAACTTTAAAGACTTTTGGTACCCATACTTGTTTATTACTGGTATTTTGTTTTACTACTGTCCTTTTGTAGTTAATACTGGTGTGAGAATTTCCTACTGATCTTGGTTTATACCCATTGTTTTTAGCTTTTGAATACTTTACTACTGATGGACCAGTAGTATTTGGGTACTTACCATGTTTAGAATGACCAGTAGTGTTTTTAGGGTTAATGCCAGTAGTGTTTTTGAAATTTGTTTTGGGAGCAGTAGTATTTTTGAAATTAGGGTTATTACCAGTAGTATTCTTGTACTGGTACCATACAGCATTATAATTAGGGTTAACACCAGTATTAAATTTGTTAGAGTTTCTACTGGTGTTGGAAAATTTAAAATATTGTTTATTTTGATTGGATTTTCCATTATTCTTGAAGTAATTGCTGTACTTTGGGCTTCCAGCTCTTCTGTTTTGAACAAACCTTGGTTTACTTCTTCCAAATCTTGGATCTTCAACAATTGGATTTTTAATTTTATTTACTACTGAATGACCAGTAGTAACTTTTAACTTTTGAGTTTTAGCATTTTCTTTAAGAACTTTAAATTCTTTTAACTCTTTGCAGTTTATTGGATTGTAGTGACAATCTTTTGCTAAATGGTTCATTTTATTGCATATAACACATCTTAGTTTCTTATTTTTAGCACCTTCAGGTATTCTTTGGTCTAAGAGTTGTGTTTTATTTCTTTCATTCCCCCTTGTTAAAATTTTTGGTACATTATCTGCATTATATTTGGGAGATTCATTTGGACTTTGAGCTGTGTGAAAACTTGTATCAATTGATTTTGGTGATTCACTTTGAGATATAGTAAATTCAATTGATTGTTCATCATCAGAAGAATTATTTGATTCAGATGTTTCATTAGATGATTCAGTTTGATTTTCAGTTTTTAATTCATTAATGATTCTTTCTGAACTGTTTTTAAGAGGTGGAATGATTTTATATGGAGGTGGTACAGCATGATATCCCACCCCATGAACAACCTTTTCTGTAGTTTGATTATTAGTTAATTCATCAAGAATTTTAGTGCTTCTTTCAAACTTTTTAATTGTTAATTTATTTTGTTCAATTTCAAGCTGACATTCTTCTATTTTACTTGTTAGTTCTTTATTTTTTGTTTCATAAAACTCTTTCTCATCCACAGCTTGAAGCAATTCTTCCTTGATTCGTTGATCAATCATCTTGTACACCTTTATTTGATGTTCTTGATCAGCAATCACCCCATCAAACTCATGATTTCTTCTGATTGCTTTTGCTAAATCTTCATTTAATTTATTGTTTTCTTTTTCTAGATTTTTAATAATTTTAGCACATTCAGGAGTACAAGGTTTAGATTTTACCTCAGTTTTGTTGTCAGTAAAGGCCATGAGAGCTTGATTTTGAGCATGCTCTTCTGCTTGGAAGCTCCAGTCATATCCTTGTCCTTGTTGTGACACAAGAGCAGTTGATTTTGATCTTTTGTCTGGTTGAGGACATTCTTTTGCAAAGTGACCAAGGTTGTTACAGTTGTAACACTTGACTTTAGTTTTGTCAAATCCTGCTTTGTCACCTTTGTTGAAATTGAGGCTTGTCCTTCCAGTTCTTTTTAGGAATCTTTTGGTCCTTAGGCTCAGCATAGCCATCTGCCATTTAAGATCCATCTCCTCAAGATCATCTGGATTCAGTTGTTCCAAGTCATCACTAATCAATGCAGTATGCACATGACTAGTGAAGAAGGATTCTCTTGCAGTATCCTCAGAATCTGCAGCCTTTCCTGCGGAGGTTTCTTGTCCTTGACCTGTACTAGACACAAAAGCAGCATTGTTAGAAGAAATAGAAGGGTTTTTGTGATTTACCTCAGTTTCAAACACTCTGAGATCATTATAGAGTTCATCTAACTCCTTTTCTTCTAAAGCATCTCTTTGTCTGTACACCACTGTGTACATGGCCCATTCTTCACTAAGAGACCTTAGAAACTTCATGTTGACATCCTCTTGATCCATCTTTACACCAACTTGGTTGAGTTCACCAATTAGTTTGTTGAATCTGTCAAACACTTGAGTGAGTGTTTCATTGGGCTTTCCTTTGAAATTTTCAAAGTCTTGTTTGAGAACAGACTTCATATTCCTCTTGGTGCTCTTTGTCCCAACAAATCTCTTCTCCAGTGCTTCCCATAGTATTTTTGCATCATCATATTCAACAAAGAGATGTTGATAATCATTAGGAATGGCCAGTAAGAGAGTGCTTAGAGTTTTGAGTTCGATGCCTTTATCTTTCTTCTCCTTCTCACATTTAAGTTTGTCTGCCTCAGTTGCAGAGCTACTTGCTTGAAGTTGACCAGTTTTGTTTCCTTCACAAACGACTTCCCACATGGAATAATCTGTAATAAGCATGTATTGCTTAATACGATTCTTCCACATCCCAAAGTTATTGGGTGTGAGTATAGGAATTTTGTTGGCCTGAGTGCTTTCATTATTATCAGTCATGATAAATAATGTGTGTGTTTTAAAGATTAAAACTTTTTGTTATTCTTAACAAATAGTAGATCTAGAACCAATATGCTCTGATACCACTTGATAAGTTCTGAATAACTCTTCATATACGTAGATCTTTAGGCTCAAGAATAGTTAGTTCTTATCTGGAATAAGCATATACAAATAACAAAGTTGCGGAATTAGTTGAATATAAATGTATAGCTAAACAGGTTTTCATCATTAAAAGCCCCAATTCTATGTATGAATACATAGAACGGTTTTTCATTAAACAGGATCAAACGACCTTGAGGCTTAGGTTTTTACACACAAACACGTTAAAACGTGGGTTCTGAGAACATCTAATTCTATGTCATTAGGTTTCTTTATATACTAGAAAACCTAAGACTTACAAGGAAAAGATAATGACTAAATCTTTTAAACTAATAAAGATATACTATATCTTTTTACATTAATGATTATCTCCTAAATCTTTATTTGAATCTTGAACTTCATATCATCGACTTAGGTCCTTGTAGTTTAATAGTTTTGACATATCAAATCTTTAATGAATATTAATTAAAATATTCCTAACAAGAAATACCAATAACTACAACAACAAATAATTAGAGGATATTACAAAAAATAAGTTTGTTTGTAATTTTAATAACTATATCTACGATTGGTAAATAATGAACAATAAAAAATTAAAAAGCTTCCTCTGCGAGAATAATTAATACCCTTGTTTCCTCGCATCTTGAGCACTAGGGTTCAAGCGTACGTATCATCTATTCATCTGCTAAGACGTCTAGCTGTAGATATTAAAGAAAATGAAATTAAATCAGTAAAATATTTCAAAACATTACTAGAAAACATTTTGGCTAATGGTCATATATAACAAATATTAAAAACACATTAATTACGAACCAATGCTTCCTTTGCGACATTCTTTCTCGCATTTCAACATGCAAAAAGACCGAGCATTTCCTTCATCTACACAAGCCTTCTCACAATCGTCATAACATTTTTGATCTTGGCTTTGGTCTTGGGCATCATTGACATGTGCTACAATCAAAATGACCATGCAAACGACAAGCGATGCAACAACTTTCGATGATGCCATTTTTTTTTATTTTACGAGATAAATTGAGGATTATAACAGGTTTTAGATTGAATTAATTGAGTATCCAATAATAGGTTGGTTTGAGTTGGTATTTATATAATTGTTCATTTGGATCTTGTGATGCTCCTAAAATCGTGCAAGATTTTATGGTTTTAGAAACCGATATACATGCATGATCACCTTTTATGAGAATTTATATGGTGATCCTTAAACATGACTTTATTTGTAAAATCATATCACAGGTTGCAAAATCATTTTCCACTTTAATTTGTTTGTATTTAACATGCATTGTTAAATGTCAAATGTCTAACACAAGCAGAAATTTTACCGCGCGTTGCTGCGGGCCGGATATGAAATACGAATCATAATATTATAAATCTGATTTTGTTAATTTGTTAAAAGATTAAATGTAATTTTATTGGGGAAATCATCTTACTTAAAAAAATAAAGATTAAATTTATGTTAAGCATATATTAAGATTATAAAGGAGTTGTTTGAAAATTATAATATCTTAAAAAGATGTATGTATTTACACAACGTTTAGGGAATAAAAAAGGTTGTGAAAATTAAAAAATACATAAAAAAAGGAATGCACAAATTTGGTCATTAACATTCGGCATATGAGTTTTTTATCCTACCATTTGATAGTGTCTTTTTCCCCTTTAAATGCACACCAGAATTTTGTAGGGAAGGCAAGTATTGAATATATTATTAAAAGAGTTTATGAACAGTAAATTTAGAATGAGTAATGTATATATAACTAATAATTAATGTTATGAATGTTTATTGTATCCTTAGACAAGAGTGAGATACTGTATAGTAGGGGTGGCAATTTCTGATCCGACACGAAACCCGACCTGAAACCGACACGAAAATAAACAGGTTTCGGTTGGGGTAAAAAATAATTGGGTCAGTATCGGGTTGAGTCAGCTGACCCTATCATTAAACAGGTTAGGTTCGGGTCAATGATCATTTAAATGGGTCGACCCACCAACCCGTTTAATTATTAAAATATATTTTAAAAAATATATATTTATACTTAATTTATAGTTTACTAGTTAAAACATAATTAATAGTTTATAAAAATTTAAAATGTTACTTAGTAATTTGGTGTTTAGTATTTTGTTATCAATTTGTGTAATAATAACAACATTTTAACCTGTTTAACCCGTTTAACTTGTTTGACCTGATAACCTGTTTAACTCGTTTAATTAAATGGGTTATATGGGTTAGGTTTGGGTTGAAGTTAAACATGTTAGGGTTGAGATATCTGACCCGTTTATATTAACAGGTCGGTTTCGGGTTGAACGTTTCTGACCTGCCAACCCGCGAACCCGAACCCGTCAACCCGAACCCGACCTGAATTGCCACCCCTACTGTATAGTATGGGTAACTTATGCAATCTTCAATCTTTCAAGAATAATGTTAAAATTATTAATTTTTTTTAGTATAAGTTATATCTATATGAAAAAATATGCAACTAGTGATATCATTAAAAGAAATTCCTTGGTTTACTAATGTGCTTAAATGCTAATGTTTCAGCGCTTATGATCACTTCTATTAAAAAAAAACTATTACAACTAACTCAGAAGTGGGATCCCGTGAGGACTTAAAAAACGTTGATAACTCGTGAGGACACCTCAAAAACTCTAAAAAATTCCCAAAAAAATATATATAACTGTCCATAATTATTACTACATTTGACCAAATTTTTTTTTGAAAAAACATAATTATGATCCACTTTTTTTTGCGGATGATAACAATGATCCATATTTTTTTGTGGATCACTATTATGATCCATATTTTTTTGTATCATTTTTTTAAATTTTTTATTTTTTTTTATCTTATATGCTGCGATTTTAATGTTTAAAAAAGGATTTTTTTGAAAAAAGTTTGTTTTGAATCAATTTTAAAGTTTTTTGGAGTCCTCACAGTACTCACGGGGAAAAGAGTTCTCACCGGATCCAGACCCCTCAGTTAAATATATAATCAACCAATTTAATAAGATAACTTTTAAACTACAAGAATTTATGTATATTCGTATATGTTGAGCATGCCTTCTAAGTTTAGTGTTACGAAAACTCGTATCTTAAGGGTAAGAATAAAGTGAAGGATTTTATATTTTTTTTTGCCTTGAATATACGTTTTTTAATCATGAAATAATACATTTTAAGAAAAACAGTTTCACAAAAACATCTTTATAGAATATACTTTTGGATATTAATGATATTATTAAAATTTAAAACTCATTATTTCCCAATTCACACGCAATCTCTCTTTCTTCTCCAAAAACATGTTGGAATCCACTGCACTTCGCGTTTCCGTACCCCTTTACCCCTTCTTCATCTTAAATTAATTAAATTAAAAATCAAAAACAAACCGACAAAATTAAATTTTGCCCATCTTCTTCACTTCATTTCTTGATAAATTACAGAAGAACACTGCGTCAAATCTCGATTTTTCAAGGTAAATTTTGTTCCTTTCTCGTTTAATTCATCGATTATAATTACTTGTTTGACCAAAAAAATTGGGTTTTCTTTAAAGTCCCAATTTTTAATTTTTCGTATTGCAATTGGGATATATGTTCTTGATTTTGATTCAATAGGTTAAAATCTTGTTTAATTTGATTCAATTCGTCGTTAGGTTTATCGATTTTTATTTAATTTTTGTGGGTTTTGAAGATTGTTATGAAAAGCTTGATGCTTTATAATTGCAATTGTATTATCATGAGTTATGAACATAAACAGAAACAATTTAGTGTGCTGATTGTAAATCTACTAAAGTTTTATAATTTGGGAATTAGTTCGTTTGATTCCCCTAAGTTTTGCAAGATTATAACTTGGGTTAATTGCTTTTTTATTTAACAAAATCAAGCTCTATTTTTTAATTGATTCACCATTTGTAATTGTAAATTCCTTCCTTTTGTGGTTTAGGTTTTAAGTTTTTGATCTAATACTTTGTTCAAGATAACGTAGAAGTATCAAATTTGGAATCTCAAACTTGTGTAATGTGTTTCAATAGATGTTTTTTTTTTTTTTTTTTGTATTCAATTTGAAATTTCACAATCCTTTATACATTTTCAATTTGTAATGGAATTACGAAATGTAGGATCTTGAATTCATGTGGACATGATCTTTAATAATCTTCTTGATTAGAACT
Source organism: Calendula officinalis (assembly GCA_963853835.1). Lineage (NCBI taxonomy): Eukaryota > Viridiplantae > Streptophyta > Magnoliopsida > Asterales > Asteraceae > Calendula > Calendula officinalis. The sequence continues at coordinate 102,193,888 of OY970820.1, forward strand.
TTGTGTTCTTTTTTTCGAGGTATAATAATGCGGTAGATGTTCAAAGTCATAGACTTGAAGGGTATTTTCGTCTTTTTGGTTTTTTTGCAGGTTCGTTATGTTATCAACAATTATAACATGTCTCTCATTGAAGGTCTGCCCGATTCGGTTGCAATTAGATGTCTAGCCCGTGTCCCGTTTTACCAATTTCCAAAACTCGAAACCGTTTGTCGATTATGGCAAGAAGCAGTTCACAGTACCGAGTTTTACAAATCCCGTGAAGAAGTCAACTCAAGTGAACGTCTTTTATGCGTATGCGCGTTTGACCCGGAAAACATCTGGCAGCTCCATGACCCGACCCGTGACATTTGGATCACTCTCCCGATACTCCCTTCAAAAGTCCGAAATTTGGCCCATTTCGGGGTGGTATCAACCGCGGGTAAGTTGTTTGTCTTAGGTGGCGGTAGTGACGCGGTTGACCCGTTGACCGGCGACCAAGACGGGAGCTTTGCGACAAACGAGGTTTGGGCTTATGACCCGATTGTCCGTGAGTGGGCCCCGCGGGCCCGTATGGTGGTCCCGCGGGCCATGTTTGCGTGTTGTGTGATAAACGGGAAGATATTAGTAGCGGGCGGTTTCACAACTTGTAGAAAATCGATCCCGAAAGCCGAAATATACGACCCCGAGAAAGACGTGTGGGTCCCGATTCCCGATTTGCACCACACCCATAATTCCGCGTGTTCCGGGTTGGTTATCGGGGGTCAGGTGCACGTGGTCCACAAGGGTTTGACCACGGTCCAAGTGTTGACCGAATCCGGGTGGCGGGTTCACGAGCATTCGTGGGCCCATGGTCAGATGACCGTGGTGAACGGGTCGTTATATGTCATGAGTCACGGGCTTATATACAAACAAGAAAACAAATCAAGAAAAGTGGTGGCTTCGGCTTCCGAATTCAAGAAACGAATCGGGTTTGCTATGATGGGTTTTCGGGATGATATATATGTAATCGGTGGTGTAATCGGGCCCGAAGGGTGGAATTGGGATATTAAAAAGATGTCGGATGTTGATGTTTTGGCACTCGGGAACGAGAGGCCCGTTTGGCAAAAAGCCGCTTCCATGACCCGATGTCGCGGAACAATTCTTGGGTGTGCCGAGTTGAGAATTTAGGTGCTTTTTTTAATTCGGGTTTTAGTTGTTTGTTATTGTCTTTGAATAGTGACGTTGTTTTTACATTATATTTTGGTTGATTAACTTCTATCTAGATCTATAAAACAATAAATTAAATGATGTTTTTGTTAATCCATTAATGATAAACTATTGTGATTTACATATCTTGAGTTTGAATAGTTCACTTTGGGTTGTATTTCTTCTCTAACTAGTTGCATTTTAATGAAATCAAAAAGCTTAGGTAAAATGTAAATGGGAAAAAACCTCCTGAAGTGTATTATTTTAGATAATATAGGTTTTGTAATCATATTTAACATGCTAGATATGGAAGTAGTAATTTTGACACAAAAATAAACATGTTATGTTAAGGTTATGTTTAAATAGGTTTGGGCTATAAATGGGTTGACCAGTCTAACTAGCTTGATAAAATGGTTGATCTGCCAATCCGTTTACAAGTGTAATAAACTATATAAAAATTATAAATCTAACTCACAAATTATAATTCAATTACGACCTATTTAATGGTTCAACCTGCCAAACCCTTAACGCCTTAACCCATCTAATGATTTAACCCGATTAGCTAAATGATTAGTGTTTGGATTAGGTGACATCAACGTTATATGTAGGGGTGAGCTCGGTCCAAAAACCGAACCGAACCGAACCGAAATCGATAACGAGGAATTTTCAAAACCGCAAACGGAACCGATAACATGTTATTGGTATTGGTTCGATTCGGTTCCGGTCCGGTTCGGTTTCGGTTCGGGTTTTTAGGCCAAATGTTCATCTTTTTCCGAAAACTGAACCGAACCGAAACCGAAAATGATGGATTTTCAAAATCGAAACCGAACCGATAGCATGTTATCGGTTTCGGTTCGGTTCAGTTTCGGTCGGTTTTCGGTTCGGTTCGGTTTTTTCGGTCAAAATGCTCACCCCTAGTTATATGGGTCATGTTTGGGTTAGATGATGCAACCCGATTAGCTAAATGTGTAGTGTTTGGATTAGGTGACATCAATACTCTAACCCGATTCCCATAATTATCCAAAAAAGAAAATAAAAATTGTGGAGAAAAAGTCTTTGTGTTGGACCAGCTCGGCCCACTACAAAAAAGTTAAAAACGTCGACGTTTTACCTAACTCTTTATCCTTTCATTTTGCCATGTCTACTAGCTATTAAGTCGTAAGACCAAACCAAACCATTCAACTTGGTCCATGGTTTAAGTCAACGGGTTGTTGTACAACTTTTGTGTTATATCGTTCCATTGTTTTGGGATTCTTTTTCTCATTTTGTATACGTTTGTAACTGTTAATCGGATATTTTGTTTATAGCAGAAACTTGAAAACATCATACTGGAGATTTGAGTTGCATCAAAAGTCAAACCTAAGAGCAATACGTATCTTGAGAGGTCAACAAAAAGATTGTTATTGTCAGGATCGATTAACTATAGAGAAGTTAATAAACACCTTTAGATCTAATTGAATATAGAAGTTGCAGCGGATCAACACTATATCAATGTAATTAAGAACAATGAACTGTAAATAATATGCGAAAGTTAAAGAACACAGTTTCACAAAAAGCTTCAATGTATATTATTGAGTTAACAATACACACGTACGTTTACAATTCGTAAGGAACTATTTATAATAGTCCTTGAAGCTAAACTATTTACCCTAGTTATTCTAGGACTTGATTTACATCGAATAATAAAAATATACATTGATTTACATTCTATAACTATCTATACGAAGATCTCGGACTTGATATGTTCCATAAACGCGTTATCAGTAGTAAAACTAATCACCAGTAGTAAGTTTGCAACATCAGTAGTAAGTAAGGTGATCAGTAGTAAGTCCAGATACATCGTCAGTAGTAACTACTAATGATCAGTAGTATCTTCAATATGCCTTGATCAGTAGTAACTAAGTTATAGTCTTCACCAGTATCAACTTCATCAGTAATAAGTAATTCTGCCCCATCAGTACTAAGCATGATCAGTACTAACTGCAGCATCAGTATCAAGTTGATCTGTGTTTTGTTCTAACAATCTCCCCCTAAACTTATTGATTATCTTGTTAATCAATTTAGTTTCTTTTGTTCTTCCTCTTCTTTTCTTCTTCTTTCTAGGGTTCTTTGATTTTGAGCATTTCTTTGAGCTATGATGTACTTGCTGTTTCTTTTTGTAAAATAATTCAGTTTGTTCTGAAACATTACTTCATCATATGGCTTCATTATAGTATTTGTGAATATCTGATACATTGTCTTCTCAGAGTGTGGATATTCCTTTTCATACAAGTACAGCTCACATACTTTGTTAGATTTTTCAAAGAAGTACATTTGAGCAGTTGGAATAACATTCCAATGATAAACATTTCCTTCACTGGTAAATTGTTCTGGATAGTTGTCTGGATAGAATGCAGCATCTATCATAGTTGTTAAGTATCCAGCTCCAGATTCTTTCCATGATTTCTTTCTCATTCTTGGTTTTCCAATGATCAGTAGTTTAATAACATCACTTCTTGAACAGGACATGATCAATGGTAACCATCCAGTGAATCTCTGTACAACTTTGTCTTCCCTTATGATCTCTATCACATTATTATTCAAAATTCTCCAGTTTATGATAGGATTATTTTGTAAGGGAGCAACTGGTAGATCAAGAACTGGAATTACTTGCTCTGTTTTTGACTTCTTTTGAGCACTTTGTTCTTGAGAGACCATCTTTCTTTTCTTTGTTGATGGCTCACCAGTAGTTGAGATACTATCCTTCTTGAATAAACTTGGACTAATTGGGATTAAAGTTTTGATTGGACTTAAGGCTTTGGATTTCTTTTCTTCTTTTGCTTCTTGTTCAGCCAAGTCTTTCTTCTTTGCAGTGCAGTATTTTTCAATTATAGTGATCATCTTCATTCTTCCAAAAGATTTTACACTTTGCCCTTTTGTCTTTAGAAAGTCTATCATAAGAGTCTTTTGTTCAAATATATCATCTGGTAAATCACCTTTTGTTCTTTTGCATTCTGCTACAAGATCTTCAAGACAGTTTAGATGTTCTTCTTCTACTTTTCTAAGCCTTTTGAATTCTGCTTCTTGGGCTTCTATCTGAACATCTTTAATTTGAACAGGTGCTTGAACAGGAATTTCTCTTTGATCCTTCTTCTGTTCAAGAGCTTGATATTTAGCTACCTTCTCCAAATATTTCTTTTGCTTCACCTTCCATTTAGACTGTTTATCAGCTCTAACAAGATTTATCTTGTTTACCATGTAATGACCAAGAGCTCTGTTGGGGTAATCTTCATCATATATTTCTTTACCCTTTCTAATATGTGCTGAAGGTGGAGGTGGAATATATTTCATATCAGGCACACCACTGATTATTATAGAAGGAGAAAATAACCTAAGTTCACTTTGTTGAAGTATCTTTGGATGTGGAGGAAGTGAACACTCATCAACCTCAAACCAATTCACATTATCATCAATGTCAGGTATGATAAGTGGTTGAGCAGGTGTAGGTGGTTTGGTGATGATTTCATATCTTTCTCTTTCAATTAATTCTGGTAGTTGTAGTTCTTCCTCTTCAGTAGTGACTAGAGTAGTTACTACTGGTGTTACTTCAGGAGTTACTACTGATAGGGCATCAGTAGTATTTGATGCTTTTAATTCCTCTTCTTCATTTACTACTGCTATAATATCAGTAGTAGAGGTTACTACTGGTATGTCCTTTTCAACTTGTTCTTCCATTGTAGCAGTAGTAACAGGCTCATCTTCAGTAACCATCATTTGTGGGCCTTCATCAACTTCTGTTTCTTTTAAATTTAGGAGAGAAGATGCTGCTGCTGCAATTGATTCATCAATCATAGTTTGTATGTTGTCCTTCTCCCCCTTAGTGAGCTCAACTGGTGGAGCCTCACTATCATCAATCTTTTTCTTCAATTTTCTGATGATTTTGGTTTGTTGATGAAGCCTGTGCTCATATAGTCTCATTCTTTTGTTGATGGTATTGACATGCCTCTTCATTGCAGCCATCATTTTTCCTTGGTTTGTTAAATATTCAAGACAATTTTGTACTTTGGATTCAAGAGAATCCATTTTTTCCGTCAATTGGTTGATTTTAATACTGCCCTCACTCCATCTAGCAAGATCATCGGGCTCACTAACAGGTACATTGGTTTTAAGGTTTTCCTTCCTTTCCATCAATTCCACAGATCTGCCCTCATCACTGCTTGGTGATTCATTGGGTCTTTTAGACATTCTCTTCTTCCTAGAAGAAGCAGAGATGTCCCCCCTTGTGGTTTCTTGGCACCGGGGTCCTTTAAGTAATTCCTCAAAAGAGTCATCACTTAAAGTTGCCGAGGTTTGGGTCTTAGTGATGTTTTCACTATCATGTGCACCCACCTTTGGGGCATCAGTAGTGAAAGCCCTCTCCTCATGTCCTCTCTCCTCCTTGGAGGACAACTCTTTGAGCCTGGGGTGTGACTCGATTTGTCCCCTGGTGTCCTTTAAAGATAATTTCTTTCTTTTATAAATGGTGGAAATGTTTTGGGTTTTGTCTGGTAGGTCTTCCACAGAGTGAAGAGTAGCACTCTGCAGATTTAATTCAAGTTCCTGGGACACATTCAGGACTTCTAACTTAGTGGGTGATTGAGTGGCTATATGGGGTTGTGTTTGGGCTGTATTTGGGGGTGATGGAGTGGGTTGAGGATCAATTTGGGTTATATCTTTGATTGAACCCTCTCCAAGTGGTGTGTGATCTTTGATCATATTAGGAAACAGAGGGGTTTCCTTGCCCGAAAATTTAAATTGTTTTCTCATATTTGAGAAAACTTTCTTGTTCAACTCTGGAATTATAAAAATATTTTTGGGAGTTGAAAGTTTTGTAATTCAATGTTTATGATATGTTGGAGAAATCTGGGATACATTAAAAATTTTGAAGAGTTAAGATTTCCCAACATACCTTCAAAAATCATGTTAGAAAAATTGAATACTTGGTCTGTGCATAGACAGACAACAGCAGATGCTATTGCCTTGTTAAACTCATTCCAAGTACTTCTTTTTGGAGAAATTCAATGCTGAATAGTATGGACAAGAAATTTTCATTGTGGGGAGAGAAGACCTTTTTGAAAAGTTACTATGTTTAGTCTTCCCTCATATCCCATTTTGTTTAAAATTTCAGCAATGAATTCCTTAGGAAGAGTAGTCATACCTGAATCATCGTGTAGTTGTAGATGTTGTCGAATAGATTGTTCTGTGATGGTGATCGTTTTTCCATCCACAGTTGATTTTATCATTGGTAAAGTTGCACCCTCCGTTCTTTCAGCATTGGTCCAGAAATCCACCAAGTGCTGTTGGTATGCCTTCGGTTTCACCGTTAATGCGAATCGTATGTAAGAATTTTTCAAAAAGTTTACGATTGGTCTGAAATCCTTTGTTCCGTCTGGATTGCGTAGAAAGGCACACATGTTGTGGAACTCTGAGTATTTGAGATCGGTTGGAACATTGAGAGATTGTAGAGTTGCCATTTTGTGGAATTTTGTGAAGAACAGACGTGAATTTTGTTATTGACGAAGGGTTTTTGATCGTAAGTTAGGGTTTATCGAGAAGATTTAGCAAATCGAAGTGAGGATAATGCTAAACTAATCGACTGCCGCCTTTTATATCTTTCGATTTAACCTGCAAAACTACTAAAATATCCTTCGAATCATAACATAACGGTTATTTTCATGGGGGTTAGTTTGGTAATTGTGTTTCTGAAAGACCAGTAGTAAATAAGATATCAGTAGTAAAACGTCAGTAGTATCTACTAACATCAGTAGTGACTAAGGATTTTGACATCAGTAGTAACTATTAACACATAAGACCAGTAGTATATGTGAATACCAGTAGTACTGAAATACCAGTAGTATTTGTGTAAACCTAATATACACCAGTAGTAATGAACTACCAGTAGTATTTTGTGCATACACTTTCATAACAGTAATGCAGACCTACCAGTAGTAAAATACTTTAAAAAAAATTTTACAACAAAACTTTACACATGATTTTAAGTGAGATTTTAAGTTATTAAAATCATTCCAATACTGCTAACCAAGAAGTTGAATCTTCCTACATCAAATGCTTTTGTAAAAAGATCTGCTAATTGATCATCAGTATGGATTTTAACTACTTTGATTAATTTCTTTTCATTACAATCTCTTATAAAGTGAAATCTTATTTCAATGTGTTTAGTTTTTGAGTGTTTTACTGGATTATTCACAATACTAATAGCACTTTGATTATCAATAAAAATAGGAGTTTTAAGGATAGAGATACCAAAGTCTAGAAGCTGATTTTGAATCCATAGTACTTGAGCACAGCAAGCAGATGCAGCTACATATTCTGCTTCAGCAGTAGATGTTGATACATTTGTTTGATTCTTACATTGCCATGACACCAGTCTTGATCCAAAGAATTGACATCCACCAGTAGTGGACTTTCTGTCTTGACATTCACCTCCATAGTCACTATCTGTGTAGGCTATGAGTTCAAATGGTGAATCATGTGGATACCATAGACCTAGTGATGGTTTGCCTTTCAAGTATCTGAATATTCTTTTAACAGCCTGCAAGTGTAGTTCTTTGGGTCTTGCTTGATATCTTGCACACACACAAACACTATACATAATGTCAGGTCTTGATGCAGTTAAGTACACCAAAGAGCCTATCATTGATCTATATAAGTGTTCATCTACATCCTCCCCCTCAACATCAGGATGTAGGTGTTTGTGTGTTTCCATTGGTGTACTAGCACTTTTACTGTCTTTCAAGTCAAACTTTTCCAAGATGTCTTTGACATATTTTGATTGATTTATCAAAATACCATCAGTTCTTTGATTGACTTGGAGTCCAAGGAAGAAGTTCATTGGACCCATGGAGCTCATCTTGAATTTAATTTGCATCAGTTCTTCAAATTCTTTGCATAATAAATCATTGGTTGAGCCAAAGATGATATCATCTACATAAATTTGTACCAGTAGTATATCATCTTTGACTTTCTTTGTGAATAAAGTTTTGTCAATGGCTCCTCTTTTAAAGTTGTTCTTCAATAGGTATGATGATAATGTGTCATACCATGCTCTTGGTGCCTGATGAAGGCCATATAGAGCTTTATCTAATTTGAACACATAATCACCATGTTTTGGATCTTCAAAACCTGGAGGTTGGCAAACATAGACCTCTTCTTCAATTTTCCCATATAAGAAAGCACTCTTAACATCCATTTGATAGACTTTGAATTTCTTGAATGAAGCATATGCTAGAAATATTCTTATGGCTTCAATTCTAGCAACAGGAGCATATACTTCATCATAGTCTATTCCTTCTTCTTGAGTGTATCATTGGGCTACAAGTCTGGCTTTATTCTTGATCACTATACCTCTTTCATCTTTCTTGTTTCTGAAGATCCATCTTGTTCCAATGGCTCTTTTTCCTTTGGGTAGAGGTACAAGTGTCCAAACAGCTTGTAATTTAAATTGAAGGAGTTCTTCTTGCATTGCCTCAATCCAGTTTGAGTCCTTCATTGCTTGTTGGATCTTCTTTGGTTCATCCCGAGACAGAAAGCATTCATACATACATTCATTAGCAATTAAACTTATATTACACATATTTGCAGTTAAGCTTTTGTTTAATTTGCTTCTTGTTTGTAGTGGTGAGTTGACATCACTTAGAACAAGGTCTAAAGGATGGTTCTTTTGAGTCCTTGTAGTAGTAGCTTTATCAACCACTATTTGATTTTCAAGATTGGACTCATTTGTCTCAGGTAGTTGTTCTTCTAGAGATCCTTCATTGTCATTGATATTTGGTTCATCATCTTCTTGGTCAGAGTTACTACTGCTATTATCTTCGTTGAGATCAGTAGAGTTGTTGTTGTTACTGGTATCAATAGTATCTTGAGAATCTAGGTTAATGTTGGGACCAGTAGTATTTTGAGTACTATTACTGGTATCAGTAGTATTTGAATTACTACTGTCCTTATTCTCAGAGTTACTACTGGTTCCAGAACTTGAGTTATTACTGACATCAGTATTAACTATTGGAGCAGTATTAACTACAATGTATCTCATTTCCTCTGGACCAGTATTAACTGATGATGTTCCTTCCTTTTGATTGTGACAATTTGAATTACCTACATTAAAATTCATATTAGAATTAAAGGATTTGGTTAGATTGTCTATGTCAAATAGCCAATCCGGACCATTTCCTTGTTCATTAGGTACATTTTCATTAAAGGATACATTGATGCTTTCTTCAATTATCCTTAGTCTTTTGTTGAATACTCTATATGATTTGCTTTGAGTAGAATATCCCACAAAAATTCCATCATCAGCTTTGCAGTCAAATTTACCAATTTGTTCTCTTGTAATTAAAATAGTACAAGGACAACCAAATGATTTTAAGAAACTTATCGAAGGTTTTCTTTTATTGAAAAGTTCATATGGTGTTTTAAAATGTGGCTTCACTATTAATACTCTGTTCTGAACATAACAAGCAGTAATAACAGCTTCTGCCCAAAAAGTAATTGGTAATTTTGAGTCTGCAAGCATTGATCTTGCTGCTTCAATGATGGTTCTATTTCTTCTTTCAGCTACACCATTTTGTTGTGGAGTTCTAGGTGAGCTGTATTGCCTGTCAATACCTTTAAGATCACAAAAGTTAATTAAGTTAGCATTTTTAAATTCTGTGCCATTATCACATCTTATGGCTTTCACTTTTTGATCAGATGTGTTTTCCAGTTTGACAATTAAGTTCTTTATGAGTTCACTTGTTTCATCCTTTGTCCTGAGAAAGAAAACCCATGTATATCTGGAAAAGTCATCAGTAATAACAAGACAATATTGTTTCTTTCCAATACTCATTACATTTGTAGGTCCAAAAAGGTCCATATGTAAGAGCTGTAAAGGAACAGAAATAGAGTTCACAGTTTTGGACTTATGAGAAGTCTTGTGTTGTTTACCTTTTAGGCATGCAACACAGTGATGATCACACATGAATTGTTTTTGAGGTAGTCCAATGACCAGATTTCTTTTTACTAAATTATTCATGTTTTTAAAATTTGTGTGACACATCCTTCTATGCCATAGTTCTGATTCAGTGGTGTTTGCCTTGGATATAAAACAGTTGACCTCATTTGTAGAAATGAGTTCTCCCCCTATATCTAGGCAATACACATTGTTTCTCCTTGGAGTTCTTAAAACAACATATTTTTCATCTAAAATAAAATCAGGAGAAAGAATGATGCACTCAATGTCTGTGAAAAGAATCTTGTTCTTTTTATCACAAACTTGAGACACACTGACAAGATTGTATTTTAGTTCAGCTACATAAAATACATCATCAAAGGTAATTTTGCCATTTGTGACAGTACCTTTACCTGTAATCTTACCTCCTTGGGGATTCTCACCAAATGCCACATATCCTCCATCAAATGACTTGAAATCTTTCAGAATTTGCAGATTTCCAGTCATGTGCCTTGAGCATCCACTATCAATATGCCATGTTCTTGCTTCTTCTGGAATCTGAATGCTCTCAGTTTTGTTGTCAGTAAAGGCCATGAGAGCTTGATTTTGAGCATGCTCTTCTGCTTGGAAGTTCCAGTCATAGCCTTGTCCTTGTTGTGAAACAAGAGCAGTTGATTTTGATCTTTTGTCTGGCTGAGGACATTCTTTTGCAAAGTGACCAAGGTTGTTACAGTTGTAACATTTGACTTTAGCTTTGTCAAATCCTGCTTTGTCACCTTTGTTGAAGTTGAGGCTTGTCCTACCTGTCCTCTTTAAGAATCTTTTTGTCCTTAGGCTCAGCATAGCCATCTGCCATTTAAGATCCATCTCCTCAAGATCATCTGGGTTCAATTGTTCCAAGTCATCACTAATCAATGCAGTATGCACATGACTAGTGAAGAAGGATTCTCTTGCAGCATCCTCAGAATCTGTAGCCTTTCCTGTGAATGTTTCCTGACCTTGACCTGTACTAGAGACAAATGCAGCATTATTAGAAGAAATAGAAGGGGTTCTTTTGGTTTACCTCAGTTTCAAATACTCTGAGATCATTGTAGAGTTCATCCAACTCTTTTTCTTCTAGAGCATCTCTTTGTCTATATACCACTGTATACATGGCCCATTCTTCACTAAGAGATCTTAGGAACTTTATGTTGACATCTTCTTGATCCATCTTAACCCCAACCTGGTTAAGTTCACCAATTAGCTTGTTGAATCTGTCAAACACTTGAGTGAGTGTTTCATTGGGTTTTCCTTTGAAATTTTCAAAGTCTTGTTTAAGAACAGACTTCATGTTCCTCTTAGTGCTCTTGGTCCCAACAAATCTCTTCTCCAGTGCTTCCCATAGTATCTTTGCATCATCATACTCAACAAAGAGATGTTGATAATCGTTAGGAATGGCCAGTAATAGAGTGCTTAGAGTTTTGAGTTCGATGCCCTTGTCCTTCTTTTCCTTCTCACACTTAAATTTGTCTGCCTCAGTTGCAGAGCTGCTTGCTTGACCAGGACCAGTTTTGTTTCCTTCAAGGACAACTTCCCACATAGAATAATCTGTAATAAGCATGTATTGCTTAATACGATTCTTCCACATCCCAAAGTTATTGGGAGTGAGAATGGGGATTTTGTTGGCCTGAGTGCTTTCATTGTTATCCGACATGATTAACAATGTGTGTGTTTTAAAGATTAAAACTTTTTGTTGTTCTTAACAAATAGTAGATCTAGAACCAATAAGCTCTGATACCAATTGTGAAGATCGAATAACTCTTCATAAACATAGATCTTTAGGCTCAAGAATAGTTAGTTCTTGATCTGGAATAAGCATATACAAAACATAAAATTGCGGAATTAGTTGAACATATTTGTATATCTAAACAAGGTTTCATCATCATCTTTATATACAATGATTACTAAAAGCCCCAATTCTACATATAAATATGTAGAACGGTTTTGGTTAACAGGATCAAACGACCTTGAGGCTTAGGTTTTACACACAAAACACGTTAAAACGTGGGTTCTGAGAACATCTAATTCTATACCTCTAGGTTTCTTTATATACTAGAAAACCTAGAGATTTACAAGGAAAAGATAATACTAAATCTTTTAAACTAATAAAGATATACTATATCTTTTACATTTATGATTATCTCCTAAATCTTTATTTGAATTTGAACTTCCATATCTTCATTTAGGTCCTTGTAGTTTAATAGTTTTGACATAATCAAATCTTTAATGAATATTAATAATAATATTCCTAACAAATTGTGAAGATCGAATAAGTCTTCATAAACATAGATCTTTAGGCTCAAGAATAGTTAGTTCTTGATCTGGAATAAGCATATACAAAACATAAAATTGCGGAATTAGTTGAACATATTTGTATATCTAAACAAGGTTTCATCATCATCTTTATATACAATGATTACTAAAAGCCCCAATTCTACATATAAATATGTAGAACGGTTTTGGTTAACAGGATCAAACGACCTTGAGGCTTAGGTTTTACACACAAAACACGTTAAAACGTGGGTTCTGAGAACATCTAATTCTATACCTCTAGGTTTCTTTATATACTAGAAAACCTAGAGATTTACAAGGAAAAGATAATACTAAATCTTTTAAACTAATAAAGATATACTATATCTTTTACATTTATGATTATCTCCTAAATCTTTATTTGAATTTGAACTTCCATATCTTCATTTAGGTCCTTGTAGTTTAATAGTTTTGACATAATCAAATCTTTAATGAATATTAATAATAATATTCCTAACAATCTTCCCCTATTTGATTTGACAAAACTTATAGAATTAGCTAGGAATCTTCAAGTCTCTTCCCCTTTTTGACATAATCAAATCAATAAACTTGAACTTCCCCTTGAATGATCAACACTTTTTCTTCCCCTAAAAGTGTGATATCATTCTTGTGTTCTTCAAGGCTATATTAATTACATTGAAAACCAACTATCTTCTATTTGAAGTTGAAGTAGAAACTCAAACTAAGCATCACATTCCGTCTAAATATAGTAATCAGCAACTTCATATCTTGTATGAGGGACTTGCTTATCTTAGTCTTCAACAGATCTTTTCATTAAGATTCTGTTAAATTGCAGTTACAACAATACATAACATCTTATGTAGTAAGACTTTCCACTTCTTCTTCAAATAAAATATAATCAATTATCTTCTGTAATCAATTGATAAAGATCAAATATGCAACAAATAAAACTTTCCTTTATCTTTATCATGCCTTCAACCTGTGTGTGTGAATAATGTGATTCGTTTCACATTATTATCAGATACGATCAATAAACCGTAGTATGGAATGAACATGGTGTGTGACATGCTTTCCAAAGTATGATGTATCAAAAAAAATCAGTAAAAAAAATTTCTTCAAAATTTTTTTTCGGTCAATACTGTTGAATAATTTATCAGTCAACGCAGCAGTAGTAATATGTATATTACTGATCCTTGGTAAAAATTTCGGTTTGTTACTGATCAGTAGTATTTTTCTTCATTTACTACTGATCAGTAGTATTTAATATGGATCAGTAGTAAACAGCGAAGATCAGTAGTAACCTGTCGAACCAGTAGTACTGATTGAGCATTGGATCAGTAGTAATCGGTACATACTACTGATCGGTAGTAAAGTTGGCATGAAACAGCAATAGTAAAATCAAAATTGGATCAGTAGTAATCTCATATACTACTGATCAGTAGTGTATTGGTGTTGGATCAGTAGTAAATAGAATAGGATCAGTAACAAATGTATTAATTTGAAAAGGATCAGTGATAAAGATGGCAACCTATCCGGCAGAAGGCGGCGCGTGAGAATCTTCAACAAATACCCAAAATCATAAAACAAATTGATTTCTTTAAATGAAGTATTATCATCACCTAACTGTGGGGAACAGTTGGTTGGGATTTCATCATTTGAATCATAGATTCTTCTTCTCACGTGATCCATTAACAGCTCATATGCTTTTTGAATTCTACTTCAAGTTTAAGCTTTATTGAAACTACCTAACTATTTTAGCAAATCTTCAATTCGTATCGATACAGTTTATCACGTGATCCATTTAGGCTTCAAACACAGTTTATCACGTGATCCATTAACAGCCCATTAACAGTTTAAGCTTTATTTTTATTTTTGTATTCTGATCGATCATAACAACATCCGAATCACAACATGCTATTTTACCATTTATTTAGCATTCACCGTTAAGACTTTGATCAACTGTGATTATTGATAGATTCTTGTTTCATTCCAGATCTGAGCCACCGTGCTCTGATACCAATTGTGAAGATCGATTAACTATAGAGAAGTTAATAAACACCTTTAGATCTAATTGAATATAGAAGTTGCAGCGGATCAACACTATATCAATGTAATTAAGAACAATGAACTGTAAATAATATGCGAAAGTATTAAGAACACAGTTTCACAAAAAGCTTCAATGTATATTATTGAGTTAACAATACACACGTACGTTTACAATTCGTAAGGAACTATTTATAATAGTCCTTGAAGCTAAACTATTTACCCTAGTTATTCTAGGACTTGATTTACATCGAATAATAAAAATATACATTGATTTACATTCTATAACTATCTATACGAAGATCTCGGACTTGATATGTTCCATAAACGCGTTATCAGTAGTAAAACTAATCACCAGTAGTAAGTTTGCAACATCAGTAGTAAGTAAGGTGATCAGTAGTAAGTCCAGATACATCGTCAGTAGTAACTACTAATGATCAGTAGTATCTTCAATATGCCTTGATCAGTAGTAACTAAGTTATAGTCTTCACCAGTATCAACTTCATCAGTAATAAGTAATTCTGCCCCATCAGTACTAAGCATGATCAGTACTAACTGCAGCATCAGTATCAAGTTGATCTGTGTTTTGTTCTAACAGTTATCAATTAAAAGACTGTTTATGTCTTCAAATGGATTATGTTAATAGGTGTCGAACGGTTTTTATATTTGGTTTGTTTACCGGATAAAAGTTAATAAAACTAGTTTTTTTTATAAAGAAACGGATTGTTTCTTTATAATTTAAAAGGGTAGTCCCGTTATAAGAGCTACTCGGAGTGGCCGAGTTTATACTTGTGTTTTGCAGACCTAAATGTTTCTATGTCCGTTTTCAAACATTGCTCTGGCAATCTGGTAAATATTTACCCATGGAGGGATCGAACTCGTGACATTTATTAAGTCATTCGGGAGCCCTTATCAATAGTTCACCATCAGATAATTTATTTTCTTATTTGTAAATGTTTATTAGAAACTTCATTTTGAAAATTTTCATTTTTCAACATTTAGGAGTATATTTTTATATACGACATTTTTCATTAGCACCCATTAATCGTTTTATCATTCAATTTTTGTCACATACGTCATGGTCATCTGCAATAACATTATTATATGGAGTCCTTGAATGATAAGGTATTGAACTATTGAATTGTGAGATGTATCATAGATTATTACGAATGATAAATAGTTACAAGGTTTAGCATATGTAAATTACATGTTGCAATAGTTATTATACCATCTGAGATTATCGTCTAACTGTAAAGGGCGTTTGGTTCGCTGGAATCCTTGAGAATTTAAAGGAATTGGAATCCAATTCCTATGGATTCCTATGTTTGGTTGGACGGAATTGGAATCCTTAGTGGGAAAACATTCCATCAAACAAAGGAATTTGAATTTCATCCAAAGATGGAATGTGTAAATTACCATATTACCCTTAAACATCTTTGAACCTTAAACCAACCACCACCGCCATTGGCAATCGCCGCCGCCGCCCACCGACAACCATCACCACCGTTACCGCCACCCACCACCACCCGCCAGCACCACCGCCACCCACCACCACCCACCACTACCGTTGTCGCCCCCACCACCAGCCGCCACCACCACCACCTTCACCACCTCCCCACCACCAGCCACCACCACCGCCACCATCGTTACCACACCCCCACCACTACCATCACCCATCGCCTCCACCAATACCATTGTCGCCGCCGCCACCCACCCACCACCACCGCTACGACCACCCGCCACCGCCTCCACCACCCACTCACCCACCACCGCCACCCACCGCCTCCACCATTTCCGTTGTCGCCACCACCACCACTGCCACCTACACGAATAAGGGCAAATTCGTCTTTTTACAAAATTCCAATTCCATTTCCTGGCAACCAAATATAATGTTGAATTGAATTACAATTTCATTTCCTGCCAACCAAACAAAGTATGGAATTGGAATCCAATTCCTGACAATTCCAATTCATTCCTAGATTCCAATTCCATCAGAAACATTTCAGCGAACCAAACGCCCCCCTAAGGGAGTTCCATATAATTTCTTAAAAGTCATAAGTTCGACTCTTCCGTAAATATTTATCTTAGTCAATGAAATAGTTGAATCGTGTATATTACGAGCAAAGCTCACCACCTCATAGTTACTATTTAATATTGTATAATTGACACATTTGAGTTCGTTTTTAAACACATTTTGACTCGTCTTGAATCGGATATATTTATTGAAGTGTTAAAAAGTAGAATTGGGTAAAAATGCCAACACTAGAAATTTTTTTAGTAAATATTAAATTATTCTTAACATGAACAAGTATTAGATTAGACAATCTCGTTTTAGTATTTGAGTGGGCTCAATGAATAGATAACGGTCACTATAATGTGTTTTATTAAGATATAAACTTACAATATGAGAACAAGTTGCTATTATAATAATTGTAAGTTATCCCCAATATTGGTTTATTTTATGAGG
The DNA here is from genome assembly GCA_963853835.1 of Calendula officinalis. Taxonomy (NCBI): domain Eukaryota; kingdom Viridiplantae; phylum Streptophyta; class Magnoliopsida; order Asterales; family Asteraceae; genus Calendula; species Calendula officinalis. The sequence goes on from OY970820.1 coordinate 102,210,837, forward strand.
CTAGTGTTTTAAATTTTCAAAAAAAACATCAGCAAATTGTTTAAATTTACAGGAACTTTGTTGTAAAATGATTCACATGTTTAAACAATTATTATGTTAATAGTGTCATCCAACAAAAAATTAATATTAAAATAACATTTGTACCTAAAAATTAGCAGTTACATATAGATTAACAATAATATAAATAAACTATTTCATACGTGCATTTTCCAAGCGAGTTGTAACTAACTGTCCAAGCCGATCCATTAGTATTTGAATTCAAATCCGATCCAATCCAATCCGCAAAATTTAGAAAACAACAACATCTACTGATGTAAATAACTTGTTTCAAGGATAACAAAGTGCTTGACTAAAATAAAGCTTTTCTCGAGATAGATTTGATGCTTAGTTATGTAATTTAGCCAAAGAGGATGATTCGTACATGATATTTTGTGATTTATACACCTAAATTTGCATGATTGGATGTGATTTTAATGATTTTCCATTTTCTTTTCCTTCTATTTTTTATTCTATTATTTCTTCAGAATATCGGGAGTGAAACAACATTAATTTAGTTGTTATCTAACATAAATAACGATTTTATATTAATCCTTAAACAAATCAAATAATTAAGCCTTAAAATGTGTTCTTAACTATTTTGTTGAAATGTTAATAATTGATTAGATGTATTAGTTAACATCGGGATCTGCAATGGTTTATGGCATTCGGCTTGATCTTATCCTAAACCTACAAATATGCTACGAGACAAAATGTTTTTATAAAGGTTGATGCTACATTTATTTTTACTTTCATTTTTGTTCGGGTTAATTTTTCGGGCTTCCCCTTTATCCCGTTGATTGTATTCTATACTCTTCGATTTATTTTAGAGAGATAATTATTTTTATAACCTTGTAAAACTCACAAATTATTTTTATATTCTTCTCAAATTCACAAATAATCTCTATATCCTTCTAAACTTTATAATTGTCTTCATATCCTTCTAAATCTTTAAAATTTTATTTATGTCCAAAAACCTATTTTAATATTTGTTATATCATTAAAATATCAATAATTATCAAATAAGTTTATAATATATTTGTTGATTGTGTATTATAATTCATGTTTATTTGCCTGTATTATTGATATTATTACGATTTAAAAAATAATAAAATAGGTTTTGGACATAAAAAAGAGTTTTAAAGATTTGGAAGGATATAGAGGTAATTATAAAGTTTAGAAGGATAAAGAAATAATTTATGAATTTAAGAAGGATATACAAATAATTAATGAATTTTACGAGGATAGAAAAATAAATATCCCTATTTTGGAAAAGGTATACTACCTCCGTATTAAAATAAGTGATACACTTCTTAAAACATGAGTTTTAAGGCAAAAGATTATAAAATAGTTTAAAATAGATTAAAGTAGATAGTTATTGGGCCTCATTTCTTTTGAATAAAGTGATATTAATAATGTTTAAAAGTAAAAGTAGGGATAAAAGGGTAATTTCATTTTATAAAAGTCAATAGTTAGTGGAGAAATGATCCCACTTTTTTACCAAATAAGTTAAGTTTTGGAAGTATATCATTTATTTTGTTCCACCCCTAAATAGAAAGTGTATCACTTATTTTGATACGGGGTAGTATTATTTTCTGTTAAATCTTCATATTTAATCCTTTTATCAATAAAATAATTAAAATTCACTAATTATCTTTTTTATTCCTATCATTTAATTTGGTCTGATATATTAATTAAATGAGTATAAAAATAAAGATTTTGGACATTATTAATTAAACTTATTTAAAAAGTTTTTAAACTTATTAGCTTAAGCTTAAAAAATCAAATTCATTATTTATTTATTAAGCTAATAAACTTATAAATTATTTAAATGACGTTCTCCAAACATGCTCTTAGTGGGCAAGGTGTAATGGTGGTGCCCCTGCCAAAGGCCACATAAGCCTCAAATAGCGCGCCATCACACCGTAAGTAGTGTGAGTGGCCGGCCACCCAAGCCAGTGTAATGACGAAACTGGTGTGAGTTGGGGGTTTCGAAGTATTTTTTTAAGTTTAGTAATGGTAGAGTAGATTATTTTAGGTTTTGAATATAAAATGTGAAATATGATGTGACGATGAGGTGATGCAGAAATGACGATTTTGCTTTCTTTATTTTAGTGCAATTTTCAACCTATCAGAAAATGACAATTAAATAAAATATCTCTTGAGGCTTGTCTCTTGTGTACGTAAGAGCATCTCCAATGGTAGTTTTTTTTAAGCTTATTACTATTACAATAAGTCTTTGAAAGACTTTTTACCATTGGAATACCTAGCTTTTTGAAAAGCTTATTGCAAAGACTTATTCTCTACTAAGCTTTTAACCATCTTTTAATGTTTGTCTTTTTTAATCCCCCATGTATAATAATATTTCATTTTAAACCTTAGATATGTTATATATAAATTCTTTATAATATTTTTATTAGTTAATAAATAAATTATATAATATCTAATGCTAATTATTACAATATTTATGTATGAAAATATTTTAAAAAATATTGTATTTAGTAAGATTTCAAAAAATTGTCAAATTATATATAGGGGTATTTATAAAATATTTGAGATAGATTAAGCTAAATTAGAAATTTTGTAAAAGAAAAAGCTTTTTAGAAAGGTTAATCATTGGAGATATTATTAAGGAAATAATTTTTTGGTTAGTGAAATATTGATGTGGTAAAAGTAATAAACTTTTAAGAGGTTAACCATTGCGAATGTTCTAAGCAGGAAGTACGAAGTATATGAAATCATCATATTTCTCTTATTCGCCCAAAATCATTGAACAACTAATTTTAATGTATAACATAATCATTATAACTAAATGATAGATTTTTAGATATAAACATACAACAAACATGATTAATAACTTTTTATCTGATAAAATATACTTTTATTAAACAGTGTGGTATTTGCTGCTTCTTCTTTTTTTTTTTTTAAGAACATCTTGCAAAGATTATGTGAAAATGTTAAATAGTTACCTTTTAAATAGTTACCCTTTGTCGTTTTCTTCTTAATATTGTTATATTTCGATACCCTTTGTTAAAAGGTGTTTTTATACTGTTATTCTAGGCTTGTGGAGTTTTCCTTGACATATACAAAATCTAATTTTTACCTTGATTATTTTCATATTTTTTTTCCTAAGCTACTGATACATATGTAATTAGAAAACGAATTAAACACGTTAATTCTTTGTCAAAGAGTTAATTAAAATATAAAATAAATAACATTGATATTTATTATTTGTACTTCCTCCGATTTAAAATAAGTGATACACTTTTCATATTTGGGTATATCAAAATAAGTGATACATTTTGAAAACTTATCTTATTTGGTAAAAAGTGATGGGACACATACCCACTAACTATCTACTTTAATAAAGTAAATGACATATTTACCCTTACTTTTACTTTTAAACATAATTAACATCACTTTATTCAAATTTTGTGGGGCACATTCTCCACTAATCATCCAATTAATCTAATTTAATTATTATTATCATATTTTGCCTCAAAAACCGTGAAACCAATAATGTATCACTTATTTTAAATCGGAGGAAGTATTTATTTATTTTATTACTCACTTAGTTAAAAGGGTTTCTCTAACATATGCCCCCTAGGTACATGTTAAAGTGCATTAACTAACATTAACATTTCATTATAACTTAAAAATTTATTTAATACACATTTTAAAAATGTAAATCATGAAGTTCATTAATGTATAATAAGATTTTTTTTAGGAAACTTTAATTGAATTAATGCACACTAATATATGCCTAAGGGAACATATTAGAAAAAGCATCGCTAACAATATTGACACCATTTCTATAAATATAAATACATGACACTAAACTCCTCATACACACGTTTCTCTCTCTTCCTTATCTTTGTTTTTAAAAGCCCCAATCCATGACAACCAAATAAAAATCCATATTTTCTCTCTTTCTTTTTTTGATGTTCATCCTGTCGCCATTTTCAAAGAAAAAAAAGATTAAATGGGAAGATTGAATCTCAGGAAATCTAATTTCAATTTTGTTACTAATACTTGGGTTTTAATCCGAATCACTTCCTGTTTTTCTTGAAAAAAATTATTCCTTTTCCATCTTTTGAAGCTCAAACTCTTGAATTTGTGAAAAAATTACGATTTTGGTAGTGATGTTGAGGAACAGATCAAGAGCTGTAACTAAGCAATCACCGATCATGGCGGATCACCAAACTTCATCTCTTTCATCCCCAAATACCCAAAACCCGACCCGATCCATTTCATCTTTTCTTAGCTCACCAAGGTTCTTCAATGGCTTCTTCTCGCCTAAAAATCTCTCACCAACTTCAATTCTTGACACCAACAAACAATTCTGTAATTTCGCAGCTAACCCATTTCGATTCAGCAAAAACCCAGAAAATCCCAGAAAGCTTTTTACAAAATTCAAACACCAAAACGAGAATTTTGATTCTGAAGGAATTGCTCTTGCTATTGTTCTTGTTCAAGAAAACCATAACAATGGCAATATTTGTAAACCAAATAAGTTAAAGATTCAAATCCCATCACTTGAACCGTTTCCAAACGGTTCACCCGATTCACCCGGTGATTTTGGGATCAAGACCCGGAATTCTCAGTTTTCGGGTGGTCCGACTCCAACCGGATCCGGATTCGGATCTCCTAAATTTTGTACTGGTCCTTTGTCTTTGAGGGAGATGGAGCTCTCAGAAGAGTACACCCGTGTGATCTCTCATGGGCCTAACCCGAAAACGACCCATATTTATGATAATTGTGTTGTGGAGAGCTGCTGTGGTATTCGGGTCGGGTCATTTGGTTCAGAACTGCCATTGGAGAGTATTGTAAGCTTTTGTCATACTTGCAAGAAGAATCTTGGTGAAGGCAGTGATATTTTCATGTACAGGTTAATAATCTAATCCCAATTTTGAATTTTACTTATAATTAATTAAAATATATAAAAAAAAAATACTTCCTCCGATTCAAAATAAGTGATACACTTTGAATTTCACGGATTTTGAGGCAAAAATTTATAATGATGGTTAAATTAGATTAATTGGATGGTTAGTGGTAAATGGGTCCCACACTTTTTGAATAAAATGGAATTAATGATGTTTAAAAGTAAAAGTAAGGGTAAAAGAGTCTTTTCACTTTGTTAAAGTTGATAGTTAGTGGGTGTTGGTCCCATTATTTTTTGCCAAATAAGGTAATTTTTCAAAATGTATCATTTATTTTGATACACCCAAAAAAAGAAAGTGTATCACTTATTTTGAATAGGAGTAAGTAATTATTTAACTTTTTTTTAGGGGTGAGAAAGCTTTTTGCAGTGAAGAATGTAGATGTCAAGAAATGATTTTGGATGGATTGATGAATTCATACTAATTATGTCATATGACTATTTTGCCCTTGCACACCCCACTCATACAACCCTACCTTCATAAATTCCAAATTTGATAAGGGTTTGTTTTGACCATGATCAGAGAGATATTTCAATCCAAGTTAAATAAATTTATTTTCATTTTTGTTTGTTTGTAAAAGGTAGTGTTAGAAGTAGGTAATGATTTTTGTTTTTGTTTTGTTAATTTTATGTTTTTTATTTATTTATTTCTACCAATTCCAATATACTCTTCTCTTTTAGTGAGAAGAGAGAGAAATACATATTGTAGAAAAATAAATTAATTAAAATAAATAAAAGGTGTCATGATGTTAAAAGTGGCTTTTTTTGACATGTTATGATTGTCCTTTTGATGCTTTTGTCTTTACTTTACCTTTTACATGACAAATTGATCCCATTTTTCAATCATTGTTAACTTCCCGTTAAAACATAAATTTATTTATTTTATATAACAAGAAAAATAATACTGTCATTTTAAAATAGTAGTATAAAAAAGGTAAAATACATACATTAACTTGGAGGTATAAAGAATGTTTATAACTTATAAGAAGATTTTTTGGCAAAAGTGCTAACAATAGTATATGAGCGTATGTGCGATATGTGAACCCTTATAGAAAACATACACAACTAAATAAATACGAGAATGAACATGAGCACTGAATGTGTGTGTCTTGCGAGAGTATTGTAAGTGTAGAAAACGTGTAAATATATGTATATATATATATATATATATATATATATACATACGTAATAATATGTATCAATCAAGAAATTTAGTTCTATCATGTTAACAAAAATTTGGAAAGAAAAAACTTAAGACTCCAAAAATACTTAAGCTAAATACAAAAAATAAAACATAAACCTAAAGTGCAACTTAACTAAATAACACAAAAATGATTCCAAAGTACTATAGTTAAAGTAGCCCGTTAAAGTACAATGCTTTTAGTCAATTATCTTTTACATGGAGTAAGACAATTTTGCTATATTAAGGCCTCTCCCAACCCTTACCCATCACTAAATCCATCACTAACGTCACGTCATCACATCCTTACTGACACGCTACTGACACGGTCGTGCCAACCCTACCCATCACTAACCCATCACTAAACTCATCATTTCCACATCATCATTTCCACATCATCATTTTTTATTAATAAAATAATTATAAAATAAATATATTACATTAGTTTAAAAATACATTGTTTAAATTAAATAAAAATAATAGTAAATTAAAAAAATATTACATTTATTAAAATTTAAAGAACAAAAAAAAGTATTTTTGAAAAAAGTTATATATTTTTATTATTAAAACAAATATATATAAAAAATATAAATTAAAAAAAATAAATTAAAAAAAAGAGAAAAAGAAAAGATTTTTATTAAAATGTACAAGTGATAATGCATGTGGTACAAGTCCCACCCCCCTCCCCTTCCTCTTCCTCTTTCTCTCTCTTCCGGCTCTCTCTCTCCTCACGACGCCTCCGCCCTACGTCCTCCTGCGGACGAGTTCGCACGACGCCGGCTACCGACGCCGGCGTGCCAACGCTACGACGCCATGACGGCCCCCGATGCGTCCCCGACGGCCCCCGTTGGCACGGGTCTAATAAAGCTAGATGTTTATTCACCACAAAGAACATGACTATGTTACACGCATATATAGAGATAGAGATAAGAGATATGGGATATTTCTGGCATCAATTTATTAAAGTTTTTAAGAGTTTAAAGATCTTAATTTTAAAAAATAAAGGTATTATTAGAATAACATTTTTGTTTTGATGTTATAATTTTTAGGATAAACTATAAAGAATATTTCTCAAAAAAAAAAAAAACGACTTGAATAGGATTTTAAAAATAAATGGAGATTTTAAAATGAAAAAAGTTACCATATCACCTTAAATATCACTTTCTTATTCAATTTAGGTCTCACTATGTTATTTTATGATTTTACGTTATTTTACACCTAAAGCTCCAAGTCCCAACTATTTTATCACATATAATTATATAAATAAAAATTTCAGCTACAAACTCTAATTTTTAGTTAGTTTTGTCAATCATACCCAAATGTATTTTTATCTAGGTTAGCGATATGAGTTTGTAGTCGACTCCTGTCGAAAATCATATATTTGTATTATTAAGATGTTACTAGTTTTAATAAGAATGAGTGTTATTTATGAAGTCGATCAATATTGAAACAGGTAATAGTTGCATGTCTTTATTAATTTTTATTGTCATAATAAGTTTTTTCTAATTGAAATTATTCATAAAAATTATGTGAGGGATGGTCAAATTGAAATGTCCATGTCAATGGTCACGTGATAATCACATGCTTACGTCTTCCTTTTGTTTTTTCCTTTATCTCCTGCTTAATTATTCGTACAAGTGAAGTGCCACTATCAAAACAATTTAAAAAATTACAGTGTAACATCACATGACTTGTACCAACTCGATATCTTTTTATAACAATATTACAACTATTGGAGCGGTTACATACTTTTTACTTCTCTTGAAAATACTAAGGAATTATTATTAATTATGCTAGATGCCCTAAAGTATTCATAATGGTACAACAACAACGATACATGATAACTTTATATAAGGAGTATGAGAGACATAAAAGTTACAAAAATTAGAGAAATTAGGCGTCCATCTTTTGACTGTTGTCAACTAATCTTTACTGTAAAAGTGTGAGCGAAAGTATATAAAATATGTGCGTATGCCTATAAAAACATACACAAAAAATGTGAGTATGTGTACGAAAAATGTGACATCGGCTACTTTAAGATTAAACTCATGGTTAGTTACGGGTCAATTGGTTAAGTAGCTTATTGAAATGATTGGTCAGTGGTTTAATGAAGATATGGTTGATTTAGAAACTAAAACTGAGAATTGAATGTATGAGTTGTTAAAAGAGTCATGAAATTATTGGTATACAATGTTGGGTTGTGGAATCATATCTCATTTGTACGATTTGATGTCTAATAATCCACATTCCAATCATACATTGGGTGATTAATTAAGATTAATTTTACTTAAATATATAAAACTTGAAATTGAAAGACCAACGCACTAAAAGGTTCTAAAAAGACAATAAAAAGCATACGTACATGAACATCATTTTTTGGTTTTATTTTTTTAAATTAAAGATTTTACCTTTTCAACAAAAGAATATGATCAGATCCAGAAAAAAAACCGAGTTGCATATTTTCTCACTCAAAAATGTTACTTATACTAACAAAAAATAAAAAAATAATAATTTTATTTTAACATTATTCAGAAAAATTTCAGGGGTTATATAGGCAACCCCATGCACTTGGCAATCCGAGCGACAACTCACCCAACTACGAGCTAGAGTTGTGTGAGTTTTAACTAAGAGCTTGTTTATAAAAAAAAAAACTTAAAACTCCCAAAGAACTTCTAGAAACTTTCTAACAAACAATGTTATTCATTAATATCATACAAGCATTCAAAATACTTTAAAAATCACCTATGTATGCATATAGTTTGAATTATATTTATCTGATAATAGATATGCTAGATGAAAAGATAACCTAAATACCGTTTGTTTAGCTTTAACTATGTTCATTGTCCCAATTATTTTTTTAGGGGTCAATGTGACGCTTTAAAAATATATATCTATAAAAAGCAATGTTTTGCATGTCTTCAAGTGTTTTTGAAGCAACCCCATTTCTGGACATGTTTTTGAATGACATAAATGAAAATAATTTGGGAGGCCTCTAATGTGGGTTTTGATACAAGAGTCGTGTTAGAATTTAGGTGTATGTGAGTGATTATAATTTAATTATCATGATGTATTCCATGAATTGTATAAATATCACTTTTAGATCGAAGTATTTCGACCTTATATCTCTAGATATAACGAAATTGTCAATTGGATAATTTAAATAATCACACTTAGATTACAAGGCATGAGAAAACTAAATAATACACAGAAAATTATTATCTTGGTTTCGTTTGGAAGAGATCGATTCAAATACATATATTATAACTGAAAGTTAGTTAAAAACAATTGGGTGGATGAATCACACATGTTGGGAAATAACTATTATGAAGTCTCTCATAACAACTACTAATTTATAAGTTATAATTACCTTAATTTACAGTCAACATTTTTATTCACAACTAGTCAACTATTAATCGGTCTCAACAACATCGAGATTGAGAATATGACGAAGGGTTTTAGCAACAGAATCATCATCATTATAACCTAAATCCATTTCAAAACACGATCGATACTCACTTGTTGGGGAAGTAGGTGCCGATTTCATGATTACGGTCAATAAGTCAACATCGGAAGCTGAAATTGAAAGTAAATTGTGCTTTTTGGTTTAATTGGGGGAAATTAGGTATATGTAATGAACTAGGTGGTGTCAGAGTAATAAAATTAAGGGAAAAGAAATAGGATAAAACGTTATTCAAAATTAGCATCAATTCTAGAGTTGAAAATAAGAAGAAAAAAAATATCGATTTAGAAGAATGACAATGATCACTGTTCTATTGTTGGTTACATTTGGAGGGATTTAGACTTTTAGTGGTCAACAACTCAACATGACAATGAGAGATTAAAGATTAGACTTGATAACCTTTGTGGATATATATAATTACAATTAATAATACATATGAAGATTACATTTTTAGAAAAGCTGACGTGTATTTTCTGTTAATTTAAACTAAAAAACATTAATATAAATATATAATATTGTTGTATTAAGATTGCAATACATCTATAGAGTTGCGTTCAAGGAAGTCCTCCAAAATTATAAAGTCCCAAGGAACAACCTACAACCATTGGATCAGACCTAATCAATACTCAAGACTTGATAAAGGATAATCAAATCGAAATGAAATACGTCCAATCTAGTAATAATTCAACAGATCTTTTCACAAAGTCACTACCTACTGCAATGTTCAGAAAACATGTTCACAGTATTGGAATGCGACATGTTCATCAGATGTGATAGATGTTTACATGAGGGGGAGTCAACTATACACTGCACTCTTTTTCCCTTCGCTAAAGTTTTTTTTCCCACTGAGTTTTCTTTAGCAAAGGTTTTTAATGAGGCAGCACTTCAAAGTTGAACTCTGTTTTGAAAAAGTGTCATCCAAGGGGGAGTGTTATAAAATCTATATAAATATATATGTGGATGGACACATTTTCAATCCTAGCATGAACACATCAAATCCTAGGGTAAACCATTTTCAATGTTTCCAAATCTATCATAAATGTTATTGTCTACTAATTAATGTAGCATGGTAAATCAATAGTAAATTTTGTAGTATAAATACCCCATCATGTAAAGAAGAAAAATGCACCTAAAAAATACACTTTCATAAGTGTTATAAACTCTCTCAATCTTGTTCTTGTTTATAACCTTCAAGTAGTTTGATTAAAGTGCTAATAGGGCCTTAATTAAATTATTAGTCTCGTTGTTAATTATTAAATCACATGTGATTTTATTATATCACATGTGATTTTATTATATCACTTTTGATTTCATTAAAAATCACATGTGATTTTGTTATGTAAAATAGAGTTTTTATTATAAAACAGAGGAGTCTATATACATAACAAAATCACATGTGATTGGAAAGTAAACATCAAGTGCACAAAAATAGTGACATGTACATAGAAACAATAACATGTGACTGTTAAAAAAATTCACAAGTAATTGGAAAGTACGCATCAATTGCACAAAAATGGAACATGTCACTTAGTATTAAATCAATGGTGATGTTGTTCCCAATCACATGTGGTTCTGGTAAGTAAACAAAGTTATTTCATAAAACAGAGGAGTATATACACATAACAAAATCATATGTGATTGGAAAGTAAACATCAAGTGCACAAAAATAGAACATGTTACTTAGTATTACATCACATGTGATTTAATTAACTTTCACTTGTGATTCCGTTAGCAATCACATGTGATTCTGTGAAGTAAAACATAGTTATTTCAACTGGGACTAATGTTTTTGACGCGGATGGTTCATTTCTAATTGATCTTTTAAGCCTCATTTTGATCTTCTTTGACACCTCAGCAGTTTTTGTTTTTGATGGTGATAGAGGTCTTTTTCTACCAATATTAACATTAGTTCGTATCTCACGCAACTTCGATAACATAGTGAATTCATCATCACCACCTATAAAACACAAAGAAGCAAGTTATGACAACTAATAACAATATGAGATAGTTAAATGAAATCACATGTGATTGAACTCACAATCTCACATAACAACTGTAATTTAGCATACTAATCACATGTGATTGAAAGCTATGAATTATTTGACTGTGATTAGGTGAGATACAGAGAACAATCACATGTGATTGAACTCAAATAACATAATAATCAATTAATAAATAACTATCACATGTGATTTAAAAACAGAGTAAACATAAAAATAATAAAACATGTGAACAGTAAAATCACAACTAAAAAACACTAGAAAGCTGAAGATATATAAGAAAATCTGTAAAATCACATGTGATTTAAAAACAGAGTAAACGTAAAAATAATAAACGGCAAATAACATGTGAATACAATAAAATCACAAGTGATTTACAACTAAAAAACACTAGAAAGTTGAAATCTATAATAAAAACAGTAAAATCACATATAAACAAATAAGTTATAAAAAATAATTATAATGGACGATGTTTAAACACCACGAAATAGATAATAATTTCAAACAAACAGTGGATTTAAAAGTATACAGACATAGAATCACATATGATTAACTACTAAAAAACATCTGATGTAAAACTAAACAAATTCAATCACCTATGATTAATTAAATATATATACACAATCACATGTGATTAACTAAAACAAATATGTGATTTAAAACTAAACAGAGACACAATCACAAGTGATTAACCAGGAAAATATGTGTTTGAAAACTAGACAGATTAAAATCACATATGATTTAAAACTAAAAATGTGATTATATGAACAATCTCTTGAGTTTGTTGTTGTTGTTGATAAAACATGGGTTTTCAAAAAACAGGGGAGAATATTTACATAACAATCACATGTGATAGTACTAAATTACATAACTAATGGTAAGACGTAAACACATTATGAATCACAAGTGATTTAAAATTAAACAAATATACAATCAAATCTGATAAGAAAAACAAAACAAACACATATATACAATCACAAGTGATTTAAAACTAAACACATATATACAATCACATGTCATTAACTAAATCACAAAAAACTTAAAAAAACACTACGAATCACATGTGAAGACACTACGAATCACATGTGATTAACTATAAAAACACTAGAAAGCTTACCAAACACATAATAAAAAACAACATATCAACAATCAACACATGAAATCGACGATTATCAAATAGAAACCCTAGAAAAGTTCTAAATATAAGGATTTATGCATAAACAGTTAAAAAACTAATAAGAACAACAACAAAAAGGTTAAAAGTACCAGAATGTTAATCAGAAGAATTTTTGGAAGGAGAAGATATAGAATCGACCATTGTAAATCGCGTAAAAAATGAAAGTATAACAAATCCGATGTTGTAGGAGTGTAGAACAAACGATTTTAGCAAAATATCAGAAGAAATCGGCGATTGATCAGAAAAAGAAGAGGATTTCTTCTTCAATTTCACGATTCGGAAGAGAGAGAGAGTGCAGAGGAAGAAGCGTATAGAGAGGGGGAAGAATGAAGAGTGAAGAAGAAGTTTTGCTTTTAAGTCATGGGTAAAATGCCCATTATACCCCTCCACCCAAAAAATCATTTAAATTTGTGATATAATCTGGACCATTGATCTTGATGATCCAATGGCCAATAATTATCCTTTGGGACTTTATTATTTTAGTGAACCTCCTTGAACAAACCACTACATCTATAATACAGTTTTAATGACTATAGAAATTTGCAAAATAAGCAACTAGCTAAAATAATTATCGTATTATCAAAATACTTTGTCTAACTCATATTTAAGGCATGAAATAAGAAGATTTTATGGGCTCAAACTTATAACTTTTATTTAAAATTATATTTATTTAATGCAAAAAATAAATTCTATTAATAACTAATAAATACATTTATTTATTATGAAAGAAATATTAGAGTTCAACAACTAATACCACTAACCTACAAGACTTTTGATTGTAACATACACTTATTAATTTATTATTTACAAAATTTGTGTATTTGACTTGTTTAAGATTTTTGTTGATCTTGAAATTACAATTTACGAGATAATATGTTTTTTAATTATATAATCATCTGAAAAATACATTTATCCGAACTTACTCACGCCTTCTATTAATCTCAGATGAAAATGATATTAGTATCTTATTTCATATTTCTACTAACTATAAAATTGTTGAGAAATAATATTTATTCCTATATTTTCTTCATAATTAAGTTTGACATATATAATCAACTCATTTTCCCCCCTCATATTATCTATTGATTTCGACATTTTCAATGATCAAATTCGTAAACTCATGAGTAGACATAAATATTAGAAACCAATGTCACTCTCAAAATTATACTTCGTATAATCAACTAATTTTCTTTTCTTTCATATCATTTAATTTTAACACTTATAAATACATAAATAAACACAAATAATAATCATCAACGATATAATCAACTAATTTTTTTCTTTCGTAAATATATAGATAAACATAAATAATAATCATCAATGATATTTTTTCATCTCAAATTAACATAAATTTTGAAATGCGTGTAAAAATCAAACACACACGCACATATAGATACAGGTTTTCTGTACGCATATCCCACGAACACACACCAATCAGTTACCAATCATCAATAATCTCCAAATCCAAATCCATACTGTGATTTCCATCTCCCATTTTCAACAAATTCCCCAATTTTCCATCTTAGGGTTTCGATTTTCCCCCTTTCCAATCGACGAACCATGAAGGTACACCCAGCGCCCAATCGGCGAAACATCACCGTGCGATACGATTTCGGCTCTCAATCAACCACCGCCGGAGTAATTTGCCGTCAAAAAAAACTCCGTCGACTCCCACACATCTTCGCTAAAGTTCTGGAACTACCTTTCTACTCCGACGCCGATGTTTCCATCCTTGAAACATCTGAATCGCTCAAATTCATCGTCGATACCGACGACGACATCGGTACCGATATCGCTGCTCACACAATCGAGATCTATCCCGGCGTTACTAAAATCGTCGTAGGTGGAACTCGAGCTGTTAATAATCGTGTTAATCCGGTAACTGAGCTGGAGCTCGACGTGTGGCGGTTCCGGCTTCCGGCGTCTACGCTGCCGGAGCTTGTGACGGCGTCGTTTAGTGACGGAGAGCTTGTAGTCGTTGTACCGAAAGATGCTAATTTGGATGGAGATCAAGGAGATGTTTGGGTTGAAGGTAATGGAACAGGGCAATTTGTTCTTGTACAGTAATTGATTTATCATTATCAGCTTCTATTATTATGTTGCTTGAATCAAATGTGATGAAATTGCTTATTTCTGTTACTTATGATGAAATCTGCTTCTTCTCTATTTGTTTCTCGAGTATTTCTGTATTAATTCTAGGTTTATTAGGTGCTAATTATCAAAACATACATTAATTTTGGTTCACAGTCCTTCAAAAACTAAAACTTTCTGGATTTGAGTACATAATTAGCTATTATATGTTACTTAAAATTGTAATAGTCACCTTTAATGTTGTGTGATTAACAAATTATAATAATTAAACAGAATTAATACATTATATAAGCCTGAAAGTCCTCATTTGGGTCTTGTTCATGTGTTTCTTGAATGATTAATTGGTAATTTGTGAAAAATTAGGTAAATTGGTTAATTTAGTTCAACTTTTGTTAGTGATCATTAGATATAGGGCACTATCTCTATCTTTCCTCACCACTTTGTTAGATACACACAACCTGTGCCTAACTTTTTGTAACCTTGGCAACAATCTTGCACATGGGGTTTTTGTTACTTTTTGTGTTTAAACTTCAAAATGTTAACTTTTACTTCTTTTAGAACAAACATAGGAGAGAATATTGAGTGTGCTTAGTTGTTTGTGTTCCTACCACCATTGAAATGAACCTAATTTTTAACCGAAATTGGTGTATAAAATGGATGGTGTGGTTGTGGTTGTTCTTTTTGTCATATTGCACCTAAAGATATCAAATGGTTTCTTGTTGGTAATGGTGATAATGGGAAAAAGGCAAGAACTTGTTTGCACATTCATTATCGAGATTAATGCACTATTGTTGTTAGCACTCTTTTTATTTAATTTTATAAAACATCTGGTGATAACCTAGTGATATGAGCATCGAAATGAACTTCTAGAGGTCATGAATTCGATCATTTGCCTATGTAAATATTAGAGTAAATTACACGAATGGTCCCTGTGGTTTACACATTGTTTTGGATTTGGTCCCTAAGTCTCAGTAATTACACTCGTGGTCACTGTAATTTACACTTCGTATTGGTTTTGGTCCTTAATACTATCAGTCGTTAAAATTTGTTGTTAAAATTTTTTAATTGACAATGGTGAGAGTGGGGTAAATTTGTCAATTAAAAAAGTTTAACAGCAAATTTTAACGGCTGTTAGTATTAAGGACCAAAACCAATACGAAGTGTAAACCACAGTGACTACGAGTTTAATTACTGAGACTTAGGGACCAAATCTAAAACAATGTGTAAACCACAGGAACCATTCGTGTAATTTACTCTAAATATTACCAGATGACTAAAACAATCACGACAACGGTTAGGTTGTATATATGACGAGCAAAACTCGGTTATTATACGAGAATACCTTTTTAGAAAATGAAAAAGGGGGAAAAGTTGTGTTTTTGCACCTTGTAATGTGTTGGTTTTTGAGGATTGTGGTGGATCAAATGGTTGTCTTCTATGGCTTTGGTTTTATTCATTCTTTGCATCTTGGTGTAATAAAGTGGGTTTTTCTTTCCTTTATAACACAACACCGGTCATGATTATACGAACATGTCGTGTGATGTGACTTGATACGCAATTGCGACCAAAAAGAGTGGTTTTGTGAGGAAAACTTTTTTGTCGATTTTGATGTGAGTATTGTTGTTACTTATCAATTAAAGTCCATTTGTTTGATTCGGTTTTGAACTAAAATATCCTTGTCCCATTAATCATATATAAGAGCACAAGATGTGGTGGTGTTAAAGCTGAGTTATAGGATTTTTGCCATATAATATTGTTATAATATTAACCATATAAAATAATCATCCATCCTACAATATTGTTTTAACGTTCATTTTGACCCTCGAAAAATACCATCAACCATTCACAATCTATAAAAGTAAATATGAAAAACAGCTTTAACCGAGTGTTAAACTATTGGCACCTGGACTTTTGTGAAATGATCAACGTCCGAAAGTTTCGATAAAAAGGCTTAACATACCTTGAAGAGTAATGGTATTGTTTCCTACTATTTGTTCTTACTTATCTTCATACGCAGCAGATCAAGATATGTGTCAAAATTAAGGGATAATATTAAGATAAATAACTAGTAAATTACACATGTCAATTTTATCAAGTTGATAAGAAGATTAATATAAACATAGGAATAAATATGATTTCTCTACGTTTAATCTCCCAAGATCGTGTCCACCTATGGTAAGGATACTTTGGTGGTAATAAAAAAGCTAAATGATTTATCTTGTAGTGACTCATAGATTAAAATTTTATTTGTGGCGAGCAGTAAAATGATACAAACATAAACTATAGGAATTAACAATATTTTTCTTTGATGTTTACTACGGCTGTCAAATCGTAATATCGTTTCGTGTTTCTGAATAACACGACACGAATTCGTTCAACACGAAAACGACACGACATGAAGTCGTGTTTTATTTTGCTAACACGAACACGACACGATTAAAAAAACGATAAATACGACAAACACAAAATAAATAACAAAAATAACAAATTTTTTACTTATTACATGCTAAAAACACGACAAACACGAAAAAACACGACAAACACGACAAAATCACAACTATCGTGTCAATTTCGTGTTAATCTCTGAACATGAACACGACACGACACGACTTCGTGTTTGTTTTACACAACACTAACACGACAAGAACAAGAATTCAAATTTCAATTTCATCCCAATTTCATTTCGTTTCGTATATTTTTATCGTGTCGTGTCAGGTTTTGACAACCCTAATGTTTACTTGTATAATAGATTGATGAAAATAAAGCGCACTTGAGAAGATAAGATAGTGTTTCTTTAATGATTACTGTTATCCTAAATGGTGACCCATAACCGACCCATTACCCTATCGTAATCATTGGGCCCATCACACATACAATTAGATTTCTGGCCCATTAACCCTCACTATAAATATACATGTTTGTCAACCAAAACGGCGACACAAAGTCGAATTTAAATTTGTTAATTCTTGATTTCGATATTAGGGTTTTACATCAATTCATAATCTAATATAAGTGTTTTTATTACGTATTAAAATTGTGAGCCTACGTAATGAATGCAGTGAGACAATGTCTTTTCATGATTCTCATCCAAAGGACCTTTCTTATTTAATTAAGATTATGACTACGATCATGTATATGCATATAATGTATATGTATATAGTCTGAATCGTGTAACAAAGGTTCTTTGGATGAGAATTGTGAAAAGAAATTGTAGATCTCTAACTTTGGATCATAACTTGACATCTTTAAGGGGTTTACAAACTTGTGAAAATTGAAGTTATAATTTGTAACTTTGCAGAAGATAGTAATAAAAAACTCTTTATTTTTGATATACCTAGCTTTGGGGTTGAGCTCGGTTCAAAAACCGAACCAAAACCGAAAACGATGAATTTTCAAAACCGAAACCGAACCGATAACATGTTATCGTTTTTGGTTCAGTTCGGTTTCGGTCCGGTTTTTTTAGGCAAAATGTGCATCCTTTTCCGAAAACCGAACCGAAACCGAGAACGATGATTTTTCAAAACCGAAACCGAACCAATAACATGTTATCGGTTTCGATTCGGTTTCAGTCCGATTTTTTTAGGCAAAATGTGCATCCTTTTCCGAAAACCGAACCGAAACCGAAAACGATAATTTTTCAAAACCGAAACAATAACGTGTTATCGGTTTCGGTTCGGTTTTTTCGGCCCAAATGCTCACCCCTATCTAGCTTTCCATGATGTTAGCAAGCTTAGAGAATGTTTCACTTTGGAGTTGGGGTGTCAATGACACGAAACCTAAGTTGAGACTGATACGAAAATAATTAGGTTACGGTGACAAACAAGTTTAAGATCAAGTTTAAGATCAGTTTTAGGTCGACTTATCTGACATGTTTATTAAAAGAATTACGTTTGAATTGATAATAATTTGAACAGGTCGACCTACCAAACCGATCAATCAACACCTATAAGAGTGAACATAAGGGCTCGCTAGTGAGGCAACTAAACCACCATTAGTGTGCAATAATCGTGTGTACCTCATGCATGGTAAGTGATACATGCTACACGAGTTTGGTCAGAGTTTGTCACATGCAGTTAGTGTAAGGAACCTATAAACAACCCCAACCAAAACCCGCAACCCGCCACTTAATCATCTAAAACATAAAATTAACAATATACAAAATAGACAAAAACACAACTAAATGCATTATCTCAAATGAGATCCAAAATCTAGCAACAACATCCAAATAACATAAAACTTTAGTAACCATGACATAAAAACTTTAACCCAAAACATCAAAAATTCTGACAATAAAGATTCATGAAAATGTCTAAAACCAAAACATAAATGTAACTTAATTCAGAAACAGATTTCTTATCTCTTTTTGGACACACCAACTGTCTTTCCCCTACGACCAGTGGTTTTGGTGTGCTGTCCACGAACTCTGAGACCCCAATAATGGCGAAGACCACGATGGTTCCTTAAAAAAACAATTAAAACTGTTAATAAGTAAATTGGTCAAAGTTAAAACCTTTAAGTAAATCTATGAATGATTATGGAAATAAAAACTAACCTGATTTTCTTCAAACGTTCAAGATCATCTCTCAATTTCATGTCAAGAGCATTTGAGGTAACTTGTGAGTATTTACCATCCTTGTAATCTTTCTTTCTGTTCAAAAACCAGTCTGGAATTTTGAATTGTCGTGGATTAGCAACAATTGTCATCAGATTATCGATTTCAGCATTTGAAAGCTCTCCAGCTCTGTAAATATATAATCATTAAAACTTTAAATTAAGGCGCTTGTGCTTATTAGCTTATAAGCTTATTGAAATTAATAAGCTTTTGTTAAATAAAGTGTTTGGAAGGACTCGTATAAGATTATCATAAAATGACTAAAAAGAACATTTTTCTAATATGCTAATAACATTCAAATTGATACAATGACAACACTAAAAAATGGTAAAATACCCTAAAAAACTTAAAATCCCTTTGAAAAATGACTTATTTAAAACTCTCCTAATTAGCTTATAAGCCTAAGCTTATATGTTATACCAAACACTAAAAAATGTTTATTTAAGTTAAACTTAAGCTTAAAATCTAAAAAGCTTGCTAAATAAGCCCTCCCAAACACCCTCTGAACTTCTAAATACAACAATTCGATGTTAAAAATCGTCGCTAAAAGTGAGTAATTAAGCGGCGTACAGTTAACATGATTTGATTATATACCTAATCACAAAAGCATTAATTTCTCAATTGAACAGTTATACGATAAACAAATTCTACAACCAGATCTAAAACAAGTGCAAGGAAAAGCGAAACTATAAACAATCAACTAATTACCTCTTGTTCATGTCGACGTCAGCCTTTTTGCAGACGATGTTAGAAAAACGACGACCGATACCTTTAATGGAAGTCATAGCGAACATAATCTTCTGCTTTCCATCAACATTCGTGTTCTGAATACGAAGAATGTGCTGAAAGTCTTCATTTGCGACCAGAGACTGCGTAAATCATCAAATCACAACATCAGAAATGAAAATTAAAAAAAAAAACGATTTATGAACAGCTGAAATTAGTTGAAATGCAGGTGGTGATAGAGATTGAGATTGAGATTTTGAAGGATCTAGAGCTTACCATGATTGCAGTCGGAGTTGCAGGTATTTGGCGGCTGGTGCTCCGAAATGCTCTAATCGCCGAGAAATTGTAAACCCTAATTTTAGTTGAAGGATGCAAAGTTCTTTATATACCGTGTGTTAAATGTTAATTTGGGCCTGCAAATTTTTAATCATTGGGCCATATAACTATTGGGCCTAATGAAGTTATACACATGTCTGAAGAGGCCCGTTATGAGCCAAAGCCCAATAGTAAGCTTGAATGATTTAACAAGCATAGTTCTAGGTTTTGATTATGAGAAATGATATTTAGTCCTACCATTTATACTTACTTATAGGCCTACCCACTTGATAGTATGACATGTGTATTCCACTAATTCTCTCTCCTAATATTATCTCTTGATTTTGACACGTGTCTTCATCTAATGAGTAGTCATATAAGTAGGTCTAAATGGTAGACCTAAATACCATTACTCTTTGATTATTCGCTAGCGTTTTTATCGAGCTTTCCGAGCCTATAAATTCAAGATTTCTTGAGCCGAGTTTGACCGTGTTCGAGTCCTTCATGAACCGAGATTGAGGCGAGATTGAGGCGACATCTTGAAAGCTCGTTGAGCTGTATAAGCTGGGGTAGAATCTAGCCTAACTTAGGGTCTGTTTGATTGAGTATACTATTTCAGACCCAGACTCAAATTTTGGATCTGGTCCGAATCGGCCTGTTTGACAATCTCGATTTTCTCCAGACTAGGTCAGTTTTTAGACCTGGTCGTTAGGAATCCACGTCGAGAACAATAAAGGCTTGGAATCAGTTAACTTCTGACTCAGTTGTTAATTAACTCAGCAATTATCAAATGACCTCTTAGTTGTGACTAGTTAGGCTTGACTATTTCACCATGCTACTTGGAAGATAAATTTGTAGTGTGATGTTTAACCTAACATCAACAATCTTTTTAATTACTTATCATTTGAGAAAAAGTACAATTTTTTTTTTTTTTTGTAAGTTTACTATGTTACTTCTTTTAAAAGATATTTATGCTTATAACAGGCTCTTCGGGTGTGCTCCAGCTTTGCTCATTACATACGCGAAAACAAAAGGTTATACAACGAGTATTTTCCATTTTTCTTAAAAAGATTTAAATTTTTTTACTATTAACATGAAAACCGATATTAATAAACTAAGATTCTGAGATACAACTAATCTAAAGACTCAATTACACAACTATTTATTAGCATCTAATCCCATGAGTAGCTCCCGCCTTTCAATCGCTAAAATTATACTGCAAATTAACCAAATACAATCATTAATAAACCCCAAAATCAACATACTAAAAAAACAGGTAAATGCATCCAATTTAATTTAAAATAATATATATATTAAAAACTGGAATGTGAAATTACCTTAGGATAAAGATTATTTTTGTCGGTATCTCTCTATCTATTAACATTGAAATGGAGTAAAAAACCTGTCAAGATTCTGGATACCATCTCGTTATATGCTAAAAATTCCTACCAACTATATAACTAAATATTAATTTACAAAAAAGAAAAAAAAGAGTTAAATCTACAAAAAGCTGCCCATTTGTCCAGAAGCATCTGCATATTCTGAAAACCGAATTAACCAAATTGCAAATTAATTAATGAAAAAGACATGAACTGCAAACGAAATTTGTATAGTTAGTTAATTAATTACCTTCGGTAAGCAAAGTCAAAGCAGGACCAGGGGTTGACTTTCACATAGTCTGGAATCAGGTTGACCAGCAACATTCTGGTCAACAATGATATGCAGATCGGTCTCAACTACAGTAGGGTGTAAATTCAAGTCAAACATATTTTTCATAACCGATTCGGAAGCCAATGAAGATGAGTTGACTTTGACTTTGACCTCGTCAATACCATCATCATTCTCAACATCTAATTTTAATTCTGGTGATTGGTGGTTCCCGGAAATAACAGAATTGCACTCGGAGTCAACCGAAGTTTGACCATCAGTATCACATGGTAGTGGTAAATTTAGATCACAAATTATATTATCATTTTCAAAATGTGTAATATCTTTCGCGACAGTTGGTTCATCTTGTTGTGGATCATTGATAGTATCTTTCTCGACACTAATTGCATCTGTAAATTCTTCTGATTTTTGACTTTTTTCTGATGACACGGTTTCCACACGCACTTCATCGAAACCTACAAAAAGTCAACACCAGATTTTAAAGTCAACATTTTGTTGCTTTCATGAGTAATATTCAAGAATACCTTGAGATGGATTATGATTGTGAATAAGTGGGTTTTTAAGCATATCAATACCAGGAAACACAATCATACTCGTTGACTTTATTTCCTGTTTCTTTGACTTTTCAAGTGGTGTGAAACCGAAAACTTTGGTCCATGTTTCCAAAAGTTGAGGGATTGCAGGAATTATAAGTTCTTCAACACCAAAACAATAAAGAGCCTGAAATATTTATTAATATTAATATTATTTAGAAAAATAACCATTAAAATAAAATAAAAATAATAATTAAAATACATACGGATTCAATTGCATCGAGAAGCCGACGACACATTCCTTGGCGTCTATACATATGACGGGTTCCAATAAAAGGCATTTCTGCTAACCGATAACCGTGAATTCTGAAACGTGTAATTATTAATTATTAATTAATTAATAAAATTGTGAAGTTAATGAAAATAATTCCTTTAATTAATTAATATATATATATATATATATATATATATATATATATATATATATATATATTAATAAGAAGTAAAAAGATAGTAACCGTATCGATGCTGTTGTGATTAATTCATCACCCTTTTCCAAAACGGCTGTTAAGAAGCCAGAATAATTCAACCGCCTAAAGTTTGACCTGACAAAATAAGTTTCCAAAAAGTATGATTAAGAATTACAAATAATAATATGAGTAAATTACAAAGATGGTCCATGAGGTTTACACCAAATTTCACTAATAGTCCTTGATTTTTTTTACACTGGTAGCCATATTTTTTTAAACCTTTTGCATCTAAGAAAAAGGTGAAAGATTTCCGGAAAAAAGACTACCAATGTTATTTTTAAAAGTAAAGGATCATATATGAAATTTAGGTTAAACCTTAGGGACCATCCTTGTAATTTACTCAACTTTTTTTTTAGTGAAAACGATTTAAGAGGCTATAAATAAACAGTTAATTACTTTATATAAAGGGCTACTTCTAAGTTTTACCTGTTCGTCCCATTTTCTTTTAGCTATTTTTTATTTATTTTACCCATTTGACCCGTTAGCAGTAAAACAAATTAAATCTTACCCACAATTGTATACAACATTATGGATTATATTAATTCCACTTCTTTCATCAATAATTGGGACAAAACATTCATCCATAACAGAAAATGCAACCGCCAATTTTGAATTATTTTCAACTTTTAACTGCCTTTCATGGACAGTTAAATCTTGATTAATATCAGACCGTTGAAGTAAAGTCCATGAAAAACCATCTTCAAGTTCATGTTTGACCCCAAGATATGTTTGAACTCGCTCAAAGACCTGTTAAATATATAAAAATATAATTATAAAATGTGCATATGACTTTTTAAATTAATAGAAAATAACAAAGGTATAGATGCATATACCTTTGTTATTTTCTATTAATTAAAAAGTAAAATAATAATTAATGGTATCTCAACAGCATACAAACCTCTTCACATTTCTTTCCACAAAAAAGTAATTTGTCGAAATCTTTATTTACATCTTCGACTTCTTGTAAGCACGATTGGTGGACTGTTACATTTGGAAAATTGTTAACTATTAATAATAAATAATAATAATAATAATAATAATAGTAATAACTATTTATAAATTAATAAAGGGTAAATTAGGTACATTTTTCCTCACACAAACGACATGTGAGCATTTCTGAGGTAATTGCATCATGAGAGTCTTCCACTTGAGGGGTATTAATGGAAATAACCCCACAAAATTTGCAAGAACAGTAAATGCATTTCCAGTCTCCAGAAGGAAAATTCTACAATAAATATAAACCACTTGAGTGAAATATATTTTATTTTTAGCATTTGACTTGAAAAAAAATGTAATAAATAAATAATAAATAAAAAATACTTTTTTTATAATATTTAACACATTAATTATTCAAAAAAATAAATAAAAAAAGTTATGATCTTGAGTTCTTGACCCGTTACCCAACCCGCCCATTTGTCACGTCTACTACAACAAATTTTAATAAATAAATATTAAATAAATAAATAAATAAGGGATCATAATTACTTGTATCTCAAGGCAACTTTGATGAAAAGTTGAAGGACAACCATCACAACAAATCAAATTCCCACCATCTCCACATATATTACACGTGTCATCATTCGGGTCATCATCTTTAACATCAACAATATTATATTTAATAATATTTAATTCTTCTTTTTTCCAAGAATCCAACAAACAATCCCTAAAACATGTTCCCGATTCCAAATATAAATCATCAAAAATGTTACTAATTTTCCCGCCACAATGACTTGCAAAATCCGACATTCCCATAATTTCATTACAACAACTACAAGAAATCCCATCATTTGTAACCATTCCTTCAAATAACTTTTTTTTCCTTCTCGTTTTCCCGTATTTCACTTTCGAATTGACCAAAATAACCCCTGAATCAATCATCCATGATAAAAGATTCCGTTTTTTAATTACGAAAACGCCATTGTTATCTTTTTTCGACCCGTTTTCTGACCCACGGGCTAAAAGTCGCGGCTTTCTACTCTTGGTGATCTTTTTTGGCCCGTTTTTTTTCTTCTTTTTCAGGGTGACGGTTTTTACGATTTTACCCTTGTTTAAAGTCTTCACCTTTTTGTTTTTCTTTTTCTTATAACCGAGTTCTTTATCAACATGTCTAAAAAGCATACTAATTTCTTCTTCGGGTATCGGTGAATATGCAGAAATCTCATTATTATCAGCATCATTTTCTTCAATTTTCTTTTTTAACATTTTATAAGCTCCGGTTATCGACCAATGAGATCTTTTTTCATTCGGTTCAATATAAACCGCATCTTTATATGATTTAAATTGGCGTTGTCTAAGGTCGATTTTCCAACCAGATTTTAACAGCATATCAGATATTTTATCCCTAATTAACTGTTTAATTTTCTGTCTTTCCAAATGGTCACCAATAACAGCTTTTTCACTATTTTCTTTACCTTTTTTATTTTCTTGGATTTTTTGGAATTTCTGAATTTTGGGGAGTTTTTTAACTTCCTTGCGTTTAACCGTTCTCATTTTAATCACGTGTGTAGCTAGTTTTTTTGCTTCCATTTTAGGGCTTCTTGTACGGCGTTTAAGTTTCTTGAAAACCATATTTTTGAGTCTTTTTTTCTGAACTTTTCCTTTTGACGCCGTTTCTTTCCCTTGAATTTGTACTTTTCTTGGTCTTCCCTTTCTTGGTTTTTCAATCAAGATTCCATCTTTTTTAACCAAGGGCAAAACCATCATTTCACCCTGAACCTTTCGAGGTCTTCCACGGCGCTCTACTTTTATAAAGGGCGAAATTGTAATTTCACCTTGCACTTTTTGAGGTCTTCCACGTGCACATTTTAGTTTTTTCTTCGGTCTCAAGTTTCCATCATTAATTTCATTTTTCACTTTAGGAGGCCTTCCATTTCTTTTTATCCCACTTAAACCACCACTAACCGCCACATCACCGCCACTAGCGGTGGTCAAAGTCAAACTCCTTGACCGCAATACCATCCCGCTAACGTGGACCCCACCACCATTCTCAACTTTCTCCTTTTTAGCTCTTTCATCTCCATTATATTCCCTCTCCACATTTTTCCTTTTCATCCCCCTTTTTTGTTCCAAGGGCATAACAGTAATTTCACCACCAGAAACATTTTTCTTACTCCTTAGACACCTACCGATTCCCTTCGTTCGTGTATTTTTATTTACAACATTAACATTTTCAGTATCATTCACTAATGTTTCCTTATTATCGTCACCATTAACAATTATTGTATCACCAACAAATGCTTCAGATTCTAAATTTTTTTCTGACCCGTTTTCACAGTCTAAATTTGGTGATTTTATTTCTTTATTATAACTGGTTCGGCCCGTTTCACTCAAATTTAAAGAAACCGACCCATTTCCTTCTTCAATTTCAACCCGTTCGACACTTTCCTCAATTTCAATTTTGGGACAAGAAAAAATCGAATCTTTGATAGGATCCGATGCTTCTGATCCCAAAAACAACCCTTTATCATCTGTATTTACAACTTCTTTCATACCAATTTCAACTTTTCCATCACAATTATCAACAAATACCCCAATTTTAGCTTTAGTTGCTCTTTTTTTACCAGGATTTAATTTATCAGAGCTCAATTGTAACCTGGTTTTGGGTTTCCCCCTTTTCAAAACCCTACTTGATCTCAATTCCATCCTGACAACCGAAAAATTAACTAGATTTAGCACCAATAAACTTTTTTAACAAAATTATAATATCTCAATTGTTATAATTCGTAAACATTGAAACTCGATTAGTGCTAAAAATCGATAATTATCGAACCCTAGGGTTACGTGATCATCCTACAGCACCAATGCACTTCCGAATCAAATAACTGAACCACAATTCGATATAATTCAATCAAAAGTTAACACATTCAGTTAACAATTCGAGTAAAATTGACGAATATATACCAAACGAATTACTGGAAATACAATATTCAAATGATAAAGTTAATAGCAAAATTCGAACCAAAAACAGCTCAATTGATCAAATTGTTACCTGATAACCGGATCAATAAGCTCGATTTAACTCCCGATACATGGTGGAAACACAAAAATGCTAAACGTACATGAAAAGGAAACTGATTTGGTGTGTGATTTAGTATAAAGAGAGAGAGTAAATTAAGGGTTTTTAGTGAGAGAAAGAAAGAGTAGGAGATCGGTTTGTGTGTTTCTGTGTTTTGTGGGTTTCATTTTTAGCACTGATTATACTTTTTTTTTTTTTTTGGTACAGTCAGCAACATCTGCAAGAAATATAGGTGAGTTTTGTGATTTATTAATGGGTTAATAGTCTGTTACATTCTGTTAAAAGATCAGATTTTTAGGGTTTTAATTAGATTGTTAACTGGTTTTTATGTGTTGTTTGGTAAAGCTCTTAATGATTCAGTTAAGAGGTCAGTCTCTTAATCGGACCGATTCAGAATGTTTGGTAAGACCTCTTAATCAGCCTCTGAATAAAAAATTCAACATGTTCTGCCTCTTAATCGGACAGAAATCAGGGGAAGTCTGAATCATTCAGACATCTGCATCATTCAGATATGAATCATTCAGATGCTACCAAACATCACATAATCTCCATGAATCAAGAGCGTATTGTAATTTGTAACCATCTTTACCTGATGTTTAATTATCAAGAAACACACAATTTATTTTTATAAAAATATAAACTTTTAAGATTTGAATCTGCGACCTTCATATTATAGCATGTGGCTCTAACCAACTAAACAATTCATGTCATTGTATTGACCACCACCCACCATCAGCCATCCACCAGGACCACCATCATCACCAAACAACCAGCACCACAATTGATATTGCCGCCTTTTATTTTGAAACTGTCTAAAATGTAAAGTGTGTATCTCTTATTGTGATAAAGATGTAGTAACAATTTTAAAAGTATTCCTTTTATATGCAACCTAAAATATAATTACTATATTAGAGTAACTTTTTGACGTTAATTCATTAAGTATTTGAATTTATTTAGTATTGTTTTATTTGATCACTTATGAATCTTTAATTAAGTCGCTGTTTATTTATATTTTTATGTTCTTTTTACAAACCAAATAATATACTTCTAAAACAACGTAGTAGGTTTAATTTTCGTTAGTTGGTGTATTAACAGCCGCCAACCACATGCACACTACACCTATAAAAATTATAACCCAATAATTTTGTTCTAACACCTTTTTAATAGAACTAGATTGCCTACTTAGATATTTAGTACTATCCCATAAACCATTTAGGTGTAACTACTTTTATACAAGCACCGAAATTAAACAATAATTGAGCATCTTAAAAACAATAATTAAGATGCATAACTAAGATGCATTATAAAAAGTCAAAATTAGACAAAAGTAACAAGGCAGAACAACAAACCATCAAAATTAGAAAAATAGTCAAGACAAAAATTACACAAAAGTTCTTGCTATATCAAGCTCTAAAAAACTCGGTTCATCTCAACACGGTTAAATAATAACCGATATTAATCATAGTTTAAAGATGTGATAAAAGTCAAAACCAAGATATTGATGCTAAGATAATTTTGAAAATTGCAACAAAATATCTCAAAGCTTACTTCTTCTTCTTGGCAGCATCTCCAGCCTTGGTCTGGAAAACCAAAAAAAACATATTATTAAACCAATTATTAGAAACACATTTATATTCATAAATTAATATTTGTATTATTTACCTTCTTTACACCTCTGATCTTCTTTGCCCTGTTCTTTCTTTCCTTCAACTGTTTTCTAGATTTCTCAACCTTGGTATCCAAACCATTCTAAAAAAAAAAAAAAATTAAAGAAAAAAAATAATTAATCAATCACAATATATCAATTTATAAAAATCTAAAAGCACAAACTTTAAGTAATAAAGTAAACAACATAAAATTATGAATAAACAAAAAATAGTAAAAATAAACTTACCCTAACAAGCCTGTATTTTGGCTCGTATTTCTTGGCATTTTCAACAGAATCATAAATCAAACCAAAACCAGTTGATTTACCTCCACCAAAGTGAGTCCTGAATTTGAATACAAATATGGCATTTGGATCTTTAACTTCGTACATCCTAGCTAATTTCTCCTTCAATTCAGCCTTCAGTAATAAATAAATAAATAAACAAAATTAAAATCCGTTTTCTGTTAAACAACTGACTCAAATAGTGATATATTGCTAAAACTTAATTGTATGAATGTTTCAAACCTTGGAAACATTTGGCCTTCCTGGATGAAGCACATCAATCACCTAATTAACAGAATAATAAACAAAATATAATTAAGGAAAAATAACAATTCACAACTCGAAAACACAGAAGCTAAAATATGAACTCACAAATTGCTTCCTGGAAAGAAGCCTGTTTGTCATGAATTTCCTGGAACGAATTGTCACTGCTTTAGTGTCCGCCATTTTCACTATCAAGTACCAATTAAAGAAAACATTAAATCCTCATCCACAGTGACGAATTTCAGAAATTAAAGCATAATATATGTATGTGTATAGCATAAAGTTCTAATAATAGAACATAATTAAGCATTTTAAACATAATTAATTAAAAGTTTTTAGTTTAAGCTAATCTCCTGGAATCAAATAATACAGTTATCTAAATAAAAACTTAAACTGTATTTGATTGAAAGCTAGCAAGTACGCTAGTTAGCTAAAAGTGACAAAATTAGCCATGACCTAAACTCATTCCACTAAACGCAAACGCACATCTCTCCGATCTAAAAACCTAAATTTACCCCCAAAATTTCGTGCAGTTAAAACAAATTTGAGCTGAGTGAAAGTGTGGGGTCAGAAATGGCGAACAAACTATCACTACACAGCTGGATTTAAAGCCGTTTGCAAAATCGATAGCTGTGAATACTGATTATAACTTATCGAGGTGAAACGAGTGATCATTTGACTGAAATTAAGCAAAAAAAACGATAGATACGAACCCTAAGGTCACCGGAAATACGTACCTGATATTAGATTACTCCAATGGCCGGCGTCTCTGCCTCTCGATCGTTCTGTTGGGATTCGACTGAGAAGAAGTGAGGAAACCCTAATTATCGATATATAAGTGGTTATGTAGCTTCTTTAGTGGGCTGATTTGAAAGTAGCCCAATAGTTCATGTTTTTAGATTTTGTTTATGAGTCATAGATGTTAGTATTATTTGATAAAGAGAAATGATATTTAGTCTTTATCATTTGGACATATTCATAGGTCTACTTATTTGATAGGATGACATGTGTATTTTACAAATTCTTTCTCCTAATATTATCCTTTGATTTTGACACGTGTCTTTATCTAATGAGTATGTCTATGAGTAGGTCTAAATAGTACGTCTAAATATCATATTTTCGAGCCTGGACATATAAGCAGCCTTCTATCTGGCCTCTGTACCAGTAGTAAGGAAGACATAGAACAACATTAAAGATAACAATGAAAAGTGTTGTGAACAGAAAATTCCGCCAAACACAACAAAGACACTTAACATAGGAGTCTATTACTCATTTGATAAATATAGCCGAAATTATTTTAAAAGGATGATTTTTGGATATTATTGAAAAAGTATGAAAAATGCCGTGATTTATACTGTATAATACTAGACTATTGATCTGCGAATAAAACGGGCACGACTCATCTTTATACTCACCTAATAACATGATATGTGTAATTAACAAATTATTTCTTTTAATATTATTTTTTGAATTTAACACATGTGATCTAATAAATACTAATATATAGTTTTTATTAAATGAAGGTAATTCTGTAATTTAGAATTTATTAAGGATGGCAAGTAGCTTTCAATAAATAAATAGGGCACATGACATGCATGCGACCATTTTGGTATATGATACCTGCTCAAGACGAATTGTGTTGTGCATGCACACCTTAAAATATTGTCGTTTAGTAGAAGGTATGAATTGCTTAAGATGTTAAGGTGCCATTAACGAGCATTTATTGTGTCTAATATCTTTGTTTTCTGACTAAATATGATTGAATTCCTAAATTCCTAAATTCTTATAATTGTTAATTATGTTAAATCATATAAAAATAATGTTGCACTTATTACTACCGTTATTATAGCTAGATGAATTAATCGTTATTAATATGTTCATTGAATTATTCAAGTTTGCGTCAAGTAAGACTAATGTTGTTAGTACGTCTATTCGCACATGTAATTTGAATTCTAAAATATTTTCATAGCTTTTAAGTTATGGAACGTGATTAAATGACAGACTAATGCATTTCTTGTAAGTTTGTTATGAGACAAACATTGAACAGTTAACTTAAACAGGACCAATAATGCAATTTTGTAAGTTTGTTATGAGACAAACATTGTAATAAATGAAGAAAAACAAGATGTTAACCGTACACCACAACTCCACCTCACCTCATTTGCATTTACTCAATAAACCGCTGTGCATTTAAGTTTCAAAATCTTACAATTCTAAAAAGTTTATTTATTTATTTATTACTCCCTCCGTCCCATAAAAAAGTTTACATTTCTCCTTAAAATTTTGTCCTATAAAAAAGTTTACATTTCTCAAATGTGAGGGCCCACCTAATAAAATAATATTATTACCAATCATTTCACCAATAAAATACTTTCTCTTTCTAAACTAACTTTATATTTTAATTAAAAGTATTACAAAGGACCCCACCACTAACTATTTTCTAAAAGATTATGTCCAAATAAAATATATATTTTTTTTATGATACGAGGGAGTAATAATTTATTATTTTGGCAATTTCAAAATGCACACTTTGACCCCTTCAACTATGAATTTAATTGTTATTACCTTATTATAGATTTATATCCATTATTGTTTGAGTGAGAGAAAGAGAACTGCATATCAAAGCAGTATCTTCCCTACCCAGATGCCATTTTTCTTAACTTTTCATCACCAAATTTCATATTTAGAATCAGTTTCAAGAATCTTGCACTAATCCCCTTTCAATTTCGAGAAA
Organism: Calendula officinalis; assembly: GCA_963853835.1. NCBI lineage: Eukaryota > Viridiplantae > Streptophyta > Magnoliopsida > Asterales > Asteraceae > Calendula > Calendula officinalis. Next base: position 102,243,047 of record OY970820.1, read on the forward strand.
TCTTGATTTTTTTTGGGTAATTTTAGAACCCACCAACAAGTTGTTCTTTGGAGGTAAGGGTTTCTGTTGTTTCTTGAACCTAGGGTTATTATTGTCATATACCCAATTCATATATTACCTTCAACTTCAAAAAAGTAGCAAAATTTATCTTTTTTATATGAGGGATTTTTCTTGTTTTAGTGATAATGGTGTTCAAGTTGCTGATGCATTAAGTTTCTGTTGTTTCTTGAACCTAGGGGTATAATCGTCATATACCCATTTCATATATCACCTTTAACTACAAAAAAGTAGCAAAATTTACCATTTTTAGATGAGGGATTTTTCTTGTTTTAGTGATAATGGTGTTCAAGTTGCTGATGCATTAAGTTTCTGTTGTTTCTTGAACCTAGGGGTATAATCGTCATATACCCATTTCATATCTCACCTTTAAGGCTTTAACTACAAAAAAAGTAGCAAAATTTACCATTTTTAGATGAGGGATTTTTCTTGTTTTAGTGATAATGGTGTTCAAGTTGCTGATGCATTAAGTTTCTGTTGTTTCTTGAACCTAGGGGTATAATCGTCATATACCCATTTCATATCTCACCTTTAAGGCTTTAACTACAAAAAAGTAGCAAAATTTACCATTTTTAGATGAGGGATTTTTCTTGTTTTAGTGATAATGGTGTTCAAGTTGCTGATGCATTAAGTTTCTGTTGTTTCTTGAACCTAGGGGTATAATCGTCATATACCCATTTCATATATCACCTTTAACTACAAAAAAGTAGCAAAATTTACCATTTTTAGATGAGGGATTTTTCTTGTTTTAGTGATAATGGTGTTCAAGTTGCTGATGCATTAAGTTTCTGTTGTTTCTTGAACCTAGGGGTATAATCGTCATATACCCATTTCATATCTCACCTTTAAGGCTTTAACTACAAAAAAGTAGCAAAATTTACCATTTTTAGATGAGGGATTTTTCTTGTTTTAGTGATAATGGTGTTCAAGTTGCTGATGCATTAAGTTTCTGTTGTTTCTTGAACCTAGGGGTATAATCGTCATATACCCATTTCATATCTCACCTTTAAGGCTTTAACTACAAAAAAGTAGCAAAATTTACCAGTTTTAGATGAGGGATTTTTCTTGTTTTAGTGATAATGGTGTTCAAGTTGCTGATGCATTAAGCTTCTGTTGTTTCTTGAACCTAGGGGTATAATCGTCATATACCCATTTCATATCTCACCTTTAACTACAAAAAAGTAGCAAAATTTACCATTTTTAGATGAGGGATTTTTCTTGTTTTAGTGATAATGGTGTTCAAGTTGCTGATGCTTTAATGGTTTTTGTTGTTTCTTGAACCTAGGGGTATAATTGTCATATACCCATTTCATATATCACCTTCAGGCTTCTACTACTAAAAAGTAGCAAAATTTACCATTCTTAGATGAAGGATTTTTCTTGTTTTAGTGAAAATGGTGTTCAAGTTGCTGATGCTGCTTCTTCATCATCATCAAATGCATCAATTGCTACATCTAATACTAAAATCGGTCAAAATCTTGTTACATGTGTTTATCAATGTCGATTACGAAATTTCTCTTGTTTGAAGATCATTATTACTTGGACTAAAACCCTAATGGGTCAAGGTCTTTCGGTCCAAATCGATGATTCAACTAACCAATGTTTATGTAAAGCTGAAATTAAACCATGGTTATTCTCAAAAAGAAGAGGTTTCAAGAATCTTGAAATCGGTCCTAAATTAGTCGATATTTATTGGGATTTATCGTCGGCAAAATTCGGGTTTTCGCCTGAACCAATCGAGGGTTTCTATTTTGCAATTGTTGTGAATCAAGATTTGATCTTGATTTTAGGAGATATGGAGAAAGAAATGCAAAAAAAGATAGATTTTTCTACATTTTCCCCGAATGTTATTTTCGTTTCAAGAAAAGAAAATATTTTCGGGAAAAAAAATTACCCGACTCGAGCTCAATTTTGTGGAAAAGGGGAAATACATGATATTTTGATCGAATGTGATCTTGTGGCTACAAACGACCCGTGTCTTTTGGTTCGTGTTGATGGTAAAACTTTGATGCAAGTTAAACATTTGAAATGGAAATTTAGAGGAAATTATACGATTTTGGTTGATGGATTACCCGTTGAAGTTTATTGGGATGTGTTTAATTGGTTATTCGGGAAGTTAACGGGTGAATCCATTTTCTTGTTTCAAAGTCAAAGTCAAAGTCAGTCGATTTTGGATTCCTCTTGGTCAAATTCCTTTCGTAGAGATCCACATTCGCAAGGTTTAGGTTTTTCGTTAACGTTGTGTGCTTCGAAAAATGAATAGAATTGTGAGATGTTCGTTAATACAGTTAAGTAAGTTATTACACGATTAATTATCTTATTTAAATGATTGTGGTGTCAATTATAGTTATTAATAGAGGTGGTAATGAGTGTATTGGGCGGGTCGGTTAACCGTTTAAACGGGTCTGGGTCAAAATGGGTAATACACTTTACACCACTTTTGACCCGCTTGACTTATGTTTTTTTGCAGAGTTTTAAATTTTGCCATTTTGACTCGTTACTAAAACAACAAAAATAATAACCATCGTTACTAAAACAAAATAAAATAAAATCTCAAAAAAAAAAAAACACTTGATTAATCGGGCTTGGTAGCGAAAACGCCACATTTTTGTTAACAACAACACACATGCATTGCATGCTTGTATTCATAACCGAAATTGTCATAAATAAAGATCAGGGGCGTTTCCGAGATTTTAAATGCCCTGTGCGAAAACACGAAAATGGGCTCCCTAAATACAAGATTTTTATAGAAATTTGGAATTTCTAATTTCTTTTTCTATTAAATTATTAAGTTGACTTAAATTTTTATATTATATATATAACACATATATATAAATTGGACCCGTATAAAATCATGGGTCATGTAAAGACACCCTTGGTAAAGATAATAAGAGAGATGTAATATGTTTCAGTGGCATTAACTTTATATTATGCCTGCTTAGTATTTTTCACATAGCTATATGTTATTGGAAAATGTATTGTCTCAAACAATTTTCCAAAAAAGAAAGTTATAATTATTTGGCGACAACATTTCATTTAGACAAGTTTGAACCTATGGCCACATATTGTCTCCATAAGCACATGCTATGAAAGAAATGAAGAAAAAAAAAAAGAACTTCGTCAACACTACAACGAAAATATGTAGTCGCTATAGAGCAATTTAATCGTCGCTATAGGTGTTGTCAGTCAGGGTTAATTAACATATTTAATATTGTTCGTTATGTTTGTCAAAACTGTCATGTGGGTAGGCATATAATCTAAAAAGGAAAATGATTCACTTATTTTGATACGGAAGAAGTATATGTTAACTTATCAAGTGGGTGGACATATAAATAGACACAAAATGTATGAATATTATTTCTCATGTACTAATACAATTAGTTTATTTGGGATAAGGACATGAAATAGGTGCTTTTTAGGATATAAATAAATGTTGGTCCTTTGCATATATAGGAGACACTGAAAGCAAGTTACACGAGTGATGTCTTGTTGGACCATGCATAAAAAAGAAGGTACATTAATTTATATGTCAGCAAATTAACTTTCTTGATCCAATTGTTTATACTAGGAACCCCATGTAGGCCCATTTACGACCTTAAAAAGATGGGTGAAGATGAGTGTATAAAACAATTTTTATCCATATAAATAATTTTATATTAAAAGATAAATTATATTCTTAGTGGAAAGGTTGAAATGTAAAATGTGATAAAAAAAAATAAATAGTATGATTATCCATTATCATTAGTTTGATATGTATGAACAAAAGTTGCTCAATAAAAATCAGCTTCTTAAAAAGTTTATCATCTTATCCAATATAGTATTACAATGCCTAACTATTCATCAACATGTAAAAATTATGTAGCAAATGGTATAATTTGTGTGACACGTTAACTATGAACCCTTTGATTACATACTATACCCATCAAGCATTCCACGTCATAATGGCTATACGAATGTCGTGACAAAAAATTGAACGGAAAAATCACTTTTTAAAGGAAGGAAGATCATTGCACTCAAAGGAAAAAACAAAAAAACTTAGATCTTGATTTTGATTGAAGTTACTCTCTTCAAAGTTGAAAGATGTTTGGGAAATATAGGTTAGGTACCGAAGAAACAGTTGATTTCACATGATAAATTATACGAAACTAATTATCATAGTTAAGGCCAAAATTGAAAGTTATCTCTTCCTTCATTTTCATGTCAGTTTTGCTACATTAATGTCATATCAACTCTTTTGAATTGATACACTGATTGGCAAAGTACAAATTTTACGCAGACGTACAAACATTCATAACACCTTTCTTTTAATCTCTCTTTTCTCTTTCGTTAGTGAACCAAAGAAAAGCAAGGAAACGACAAAGTGACTGGACATGCTAACGATGTCGCTTATATAAGTAATGTTCATCGCGTTGTTGGCAGAGACCTAAAAGCAAGGAAACGACAAAGTGACTGGACATTACGTAACTATGTCGACCCTCTGTATCATTTGGAGATCATATGAACGAAATGATTTTCAACCCAATAAATCGTGAAAAGATTTGTTTTAGAATATATACTTATTAATGTACCATATATTAGTCAATCATGTATATATGGTAGGCATTTAGAGTTAGCATATTGTTAGGCTTGATTTATGTTATCCCTTGTATATTTATAGAACTTATGGTGAAATGCAAAGGCACGATTTCACATTCCTTCATGGTATCAGAGTCTAAGGAATTCTTTCTATTACTCACTCTTCCGCTCTTAATTCTGCCCATCGGAGTTTTCAATAACCAAATCTTTTCTTTTGGTTTTCTCTTCTTCTTCCTTTCACACCTTACCGATTCATCCATGGCAGATTCTAACAACACCAAATTTTATCCCGCCCTTGGCGTCTCAAACATTCGAAACCACATCCCGATCGTTCTTGAACTCACTAACGTCCAATACTCTACATGGGCGGAGTTATTCAAGATATGTGCACGGTCGATGAAGGTTCTTCACCATATAATCCCGTCGGACAAACCCACTACTTCCGGACCAAAAACGGCCGCCGATGACGAATTATGGTCTACCCTTGACGCCACAGTCTTGGGTTGGATATTTTCCACCATCTCTCGTGACCTGATTACAACTATCATGGTTCCCGGTTCTTCCGCCATGGACACTTGGAACCGGTTAAGGGATCTATTCGAGGACAACAAACACTCGAGGGCTGTTACTTTGGAACAAGAGTTTTCTCACACGCTTTTATCCGATTTTGAAAACATCTAGGCATATTGCCTACGACTCAAGGAACTGTTTGATCAATTGAGGAACGTCGGCGCCGAGGTGTCCAACGACCGTTTGGTTCTACAAATGGTATCGGGTCTTACCGATGCATATAATGGGGTCGGAACTTTACTTCGACAAAGCAATCCTCTCCCCGCTTTTCATCAAGCTCGATCGATGCTAACGTTGGAAGAAGCGGGGTTAGCAAATAAAGTTGCAACATCGGGAAATTCGGCTTTGCTTACCGCTGGTAGTTCTATGGCTGTCGATTCTATCACTGCCGGCAATTCCCGTAACCGGGAAACATCGTCTAAGGGTGGCCAGCGACGGAAAATTGGTGGACGGACCACAAACAGTAGTCGCACCGGCAGTGGCTCAGGCGCACAGCGCAGAGGCGGCGGCAGTGGAAATAACAGTGGCGGGGGAAATCAATCTCTCAATTTTAATCCATGGGCTCCATGGTATATGGGAGCAAATTGGGGTGCCAATCAATCTCCCTGGATTATTCCTCCGTGTCCATTTCCCTCAACCTCATGGCCCAAACAATTTTCTGGCCCACCTCAACAACAAAACATGCACGATGGTATCTTGGGCAGGGATCCCAAAACAGCCCAACGGACGTTTAAAGCGGGTACGGGTCAAAACTATTCTCCAACCGACATTGAGGCAGCAATGTACACTATGAGTCTTAACCCACCGACAAATCCGTGGGTCATGGATACCGGCGCATCTTCACACGTCACAGCCGACAAAGGTACACTCTCGTCTTTTTTTAATTTGAGCAAATCCAACGGTATTTTAGTCGGAAATGGCCAACATATCTCAATTTTAGGTTACGAACACACTAAAATGCCACACCCACACCCACCTCTAGCCTTGAAAAATGTTTTGTATGCACCTCATATCATCAAAAACTTAGTCTCGGTTCATAAATTTACTACTGATAATTATGTTTCTGTTGAATTTGACCCTTTTGGATTTTCTGTGAAGGATTTTCAGACGGGGAGACGTATAATGAGATGTGACAGTCAGGGTGATCTCTATCCGGTTACATCAAAAGCACCTCATCAACATTCCGTTTTTGCAGTTTTAAATTCTACTTTGTGGCATGATCGTTTAGGTCATCCGGGTCTACCAGTTTTTGAGTCTCTTAGACGAAATAAAGTTATTGATTGTGGTCCAAATAAACATTTTTCATTGTGTCGTTCATGTATTTTCGGTAAACATGTCAAATTACCTTTTCATACGTCACCGGATAATACATTATTTCCTTTTGATATTATACATTGTGATCTATGGACTTCTCCTATTTTGAGCAATTCGGGTTTTCGATATTATGTTGTGTTCTTGGATGATTTTACTAACTTTGTTTGGACTTATCCTTTGGCTAGGAAATCATATTTTTTCTCCATTTTTAAAAAATTTCATACTTTTATTCACACTCAATTTGAGCGTCACATTAAAAACTTACAATGTGATAATGGCAAAGAATTTGATAATCACAGTGTCCGAAATTATTGTCACAAACATGGAGTTGGCCTTCGTTCTTCTTGCCCCTACACCTCTTCACAAAATGGTAAAGCCGAACGAAAAATCCGGTCACTAAATAATGTTATTCGCACCCTCTTATCTCATGCGTCCATACCTCCATCATTTTGGCCATATGCTTTAAGTATGGTCACATATCTACAAAATGTTTTACCAAGCAAAATTTTAAAGTTTCAATCTCCACTATCCATCTTGTATAAAAAACAACCGGATTTATCTCATCTTCGCGTTTTTGGCTCACTATGTTATCCTCTTCTACCCTCTACCACTCTTCACAAACTCCAAGCTCGGTCTAAACCATGTGTTTTTTTGGGGTTTCCGGATAACCATCGGGGATATCGGTACTATAACATGCTTTTAAAGAAAATTATAACGTGTCGCCATGTCATTTTTTTATGAGACAAAATTCCCCTTTGAATTTACGTCTCCACCTCCCAATTATAATTTTCTTGATAATGATAGGAGTGCATACGTTAAAAAAATTGACTCAAAATCCCACCCCACAACCTACTGTTGCGTCACCACCCATTTCCACACCAACACAAAATTCTTTTCCTAATAGTCCGGCCCACGACCAACCCCATAGTCCGGCCCAACACCACCAAACATTACCACATCATCTACCTACTAATCTGGCCCACGCTCAGCCTGAACCCATTACACCTCAGCCTGACCCACACTCTCATCAGGCCCAACAGCCCACCGCAGCTATGGCCCCTCCACCGTTACTCTCCAAACCTGTCACTCGAAGTCAACACGGCATCTATAAACCCAAGACACTTTTTAATCTACACACCCAAACTACCCCATCACCCATTCCTAAAAATCCCGTTGACACCCCCGTGACCCAAATTGGAAAATGGCCATGACTGACGAATACCAGGCTCTTATTAAAAATGAGACTTGGGTGTTAGTACCACGACCTCAAAATGTTAATATTATGCGATGTATGTGGATTTTAACTCATAAATTTCATGCTAACGGTTCTTTTGAGCGGCACAAAGCCCGTCTTGTAGGTGATGGCAAAACACAACGCGTGGGAATTGATTGTGGAGAAACCTTTAGTCCGGTTGTTAAACCGGCTACTATTAGAACTGTACTCAGTCTTGCATTATCCAAAGCATGGCCTATTCGCCAGCTTGATGTTAAGAATGCATTTCTTCATGGGAAGTTAAATGAGACGGTGTATATGCACCAACCGTTGGGTTTTCGCGATCCCTCCCGTCCGGACCACGTTTGTTTACTCAACAAATCGTTATACGGTTTAAAACAAGCACCTAGGGCGTGGTACAACCGGTTTGCCGATTATGTATCCTCTTTTGGTTTTACTCACAGTGTTTCGGATAATTCTTTGTTTATTTTAAAACAGGAGGATCATATGGCTTATCTTCTTTTGTATGTTGATGACATCATTCTTACGGCTTCATCAGATGCTCTTCTCAACAACATCATTCAATCTCTCGGCTCGGAATTTGCAATGACCGACTTAGGCAAATTAAGCTCGTTTTTGGGTATCTCGGTTACTCATCATCCCGGCTCATTATTTTTGTCTCAATCTACCTATGCGGCAGACATTATTGCTCGAGCCGGTATGACAAATTGTAAACCATCGGCCACGCCGGTTGACACAAAGCCAAAACTAAGTACCAACACTAGCTCTCCGTTTTCGGATCCTTCCCTATATCGCAGCTTGGCTGGGGCTCTTCAGTATCTCACGTTCACCAGGCCCGACATTTCCTATGCGGTCCAACAAGTGTGCTTGTTTATGCACAACCCGAGAGATATACACATGGCCGCCCTCAAACGTATCATCCGCTATATTCAAGGGATTATGAACTATGGGTTGCATTTATATAAGTCTCCTACGACCTCTCTACGAGCTTATACGGATGCTGATTGGGGGGGGTTGCCCGGATACTAGGAGGTCCACTTCGGGATATTGTGTGTACCTTGGGGACAATCTGATTTCCTGGTCTGCTAAAGGACAACCGACACTTTCCCGCTCTAGTGCCGAGGCAGAATACCGAGGGGTTGCCAATGTTGTCGCCGAATCATGTTGGCTTCAGAATTTACTACTAGAACTTCATTGCCCAATGCAAAAAGCAACTCTAGTATATTGTGACAACATTAGTGCCATTTATTTAACAGGAAATCCCGTACAACGCCAACGTACAAAACACATCGAGATGGATATTCATTTTGTTCGCGAAAAGGTCGCCCGCGGTCTAGTTCGTGTGTCCCATGTTCCATCCCGCTATCAGATTGCCGATATTTTCACCAAAAGTTTACCGCTGGTATTATTTGAAGATTTTCGAAACAGTCTCAGCGTTCATCTTTCTCCCGCTAAGACTGTGGGGGAGTGTTAGAATATATACTTATTAATGTACCATATATTAGTCAATCATGTATATATGTTAGGCATTTAGAGTTAGCATATTGTTAGGCTTGATTTATGTTATCCCTTGTATATTTATAGAACTTATGTTGAAATGCAAAGGCACGATTTCACATTCCTTCAGAGACGATGTTAAATTTCATTTTTTCCTTTGGATTAATAGTAAGGAAAAAAATGTATCTTTAAATTGAAACGATTGGAGTACTAATCCACACTCCATGTTATATTCTTGTACTATTATTCTTTCTAGCTAGCTCATTACTAGATGTTGATACAAATTTCGTCTAAAAGAAATCTTGTACGGAAAAGGTTATTACATGAACATATTGTTGGATTTGAATGGATTGGACGATCTACCACTTTGAGTAAAGGAAGCTTATAATGCATCATGTGTTCTCAAAAGACACATGACCCTCCATAATGCCACCAAATAATAACATTTGTGCCCCTTCCATGCATACATCCACTAACTTTAATGTATGGATGGATGTTCTGTACATGTCTTATCAACTTATAATATGGCCTACATTCCATTTCCCTTCTCTCTAGCCAAAAGTTACTTCTATTTTTGACTAGACGACATACCAAGCTAGTTAAAGGTTACTTCCTTGACTTGTTGCTCCAATTTTGCCAAAAAAACCTTTTTAAATACTATTTATGAATTATCTCTACATTATAATAGAGACAATTACTAAAATATACTAAAAAAATAGACATCTTTTCTCAAAATAGACTTATGACTTGACTTTTCCAAAATAAAACGCTTAATGTTTTTATGCGACTATACAACTTCGAATTTTTTTTGTGCAACTAAATGACACTTGTCAATTTTTTGTGTGGACTCATACAAGTTTCACCATCGCATAATCTATTTTGGAAATATTTGAATATGAAGTTTTTTCAAGAATATTAAATCTTACTAGGTTTAGTTTTGATAACCATCATTTATAATATCTATTTTCAGGCAATAATATCTTAAAAAACATACACTAAGATATAAACTTTTCTATGGAGATTTCGAGATAATTTTTAGTTCGGGCGGACGTGGAAAAGTGATTTAGTTGATAATATTATTTTATATTCTTTTTTAAATGGTTAAAGAATCGAAATCCAAAATTTAGAAATTCAAAATCATCATTTGCACTAATCTAATTATCTGCTAGAGATTTTATTCGCTTTTAAAAAAACCCATATTGCTTTTGAATATAATTTGCAAAAATAATGAGCAATATCAATATTGTTTTTAAATTACATTGTCGAACAATACTTTGGAGACATGAACATTTATCGTCTCCGGGTTATAGTAAGCCCTGTAGTAAAAGGTTCTTGCAACGGTCAGGAACGTCTCTTTCAAATCGCGATCAAGATCGTCGGCTGAATTGTTCAACACAATTTGCACAAGCTCTTGCATTTTGGAGTCTATCTTCGTGCAATTCTCCTACCAATATAGAAAAACTAATTATTAAATTAATGACAAAAAGAATCTGGTCGTATAGGCCGTAGGGTGACAATTCCTGATTCGATTTGAAACCTGACATGAACTGGACACAATATTGGGTTGAGACTAAATATGCTCAGATAAAAAACATGTTGACTCGTCAAGCACATTTATAAATCGGGTCAAGTTCGGATTGACTTAAGTATAAATGAGTTGACATGTCAACCTGTTTAGTTATTTTTTTAAATTACATTTAGAAAAAATGATATAAATATTATTAAATCCACTTTTTTATTGACTGAATTGAAATTTTGTTACATTTATTAAATGAACTTGAGATTTCGATTTTTGTTTAACAATTAATTAATTTATGGAAATTCTGTAATGATTAGTCTTGCATTCATATCTATATATATATTGTTATCTTTTGAACTGCCGATGGCCAATATGACTCACCAACCTGCTAAGTTATGCGGCAGGTCGGGTCTAGGTAATCATTGTTTAAATTTATCTTGGTTTGAGTTGGTTTTTCTAACTCGAAATTTAAACATGTCAGATTTCGTTGACTAATTTCAACCTGCCAACGCGAACCCACTAACCCAAATCCAACCCAATTTGAACTTGTGCTTACCTTGAAGTTAGGAAATTGAGATATTTCGCGACAAATGTTATTAGCGACGGTTGAAAGCTGTTGGTATTGAGGATGAGCTAAGAGTTCTTTCGATGCCCATCGGCCAGCGGTCATATTCATAGTTTGTACTATCAATTCCGCTTGTCCTTCCGTCCCGTCGCTACCCTCTTGCCACCTTGTCAACCACATCTCCCACTAATCCCAAACACAAAACACAAAAGTTAGAAATATTTAGCGACGGATTGTGAATAAGTCACAAAAGAGAAGTGCTCACGGCTTGATGGAGTTGTGGATGAATGTGTGTCCTGTGAGCCATGAGCGCGTCCAACGCGAGCTCGTGTAGGGTTCCTTGAAGTGCAACCATCACCCCGTCCCATGGTTTGCCGCTTCTGTGAAACCAAGATAGACAAACAACATGTACACGAAAAGTTAGCAGTCGCTAATCGTTTTGTTAATTAAAATCGATCAAATTAAACTTAGAGTTGCGGAAAAAGTTATCAAATAGCAATGTACTTTAGGCGGTACTACTGATGTATTTTGGTAATTATAACTTTTTAAAATTCTGTTTTGGTATTTACAAGTTTTGAGCCGACCTATGCTAATTACAACATTAAAAATGTATTTAATGTTATAACCACATACCGCAAAAGAAAGCTCTTTAATTTCCGGATTGGGCGGAAAAATGTACAATCGCAAATTCGGTTAGCTAAAAACTTGTATTTATCAAAAAAGATACTAAAAAAGTTATAATTACCAAAATAGATTCGTGACATTTCCCGGACTAATATTTTAAGAAAATATAGAGAAGAAATTGCACTTTGAATTTTGTAGGCAAGTTGACGCGTTTCTGAACTCGTTAACAAATGCTTTTCTATCCTCTTTCGAGAGTTGGAGTGAATCAAAAAACGAAAAGATTGTTTCGACTAATGTGGTGGTTTTAGCCCATGCGATTCGCTCCTTTGACTTTTCTGGCTCGAACACACTGGCTGCAGCCAGGTAGTACGACACCAAGAGGTTTGTGACACCGTTAGTCCCAAACCGTTCGATACCAAAATCCGCATACCATCTAGATAAAATAAATAAATATATTATACGTTACATATTCGTTTAATTAAACTAAAAACACTTTGCAATACAATTAGAAAAACTTACTGTTGCATAGTGTTCCATTCAAGCTGATGCATTGTAGCACAATTGTTGAAGTCTATTTTAGCCATTTCAAGATAAGTATTATTGCTCACTTTCCCCATCCTGCATTTTTAATAAATTCGGTTATTTTAGATCATACGAGATAACAAAAACGACATCTATTTAATTTATAGTTTACTAATTAACTCGTAACTAATAGTTAGATATAAAATTAAAAAGACTACTTACTTATTTGAAGTTTTTATATTTTCTTAAGAATTTGTGGAATAATAATAATAACATTTTGACTTGTTTGACCCGTTTAACCCGTTTAACCCGTTTAATTAAATGGGTTATATGGGTCAGGTTCGGGTTGAAGGTAAACAGGTTAGGGTTGAGATGTATGACCCGTTTATATAAACAGGTCGATTTCAGGTTGAACATTTCTGACTCGCCAATTCGCGAACCCGAACCCGTCAACCCGAACCTGACCTGAATTGCCACCCTAGTATAGTACATACGTATATAATTCTTATAAATAGATAGATTTTTGGACAACCAGAAATGCATGTGTTCATTGTAATAGAACCAAAATTGTGCAGAGAATTTTTAAAAACAAATCTAGTGCTGCATGTGAACAGAATTCAGTAATAGATTCAATCTTAAAATAGATTTAAACTAATATGGCCTACAAACCTATCAATGCTTTGTATTGTTTAATTTTGTTTTTAACTTTTACTCTGTATAAAGCACTTCTGTATTATTGACCTTTTTCGCTAGTGTCACTAAAGTCACTAAAATTTGAAAGGTTGTCACTAATAGTAAAAACCGGTGTCCAAAGAGTTCATGTGTTTTACGGACACATAAAAAATGTGACTAAATGGGTCGATGATTAAATATGTATACAGTATACATAGTGGCACAAAAAGAGTGTAGATATATTTTGGATTTTTTGTGACAATTTTCTTTTTACTTCACAAAAATCGTGAGTAAGGCCCAAATCTTTTACCCATACATATATACTTTATTAAAAATGTCACTAAAAACTTAGACATGATTATATTTTGAGTAATGGTATTAGTCCTATCATTTAATCTTACTCATTAGATGAAAACATATGTCAAATATTTTTTTATTTTTTTCTTTGTCTCTCAAAAACAAAAGTCACTAAATGACACTGTCCATGTAGTGGCTATCAGCATTTTCAAATTGCATTTAGCGACGAGCAATGTCCGTCGCAAACAAAACCTATTTTACAAGTTTAGGTCTAAATAAATTTTAATGTAACGCGGTACCTGTATAAGGTTTTACCAATCCAAACATCGTCCTCGCCTCCATATTGCTCCAAGTAAAATCTTGTCTCGAGTCGCGGTAAGCTTGCATACCATGGCACGTCTAGCGCGTAACTGACCTATGTTTTTATAATTTAAATGTGTCACCATAAGTTTCATATATATAACCGTAACTGGAACTGGTATTTTTGGCAAAGTAAACAAAAAAAGAGATTAATGTAAGAGTTCCTAAATAATTTCCTAAATGTCAGGGATTCGATCCATTCCTGAGTAAACATTATAAACAGTAACGACGTAAAAAGTTGCTTGCGACAAAATTTTCCGTCGCAAATAAATATATTGTAGTAATGTTATCATACCTCACCAGGCAAGTCCTTAGCGATAATCCATTTATCGAGAAGCTCATTTTTTGATTGTTTTTCCACTAAATAGTTATACGAAAATTTCTTCGCATCGTTGAGAATTTTCTCGCCAGGAAAGAGAAGTTGTGAAGCCCTATACAAATTGAACATTCCGGTGACAGCTTGTGTTGATTGTCCAACAAAGCACACAAATTTACCATTTTTCTCAAATTGCCGAAACAAATCTGTCACAAAAAAAGTTAATTAATCTCGAATCCAGTCACTAAAGACATCATCAAGTTACTAAAACTCGAAAACCGACCTGGACTGATTTCATAACCGTGCATTCTCAAAACCCTAAACGCCATCGCGGTATCATCGATATCTTGTACATTCGAGTTTTTCGCCCAACAAATTCCATTTTTCGTCATATACCTGAAATCCGTCCGTTTGTTCAATTTCATCACCAATTAAACGATTTTATTACCATTTCGGCTTACAACTTTTATGGTATTTCACTACACAAGATGTTTTTTTTTTGAACGGCAAACGTACATCAATATATATATATATATATATATATATATATATATATATATATATATATATATATATATATATATATATATAAAGTTGTGACAAAATCGTCATATGAGTAAGTTTTCTTTCTCGCGGCTTAATGGTAATTTTACACTTATAGCTATTTATAAGCTTGAAATAAATATATAAAGTCAAAAGTTGTTAACATTTATAAGCTACAAAAATGGCTGCTTTCATCGTCAAGCTATTTCATTAACATCTCTACGCTTTATTAGCGTAAAAACGGCCGATTTTGATTGTTTTAGCCTGTTTCTACGACCCTTAGGTTCGACGTACTACTTTCTATAGTCTTTCGCTAAAAAAAACGTAATTTGTGCAAGTTTTCATTTTCGCCTCTCAACACGCGTTGCATGTATATTTTGTAGGCTTATAAGTTATGCATAAAATTTCATATTTATATGCACGAAATAAAACCACAAGCCAACATATTTATAGTCGTAAAATAAAATGTTAAGGTTTGTGTGCACATAAATATATAGAGATCTATAGCAATAAACAACTCTTTTATGCAAAAGGTAGAAGCGTGAAAGTTACAATTCTACATATTTAAATGTGAAAATATGTTAGCAAAAAAATTGTGTACATTTCATTAATTTGCATACCTATATATATATTCGATACAATCCTTGATCTCGGGCTGAAAATAACGAGAAATTCCAAGTCGTTGGAGGCGATCAACGACCCAAATATGTTCAAAAAGATCCACGGGGTAGACATTCGGAACTAAAACATGACCAATAACAAGAATCGAATAAAATTCCATAATAAGCGATATTCCTTTTTTAGAAGAACAAAAGGGTTCCATAAACCACTATATATTAAAACATACCTCCACCATTGAATTTGGTAACAGTATTTGTAAGATATTGAAGACACTTTTCATCTTTTGTTTGCATGAGTGCAAAAGCAGTAGATGATGGAGAAAAGAGAAATGATCCATCTTTGCACTGCAATTTTAGAAGCTTTTCCCAATCTAAATCTGGCATTCCTTCCAAACTATGAAGTAAAGTTGTGGGCACTTTATGCATTATGTCTTTTGGTATCCTGTTGTCACAAAAAGACATCATAATTATGTTTGTGTTCCCTTGTTGTCTAGTACTAAAACTAATTAACCGTCGTAATTTGTTATCGAAAACGCTTTATAAGTTTCGTTAAAGAACGATGTATGTGTACTACATGTGGAAAATGGATCACTTGGCGGGTCCGTGTCAATATAGGTAATATTATGGATCCCTCTCTGTTTACCAGTTTTAGTTATATATTTTAGTTGCACGAGTTTTTAGTTTTTTAGTTATATATAAGTACTTACTTTTTAAGCTTCAAGTTTCGCATCGCATAGATTTCTTTCAAAGCCGGAGTATCCTCGGGGACTTCGATTTCTAGCTTCCTTGCAATGTCGATGAGAGAAGGTAATGCTACTTCAAAACCAATCGGCATATGTTCAATGTTTTCGTCTTCAAGTTTGATTATATTTTCTTTGAGAAATTTGACTCCTGTATATATCACGATGGTATAAGTCATGGATTTCTAAATATCACCGTTAGCGACAGAAAGACCATCGTTAAGGTAAAGGGATTGTCTAACTCATGTCTCAAAGACATGAGATAGACTTCATTTAATACATGCACTAAACACTTTTCTATAAAAAAAAATAGAAAATGTAATTAATGAAGTCATTTAGGAAAATAGAAGTTTAATAAATGCTTTTTCTAAAATTTTAGAAAGTGTTTAAATATTTAACAAATCTCTAATAAAAAGTTGGAAAATGCTAATGACGGCCCTTAGGGCTGTCATTAAGAACACAAATACACAAAGACAACCCCTAAAAAGTTTACCTTTTTGGCATTTAGTGGGATGAACGTTCCAAGATGTTAGCGCTATGACACACGCCAACGTATTAATGATCCTATCATGAGCCGAAAATAATAAATCGTCGCCCCAAGATCCATCGGATAACTGATTCTTCACAATCCATTCCAAACTTGATGGAAACTGAGGACGACCACTTCCATTAACATCTTGCACGAGTGCAACCCAAGCTGTATCATAAGCCGAAATAGTTACCTCTCCATCATCCATCGAACCCAACATCGATTTAATTCTATCAACAAACCCTTTGATTTCTTCACTTGGATACGAAATCTTTCAATATTAATAGCATCATGACACAAAAGAAAACAAAAGATGTTAATAGATAGAAAGGGAAATAATATTTAGTCATATCATTTGGTCCTACTCATAGTCTTACCTATTTAATAGGTTGACATGTGTACTCCACTAATTCTCTCTTTTAATATTATCCCTTGATTTTGACACATGTCTTCATCTAATGAGTAGGACTATGAATATGACCAAATGATAGTTTTAAATAGTACGGAGTATTAGTTAGATAGAAATTTCAAAGTGTAACGTTAAAAATAGAAATAAAATTAATTAAAGTACAAAATGCACCTTATCAGTGTCCACCTCATCCTCCACGTTTTCAGTCTGCCAGTTAATAAACGGCAAACCATTTTTTTGTAGAACGTCAAGGTACTCTGCACCAACCCACACAGGAATATACAAGTTAAGACAATTTAATTAATTAACTAATACTCCGTACTAATCATTACAAAGGTTCAAACAACTTAATTAAAAAATATTAATGTCGATTCAGATAAATTACCATAAATAATTATCAGTTATTTCGTTCTTGGCCAAATATAGCTCTTATAGCAAGATATTATTTTATAACAATAATTATCAGTTATTTTGTCAATATATACATGTTCTTGGAAAACTAATAAAAAATCTATTTATCATCTTGATAATTATTTGAAAACCAATAAATTAATTTATATTTTTTGATGAATACCTTGAGTACGAGACTTTGATACGGCTCTGCACTGTAAATTTTTGTTTGTAGGAATTACACTTCCTGTAAATTAAAAGCAACAAATAGAGATTAATTAAACTAAACTTGATTAAAATTAAATTAAACCCTGTTAATGTTATAACACCTTAAGTGCTTGAAATCAAAGCAGAATGGAATAAAGTTACAATTATGGATTTATGGTCATCATTTTTACTGCTTCAAAACAATGGAATCCAACTCATGCGCACAGAAACACATTGATAAAGCTTCAATCTTTACAGATAAAATTCAAAAATAAAAATAAAAATAAAAATAAAAAAGTTAAAAGAATTTTGTCCATCTGCTCTTGTTTCATTTAATCTTCTAAATTCCATCGTTGAAAAAAAAGGAGTTTTTTTTTTCTTTTTTTTCTGACGGTTTATATATACCGAATCGTGTCAAAAATATAGGACAAGTGTAAAACGGCTTTATAAGCATTCATTTGTACACATATACATGTATATATGTGCATGTTTGTATGTATATATTATACATATAGAGAGAGAGAAACCTGTGGAGGGAAGGAGGGGAGGAAGACGACGAGAAGTGGTGGCCGGAGAAGAACGGAGGTGGAAGGTGGTGGCCGGAGAAAAGATTGCCGTCATGATCATGATGGTCATATATATGAATATATGATTGGATTAAAAGGGTTTCTTGGTTTCTTCAAACCCAAGTTTTTTTTTACTTTTTTTTGCAGAAGTTTTGTCACCAGCACGTAGGAATTTATAAGCTTTCGGAATGATGTTTTTTCCTTAAAATATATAATGGTACTGGTCTGTTTGGACTTTACCTTCTTAACCAAACTATTTATAAAAAAAAAAGTTTATAAAAAACTGTATTTAGGGGTAGGGTGGGGTTAGAGGAAGAAGACAGAAAGAAGTTCCCAAGAGATACTCAGAATTTAGTGCATGGGATCATTGTTGCTATCTAATATTTAATCCGGTTCAAAATAAGTGATACACTTTCATTTTTGGATGATTTAAAATAAGTGATACGTTTTAAAAAGTTATCTTATTTGGAAAAAAATAGTGTGTCTCACACCTACTAACTATCTATTTTAACAAGTGAAATGACCTCTTTGCTCTTATTTTTTACTTTTGAACATCATTAACCTCACTTTATTCAAAAAATATAGGACCCAATCTCCGTTAACCATCAAATTAATATAACTTAATCATCATTATAATCTTTTGTCTCAAAAACCATGAAACCTAAAGTGTATCACTTATTTTGAATCGGAGGAAGTATAATTTTTTATTTTTTTACTGAAAAGTATTTTATTTTTTTTATAGCAGGCAGGTTAGTTATGTTTTGATCCTGATGTATATTACTTAATTGTTGTTGTGATTGTTTATAAACTTTATATGATTATTTATTAAATGTTTATGTATGGATCTCTTTTCATTTATGAGAGATGATATTGCTTCATATTAGATTCTCTTACTAATTTAATCAATACAAATGTGTAAATCAAGTAAGTGGAGGGTTAGAATTATAAACATTTTTCTATATATATATATATATAATGTTTGTGTGGAATGTTTCTTCCTGCTGAACATTCCCCTAATATTATACATTAAAATTTTAAAACCACTTAAATGTGAACGACTTTTTATATATTTTACAAAAAGTATACAGAATTTAAAACAACCTTAAACTAGGAAATGTATTTATATGATAAAAAAGATATTATAATTAAGAAGTGTTATGAAATTTCTTAAAATGAAGCGTCTGAACACTTTATATAAAGTTTAAGATAAGATTATAATAAGGAAAATTGATTATTAGATAAAAATATTAATGAATCATTCTATCTATAAAATAATTAATTTGGTAGAATCTACTAATTCTCATGCCTAATCTTATCTTTTAATTTGAATACAAGTATTTATCAAACAAGTATGAATATACATTTATGATTGTAAATACCATATATCTTAATAAAAATAACCATTATGTTTGTACATTTGTACTTGACCTTATAATTCCTACGTTTCAAAATAAGTAATATATACACTTTTCTTTTTGAGTTGTTTCAAAATAAATACTCATAATACACTTTGAAAATTTTGCTTATTTAGTAAAAAAAAGTATGACCCACGTCCACTAACTTTCTCATTTAATAAAGTGAAATCACTCATTTAACCTTATTTTTACTTTTAAACTATCATTAAATTCACTTTAATCCAAATATGTAAGACTCATCTTCCATTAACTATTCAATTTAATCTTATTAATCTTCATTATCATATTTTTCCTCAAAAAATATGTAAACTTAAATGTATCACTTATTTTGAAACTGAAAAAGTAATAGTCATTAGAACGAAAAAGTTCACGTTAGTTTTATGGTAATTAACTAATTATATCAAGAAGATAATTAAATTCCTTTGGGATATATTAACTAGGAAACACTTTTAAATTTTTGTTTTATTGATTTATAAGGATTTAACATTTAATTTTGCAATCATATCACTATTAGATATAATAACTTAGTAAAAGGGAAATGTTACTATTTATCTACTATTTATGATATTATTTCTCTAATTAAAATGAAATATTATAAATATATTAACTTATAAATATAATATGTATATTTAAAAACGAAATTTGAACATTGGATAATAAATAAGAATCCTGGATTGATATATTCGACTCAAGAAAAGACAAAAAAACGTGAGCTTAGTAGAAAGCCTGCGAGCATCTGATCTAAAATGAAAAGCCCAAAACAGCAGCCCACATTCATATGCAGCAGCCCGATTAACGCCTTACAAACCGGTTTTTACACATAAGCGTTAAATATCAAAATACATTTGAATTGGTCAGACCGGATTAACGAGCCATTAATTATGTAGATAGTATATAGATATAAAAAAATTACTAGAGAAATACAAATAAATATCATAAAAAATTAACAAAAAATTACAAAACCTAATTTTTAACTAATTCAATCATTTTTTTTAGTTTTCCAAAACCTATACTACCTTTGTTTCAAAATAAGTGATACAAATTAGATTTCACAGTTTTTAAGGCAAAATATGATAATAAAGGTTAATTAGATTAAATTTGATAGTTATTGAAAAATGAGTCCCACATATATTGATTAAAGTAAATTTAATGATGTTTAAAAGTAAAGGTAAATGTGTCTTTTCACTTTATTAAAGTAGATAGTTAGTGGGTGTGGTCCACACTACCTTTTACCAAATATGGTAAATTTTCAAAGTGTATAACTTATTTTGAAACACCTCAAAATGGAAAGTGTATCACTTATCTTGAAACAGATGAAATATAAAAAAACTAGCTTCATAGCCCCCTGAATGAGCGGCCATGCTTCGAAAAATTAAAAGGGAAATGCCAAATAAAAACTTAAGAAATCATATGGTAATCTGTTATTGAAATGATGATAAACGTTTTGATACATATCACAAATGGTGTAAAAAAATTTAGAAATGAAATAAAACTTCTTTATATACAAGTTTTGTTGTTGAGGTATTAAATACAAAAAAATAATGAAAAAAATAAAAGTCATAAATTAACCTGGAGGTATTAAAACCCATAAACATGCATTCTTTAAAATAGTAAATAGAAAAATCATTAAACGTCATTAAAAAAACATAGAAGCATGCTCATCATCATAAAATCGTTAATATAATGTTTCAACATTAGTTTCAAACAGATTGCAGTTAAAACAATAAGGAACTCATCCCTTAATAACCGGATCATTCTAACTGGTTACCTTCATATTTTCTCAGTTCAACCGACCAATTCAATTAAATTTTTGCGACAATGAACAACACACCAATTTATGATCGACCAAGTTATGATTCGTTTAGAAGTCCACAACTTGCTCTCATTGTTACAATTTGCAGACACCATCAAAATCGTGATAAACTTGTGACCTGCAACTTTGATAACGACAAAATTACAACTTAATATTTACATTATATTGACTAGGGGAGTGTTCCTTTGAAAATTGGAAAAATCGTGAGAATTTGAAATTTTTTGTAATCATACATGATTACACTATGTGTATTCATAGGGTAATCATAAATGATTACACTGTAATCATACATGATTAAACACGGCAAATGTGCCCCTCTCGTGTCGCACGACAGACTTTGTTAGGCCGTAAGTCCTAAATCCACCCAGATCAACAGCTGATATCTATTCTCGCAATTTCACCCAATATATTGATTTTCAAAGAAACTCATTCCATATTAACTACAACGAAATTGCAGTCATCAAAATACTACAATAAATTAACCTTTTTGAGACTACATAGGGCATGTTTGGGAAAACTTATTAACGGGACTTATAAGCTTATAAATAAGAAAAATTAATTAAAATTAAAATTTTTAATATTTAAAACAAATAAAAGATTTAAAAAATCTAAAAAAATAAAAACTAAAAACATTTAAAAAAATAAAAACATAAATAAATAAATAAAAACTTTTGTAGCTAAACATGAAAAAGAATTCAGTTACAACATAATTGAATATATTCAAAATTCAATTTCTACATAATTCAATTCCATTATAATAAATTACATCATGCTTATTGCTTGGTATTAATTTTGTCAATATGTACTAGCGGCCTTCATTAAACCTATTTAGCTCCCCTAGCTATCCTAATACTTCCTCCGATTTAAAATAAGTGATACATTGTTGATTTCACGGGTTTTGAGGCAAAATATGATAATGATAATTAAATTAGATTAATTGGATAGTTAGTGGGGAATGAGTCTCACAAATTTTGAATAAAGTGAGATTAATGATGTATAAATGTAAAAGTAAGGATAAAGATGTCATTTCACTTTATTAAAGTAGATAGTTAGTGGGTGTGGGTCCCACTACTTTTTACCAAATAAGGTAAGTTTTCAAAGTGTATCACTTATTTTGATACTGCCAAATATAAAAAGTGTATCACTTATTTTAAATCGGAGGAAGTAATATGTAGACTCCCTTGTTTTCAATTGCTTCGTGCGTATATTAAATCCCAGCCGACTTATCTTCGTCTCTTAAATGTGTGGCTCGTATATGTGGACTCATCTTTCTTGAATACTAATAAACATTGCCTGTTTGTTAGAAATCGTTACGAAATAGTCAATCTCTCAAAATAGACTAAAGAGAAACTGTATTTTTTTAACATTTTTCTTCTTTTATCATTAACTCCAAATTACATATCTATACTAAAACAAGGAAATTATAAACGTGAAATGGAACTTAACACTACTAATCCACTACTCATTGTTCTAAAGGAAAATGAGAACATGCTAATTAACTAGCCTTGATTTTAAGACCAAAGAGTTAAAACAAAAACAATACAGTATGATAACATCTAAAATTAAAATAAATAAAAAAACAAAATACGGAATATGAATTGGTTTTGCTCGTATCACTCATGAATTTCGTGGCCTTCTCCCAATATTGTGGACCATCGCCTTCCTTAAAATGATCATGGCCATGGGGCTTATTTATGTATATTAAATCAATTCACACTTTATGCTCTTGATCCAATCTACAAATAATAAATGTATGATTAAAATACTCATATATATATAGACCACTCTCATTCGTGTATTTGCATGATTGCACATATTTTTTGTTTAGCTTCGGTTCAAAGCGTTTAGATCTCAGTGTTAGGTTTCTTATTAGAACACTCTTATTCGTGACACAAAATGTCACTTCAAAATGTTTATTATTAACCACTTATTCGAATTCTTTAAAAAAGACAATAAAGATTATTAAATCTATCTACTTATGTTACCAAATGGATCTATTCGTTAAATAGTCTTAGTTGTGTAAGAGAGAGTGGTAGTGTGATTATTTTGTATTAAATCATATTTTGGTGTTAATTAGGTCTGTCTTTATACTTTACGGAACCATCCGGTGGTGGTTTAGTGTTAATAGCTCTCGAATTCTTTCTATAAGTCACGGTTCGATCCTTCCCTGATATTGACGTATTTAGACATGTTTTTATCCGTTAATATACTACTATGTGTACATGGTTTATTAGGAAAACGACACATTTTATGTCTAATATTTATGTGTTTGTAAATTGCAGGAGATAACTCTAAAGTGGACAAGAAACGAGCTAAATACGAGTTTAAAAAAAAAAGAATCTTGAAACACATAAGTTCTTGACCGTCCGGAGCGTAAAAAAGAGATAAAAGTGTCACATATTATTTTGAGACAGTAACATTCTATAAGACCATGGGCATGAGAATTGAAAAAGCCTATATTTGGAATTATTTTGAGGCAGCCAAAGACCACAGCGACATGTACTTGGCATGTCTTACAATTAATATGGGAGGTGGCAAATAAAAGAAGGCCACGATTTTAATTAATTGGGATTCATAAGAATTGGACTCACAAAACCACCGACCCATGATCACATTGAAATATTACGGCCCATGTTTAATTCGGACAGGTCACAAGAAATTAATAGAAGCCCACAATTGAGAAGCAGAGGCACGAATTAAATATTCAAGCAGTTTACGTTTTGGAGGAGTTCACGTGGGGTGGACGTATTTTGGAGGTTACGAAGGGGAGAAACCACAGCCGCTTAGGCTGGGGATGGACAAACGAACGGAAATACGTATGAAGCAGTTTACGAACAGGAGATCTAATACATCCTACATCAACATTCATTTGGTTCAATTCTTTGTTCTATTAACAATGTTTTTAACTTTTTGTTTTTGTTTGATATTTGATTCGTGCTAAAACTTGTATTTACTATGTGTGACTGATTTTAGGGTTATGTTTGGTTATAATTAGGATTTTCTTATCTTTTGTTTGAACAATTGTTGATCAATACATTAATCTTTCGGTTTATACTTTGATCTTTGTCGTTTAATTTGTTTATTGGTGATTAGTTTAACTATTTACAACATTTGAACTAGTTATTAATATCCTCATCTTTTCACTCAAGTGACCTAGATGGTAATTCACTAGGAATAGGGATTGAAATTAGATTCCAATAAGTTAGGATAAATCGAAAGTCTAACCGTAGTAATGGAAGTTCTAGGTTAGAGGGTTTAGGTAATCCAAACCTATTAAAATCAACAACCCGAGGTGTGATTAGATTACAACTTTTCAGAGAAGGAATTCCTATTAGTTGTGTTTAGTTTATTAAACGGGATTAAGAGGAATCTAGTACCGTGACCTCTAGAACGTTAGAAGTAATCGGAGCTTAATAACCAGACATAGACCTAAATGAAGTCATGCATAGTGAATATACTTTAATCTGTTGAAAACAATTTACTAAATCGTTTGTCAACTCTACTTTCAAAGCTAAATAAGTTAATTAAATCATTCAATCAATTCAATGAAAATCCATTTGAAATTATCTGTCCAAATTAATTTACTTAGATCTAGTTTACTAGTCAGCTTAACCGTTCCCTGAGGAAACGATACCTGGTTTACTTACCTTAGCTATACTATCCGCGATTAGGTCATACTTGCCTAATAGTGTGGTAGTCTAGATTAGGTGTAAATTAGTATTAAATTTTATAACTAGATTTAGCACATCATTCCCTGATTAAACATTTACCTGATAATATTTATGAAAATTCCAAAAACGGTCACAATAATGATTATATCACGTACACCAGGAACATGTACGCTGAACCACTTTGGGAGAGTCATTATAATGAGGATACACCTTTAAATAATAAAAATAAAATTGGATACATTATAATGTTGAATTGCTTCAGATATACTAATGTAATTTAGGTTGTCTTGAAGTTGTGTTTGAGAAAAAAAATGTCGAATACATCTTTTAATATTGCATAACCAAACAAACCGACGTGAGTTTATTGACGCTACATTCAAATTGCATACATGCAATGAGTCAACATTGGCAACGTAGTAAATTGAGTGGTTAATTACAAAGACACAAAGTAGTCAATTTCAAATATGACAACACCACTTTCTTAAAATTTCGTTGCAAAATAACCACTCACTTGACAACACAAAATACATACACCCTTGATTAAAAAACTTTTTTCAGATTCGTATAGATACCTCTCTTACTACGAGGCATTTTGGGTGAAGCGATCAATGTCAGGAACAAAACCATGTGTCTCCTAGCAAAGCGAACAATATTGTGCTACGGGTTCTGAGTTGTAATAGTAATGTTTAGAGCCATTTTGGCTTTTAGGAGAAGTTTGGGAAAATTATTTAACACTGGTTCTAACAAAGCATTCACACCTAATGCTCTTACAGTTAACAACGCTACCACACATCACGCGATAAGCTGCTCGTGGTTTATTTTAAGAGCGATTTGTTGAAATCTGAAAATTTACGGTGGAATTTGCAAAACGCCACTTCGTATTACCGAAACCGAAACGACATTTTATACAGATATCACGACATAAATGATTGTCTTATAAAATAATTTAATACGCCAAATTATTACCTTCGTTTTTCTTAGTCTTACAACTTGACTATTCTGCATATGAGACCCATTGTAAGCAGTATATAATAATAATTGCTTTTGTAATTGTCTATTGATTAAATCACTAAATGGTCTGGCATGTATCACGTATTCACGTCTATCAATGTTTTGTTTTTTTGCTTATAGAAAATTGGGTGTGGTTTATGTCTTCTAACAATAATGGGTGTTTCACGATAAGTGATACACTTCTAAAGTTACCTTATGCCCTTACTTTTACTTTTGAAACTTATTAATATCATTTTATTTAAAAAAATTAGGACTCATCACCCACTAACTATCTACTTTAATATATTTTATAATTTTATATTATTTACATTCTTGTCTTTTTCGTAATGAAAGGAATGAGGTATATAAATTTAGTAGAGGTTTTGATGATCAACAAGTCACAACACGTGTTTTATATAAAACAATAGCCAATGAATCAAAAGTATCGAATTCGACTCTATAAAAATAATAGTAATAGTGATTAAATATAATTGTGGTGACTTTTGTTATATCAGTTTTACTTTAAATTTCTCTCTTTTGATCACATGTTTATAAGTGTAATACCAAACATGAAGGGGAGGATATGCTGCAATCAAGCTCTTTGTTTGAGGAGATAGAGCTGTACATGATCCACGTTTTAGAGGCTCGTGTCTTAAGTTTTAAGCTCGTTTAATAATTTAATATTAAAAACTTATAAAATCCATATATATAACTTTTAATAGTCAAAAGTGAAAACAATTTAATTAGTCAAAAATAATTGACTTCAAAAGAAGTTATGTACAATATTACTATAATTAACTAAATTTTTTTTGAGCTGCAATACGTAATACCAGATCAAAAATTTATATCATACAATATAGTGCCTAATTTTAATTACTTAAATGCACATGCCAGAAATTAAAATATTATATTCTTTATTATTATTATTATTATTATTATTATTATTAATACTATTATTATTATTATTATTATCTAGCTAGTATATTTTGTTATCACTCAACAATTAATCAATTAATAAATATAATAATCGTTATTGTTCTTCAAAGGACTTAAAAAAACATTAGAAATCCAAAATTGGGCATTTCACAATAATGTCATACATATACATATGTAATCAATCATTTTTTCAAAATTAGGACCACTTGACGCCAATAATTCGGGTCATACTAATTTTAATGACTTAAATGCACATGCCATAAAGTCAAAACATTATATACTTGTTCACTATTATGTGGACTTAAGCGAAAACATTCAAAATCCAAACTGTGACATTTAACCAATAATGTCATAAATAATCAAAGTATCATGTTTTTTGAAATTACGAGGATACTTTATACAATGTGAAGATCCAAAATTTAAATTGAGGGTCATACTAATTTTAATTACTTAAATGAACATGCAAAAAAGTTGAAGTATTATATACTTATTTTGTTATTGAGTGTTCTAGCGAGTATATTTTGCTAAGTGGAGTAATAATTAATTAATAGATTTAAACAAAATACATTCAAAATTCAAAAGTTGAAAAACTTTGTTGCTCCAAAAGTTGGTTGGGCCAAAGGTTGAAAATAAGGTGACTTTTCTGGAAATGAGTTGATGAATGGGCCAGGGGATTCGGCCCAACTCACCCAAATGCGACAGGCCCAATCCATTTATTCATCAAATATTCTTTATAATTTAGGGGTTTTGTTTACCACTTTTTTTTGTTTTTTTTTAAACAACAAACACACTCACTAATCTACATCCGAAACTTGAACTCACAATTTTATTAGATACTTAATCACTTTGATACCGCTGAACTATTAGCTCTTTGGCATGAAATGAAGTTGGGGAAAAAAGGCAATCAAATCAAATCACTATATATTTATCTACAAATCTAATTCAAATATAGTGTCTAACACTTACGACGTAGACTATTCTACATATGAGACACATTGCAAATAGTACATGACAATAACTATTTTTGTAATTATCTCTTAATTAAACCATTAAATGGTCTGGCAAATATCATGTGTATCAATGTTATGTTTTATTGCTTATAGAAAATTGTATGATGTTTTTGGCGGTAAGTGTTGATTCATGCGGTTATGTCTTCTATATAGGGAGGTTATTTGTAATATATTGTTATAATTTGTTTAATACTTTTGAAAAGGGGTGATGACAGATAATATATATTTTCTAATACTTTTAATTTTACAATTCTATATTTGGCTCATTCTTGTATTTTTTGTAATGACAGGAGTCTATATAAAAACTTATTTTAATTAACTAAATATTTAAGAACTACAATACCAAATAAAAATATTTATATCATACAATACAGTGCCTAATTTTAATTATCTAAATGCATATGCCCAAAACTCGAATACTCTATACTTTTATCCATTATCACATATTCTAGCGACTATATTTCCTTATCAATCAATAACTAATTATATAATAAATAGAATTAACAAGTCGTGACTGTACGTTGTTGATAAGACCTAAATGAATACATTCAAAATTCAAATTGTGACACTTAATCAATTGGTCTAGATCAATTGGTTACTAAGAATTGTCTTGAGAAATTTATCTTCAAGAGATGTTGGGTTCAATACTAATTTTAATTACTTAAATGAACATGCCAATAAGTTGAAATACTTTTTTAATTATTGCGTGTTCTTGCGAGTATATTTCATTATCAATCAAAAATTATTTTTTAATAAATATAATCGTCGTTATTGTTCAAAAGACTTTAACGAATACATTCAAAAAAACAAACTGTGACACTTAACCAAGAATGTCATAATTCATAAATATCTAATCAAAGTATCATGTTTTCTGAAATTACGAGGACAATTAATTTATACAATGTGAATGTCCAAAGCTTAAATTCACTTGACCCAAATAATTCATATGATGATACTATATACAACTTATGTGTTTTTAACGATATTTGAAACCATAATCTCTCAAGTAATGCAATGCCAAAGATTATTTGATTATCTAAGTAAAATATTATGAGTATTGAAAAATATGATAAAGTCTAATTTATTTTTCGATTACTTCTATATGTTTCATTTCTTTTTAAACATTACGGATTTAACTTTAAACGAATACGTAATTCTTAACTCGCTAAATCGTATAATTATGTTATATTATGACATGTTGAAAAACTTGGTTGGTCCAAGAATTAAAGGTTGAAAATAAAGTCATTATTTCTTTCAAGCAAGCCCAACTAACAGGATGTTTTAAGAAATGATATTTTAGGATAATAACTCCATATAGTTAACGAGAATTGATATTGGTACCATAACTTTTAATGGTTATACCATACAGTACATACTTTGCAGCTAATTGTGCAGGTATATTAAACATTAGATATGGTACATACCTTAAAATTTGTGGTAGAAAAATAGTTAACTTTTATTCAGTTATATACGCAACTTTATTGTTGCAGTAGTCATTTTTAAACATTTCTTTGATCATCTGATAATATTTAAATATGAAAAGCATCGTACTCGTGACATCTAAAAAAATTATTTCAGACGTCATTAATGCTAAGCTATAACCAATTACCAATTGATTGACTCGTTAATTTTATTGGTTAATTAATCTTTTCTTATTTGTACTCGTTTGAACCGTTATAACAAAATATAAATTATAGGAAATTCTTAATCATTTTTCTTTACATTTTTTACCAAAAACAACCCAACAAGCAAACCATAGTTTCGTAAAAACAATAGAAATTTGGGTTTTCTTTGATTTTAATCCATTGCCCAAAATGTACACAACATATACATCACTAGTTAGTTCAAAAAACAATTACAAAAAACACGGCATCCATAAAATTCACTTGAAAATCGACAACAAGTTATTGTTTAAGATCGATCATTAAGGTAATTAATGCATAATTTCATCATACCGTAAGCAGTTCCTGAAACCGAATATCGAGTGTATAAGATTTTTTGTTTATTATATAAACTAAAAAAGTAAACTTTTTTAAAACTTTGCGTAAATTATACCTTTTCCTTTTGTTTGAAAATGGTGTCGATCTTTTTCATGTACTCATCTGTCACTTTCTAAAAATAAAAAAAAAAAGGAGCAAGAATCAAATTTATTATTTAAAAAAAGTCAGTAAAATTGCTAAAAATGCAATTAAAAATATCACGGTCCAAAATATAATACCTGCAAATCAGCTGATAAATCCTTTACGTTGTCTTCGGAGAGTTTTTTCTCCTGTAAGGAATAATAACAATGGTTTAAATATGGAAAATTTAAAATATATAAATATATTAAAAAAAATTGTCATAAGTGATAAATAGAATTTTAGAGTTTAAACCTTTTCAAGTTTATCATATGATTTGATGGCATCTCTTCTTATGTTTCTAATTGCTACCTGCACAACATATTAACAAAATACAAAAAAAAAAAAAAAAAAAAAATTAATAAAAAATAAATAATTAAATAAAAAAATAAAGAAAGTATGCAAATTGACTATAAACACCTACCTTCCCATCCTCAGCCTGCTTTGAAACAAGTTTTGACATCTCCTGTAAATTAAAAACATGATTAAAGGTGTGATCTTGACCCGTTTACTTATATAAGGGCTGGTTTTAGTTGTATTTTATCTCAAACGGGTCATATTAAAAAAAAAAAAAAAAACTAAAAAGGGAACATAGGAACGTGTCAAATGGGTCAAACATGTTTGAAAGACTATTTTCAATGCTTATTCAAATCTTTATATAATTATTATTGTTTATTATATCTAACGCAATAATTATATATAAAAACAAAAGAAATTGCAACATGGACAAGAAACAACCCCATCCTTTTCGGCAATAAACAAAAAAGACCCGTTTTGACTTTTGACCCGAACACGTTTTTTTTACTGTTGACCCGTTACCCGACCCGTTTGACCCGCCCATATATAAAAGGGAGCACCTTTCTCCTTTCTGATGTGAGTTGTGGAATGGATAAACGTATGACATCACCATCATTACTTGGAATCACACCAAGATTTGAGTTCAATATGGCCTTCTCAATAGCCTTTAAGCTAGAAAAAAAATCGGGTAATTCAGTTATTGCCACGTCATCAATTTATCACTTTTATATTTTAATCACTCAATTGGACAAAATAAAATTGTACGATGACTAAAGAATGACAGATGTAAAAGTGCATTGTTGTTTTAGGCAGAAAAAACATTTTAATTAGTTCAAATATATTATTAATATTAATACTTTTGGATAATTGAGATTATTAGTAAACACTACTTATTGTCATGAAATTATAACAAATGCGAAGTTTAATCTGTTTTACATAGAGGTTAGTCGCTAACCGAACCAAAGATTAGTAGAAAATTAAGATCACAAAGAAAAAAGATTAAATGCAAAGTATTTGTCCCTGAAGTATTTCAGATTCTGCGTTTTTATCCCTAAAACTTTTTTTCCTGGGTTTTTAGTTCTTGTGGTCCTCATTTTTCATTTATTTCGTCCTTTTCCGGCGATACCGGAAAAGATTTTATAAATTAAAAATAAGGATAAATTAATAATAAGGGTATTTTGGTCAATTTAGACGGAAAGGAACGCAATAAATGAAAAATGAGGACTAGAGGGACAAAAAACACATTAACCACAGGGACAATTATGTAATTTAATCGTTTTCTTATTTATGTACCTAGATTTGTCATAAGGTTGCACTAAGAGAGAACTCGAATCAGGAGTGCTAATTTGTGCTATGGTCTTCAAATTCACATTTGAACCATAGTAATCCACCTATATAAAAATTAAAATTATAAAATGGATTAAACAAATAATTGTAATAATAAAAAATAAAAATAAAAAAATAATTATGCTCCAATAAAATCAAGGATATTATTGAACAAGAATACGAAAAGATATTGATTAATCATAGAAGTGGCAAGATGGTTGGATCGGGTAACGGGTCAAAACATGCCAGATTGACCCACTAGCACCGTTTTTGTCTCTTTTTTCTAAAAAAATTTATGAACTTTTAAAATATTTAATGTGTTAATTATGATTATAGAACTAATATTATTACGAATTACAATACTGGTCTAATCTTTAAATTTTTTTCGAAAAAAGTAGGAGGTTATATACATTAAAATAGACTTTGGACGACTTTCAACCCGTTCTAACTATTTGAAACTTGTTTTACACTATGATGTTAATAAAATTTGGATGCATATTTTATTAAATTTTTATACTAAAAATATTATTATCAATTATATTAAATGTGACAAAAGGGCTACAAGCTCTAACCTCAACTTTATCAAGCATTGCAGGATTTGATCGGCCCGTTCTTATAGAATTAAAATTTGATAACATGCTGTCAATAGCCTTATCCATTCTTTCTCTCTAATTATATAAATAAAGAAAAATAAAATAAATTATAAATTTGATAATGAAACCGTATACTTTAACACAAAGTAAAAAATAAATGCTTAAAAATCATTAATTGACTTACAACATTCTTTTCAATCAGAGATTTCTCAGCCTCAATTTCTTCCATGGTTGCACACTTAATGGTTGTGTATCTGAAAATAAAATGACCAATATAACATTTGAAACAACCAAAATGACCAAAATAACCTCCAGTGTAACTGTTTTCAGATTCAATACAAAATAAGCATTTATTGTATTCTTATCAAAACAATCAAAAAATGTGTATTGTGTTTATAAAAATGTGGTAATGCAATTCCAAAGTCCCAAACATCCCCTAAATCTAGAATTTAATAATTGTAGGGAGTGTTTGGATGTGCATTTTCAAAGTGGTAACCATACAAACTGATTTATTGTTACTTTTTTTTAAAGGTGTGTCTAAAATCTCAAAAATAATTGATTTAATCGGTTTCTAGGCGCGTATCCTAAATTATACAGGAATTTATTTTATTTTATTTTTAAAAATATCAGCAATGTTGACCGTCAATTACTGACAAATTTTGACCAATATTCTCGAGTAGAATTTGACCGACTTGACCAATGTTGACCAAGACCGATTTTTACAGCACTAAGTTGGATGATATAAAACTGTTTGTTTTTCTGAAGTAGATAAACTTCTGAATGTTTGTAATTTATCTATTTTACTCTTCAAATATTTAATTTAACTATTATTAAGGAAAACCAAACTAAGTATGTAAGGGTAGTGATTTTGAGACCACATATATTACTTCAAACACCACACTCACTGTTTTACAGAATTTGTACAATATGCTTTAAATATTGTACATGAAGTAATTTGTGTGGTCCCAAAATCACTACCCAATATGTAAACTAAGAACAATGGTAATGTATGCAACCTCACTATAAAAACAAACACAATAAGCAATAAAAATTAAAAACATCATAAAAAATAACTAACAAATTAAAAAAAAAAAAAAAAACACAAATTGCAAATAAACTTACCTATTGTGTAGCAACCCTTTAATAACAACAGCATTTTTTGTTTTCAGCTTCAAATTACTCACAGACGAGCTCCATGACAACAAATTTCCTACCAAAAATAAATATAAATATATCACAATTTCTCAATCAATAAATAATATAAATAATAAATAAAATAAATATATACGAATTTGAAGCGAACCTTGAAGAGAAATGAATGTTTTTGTAGGGTTTATCAACTTAGGGTTAGTTTTGGGTTTTTGGTAAATGGAATGAATAGATGATGTAGCTGGTGATATTGACGACATCGCCATTTTTATCTGAAATTGAAGCTTGGAGAATTTGTAGGATTATATAGTTTTTATATGAAATTGAAAGACCGAAAAAAGGGGAATTTTTGGAGATAAATTTTGTGGATAAGAGGGATAAAATAGCCAGTCAAAATTTACAGCGGCAATTGCAATTCCACCATTTTCTTCATCTTTTTTTCATTTTGGATTTTGGGCTTTTTGTATGTTTTTATTGGGCTGCTTATTTTAAGAGTTTCAGAAAAACTTTTAAACTTTTATTTTAAATTTTATTTTATATTTAACGTTTTAAATTTTTAAGTTTTATGGTTAACTAGCAGGGTACCCGCGCAATACGGCGGCGGGTACCCAGAAACTATATTTCGTGGCGAGCAATAGTTGTTCGTTTACACGGTAATAATTGCGCAAATGAATGATTTTTTCCGTCTTTAAAAATTGCAATTAGTAATCATTATCATCTTGAACATAATAATACATTCAAGTTCAACAAACTTAAGGATTATAATTAAAGAATATGTGAGCACACAAACAAATACCTTGATCATGGAAAGTTTGATACAATATGTTTTCTATTTAAAGTTGGTTGTTTATTTGTTCTAAAACAAAGTGTCATTTAGATCAATCGGTTAACACATATTCTGTACTTAGAAAAAGGTCTTGTGTTCGAATCTTGTAAGCAACTATTTAACCGGAGCATATGTCATGGGTAAAATGTCGCCTGATTATTAGCATCGTGTTTATGTGTAGGTTGTGGTCGAAAATAAAAACGTAGCTCGGAAATAAAAGATGGTAAGAAAGGTCAAAACGGATTAATAAATGATGGTAAGATAAGTTTCGGAAATATAAAGCAAAATGGAAATAAAAGATGGTAAGAAATGTCAATTAATTAATTTCCGGAAATACAAACCGAAACCGAGAAGCTCAATTAATTAACTTCCGTAAATATAAGGGCAGGTCAAATGCTTGGAATTACAGCCTATTATATTTTGTTTTCCGGAAATACAAACCGAAACTGAAAAGGTACATTAATTGACTTCCGGAAATATAAGGTGTTGTGGTCAAATGCTCGGAATTACAGGCTATTGCATTTAGTGTTGGTGGTTTGAAATAAAGTGTAAGTTATAATAATTGGTTAACACATAGTGACTACTTAGGAGAGGTCTTGTGTTCGAATCTTGTAAGTCACACTTTATTTTTTTTAGTTAAAGAACTTACTAAAAGTAGAATTCTCCTTAAACTTAAAATTAAGGAGCTCCTTAAACTTACTAAAAGAGGTAGGCCTAAATGCATTAGTAAGTAGTAAGATGATGGTTTAATTCTTAAATTTTGACTTTGTTTTCGTCTTAATCACTTAATATTTGTATGCAATATTTATAATTTTAAGTTTCGTTGTTTTAGCACTTGAACATTTTTTTATTCATTTTATCCTGCTTTTTTTATATAAGTTTCTTATTGTATGTATATCTTAAGTCTCTTTTGTTAGTATTATCAGCTAAAAATAAATCAAAAGTCAACACCATATTATCATTAGATAATAGTTAAATAACATCTAATTAATACTACTTTAGTTACAAAATTAACAATGGTTAATTAATTTAAATCACCTAGATAATAGATGCACTAACATTGTGATTTATTGGTGAGAAATAAATCAAATTCTGTAAATATTCACTCCCCCTCCTAATTTCGGGCCTAGCAATTAGTGGGAGCCCAATTCATCTTCTTCAAGCACCAAGGAGTTGTGCACTTTTTCTGCTATAAGGGATTTATGCTAAAATAGTTATAAACTTATAACATACCACCAACACATGCATATAATTGTTTTAGGCAACATCATGTTAATATTTCTCATTGTTACCATTTATAAAGACAATCTTACGTATTTACTCAATTTTGTCCTTATCATTCATCCCTTCACATTTTTTTAGTGTTCTTAAAATTAAATATCATGACATTTTTCTACTAAAAACTTTAACAAAAAGCATTTTTTTATCCTCCTATAAAAACAATATTATTGTGGCATAAGTTGTAAGTAATAATTTTATTTCCACTTTAAGTGTTGAATTTTCAGTAGTTTTCATGTTTAATCCTTGTAAGCAAAAAGAAAAATAAAATTTCTATTTGTGGCCATGCATATTCACCTGCACCGACCACGTGATACCTGTAAAGCGGGCGGTCACCCTTAGATTAGTTGGCTCACAAAGCGAGTCGGAACCCAGGTTACCAACAAAAAGATGGTAAGATGTAGATAGTTATACTGGCATGTATCTGGAGGTAGAAAGACTTGCTTACATAGAAAACTTATGGGAGAAGCGCGAGTTAGAATATATGAATATACTACCTCCGTATCAAAATAAGTGATACACTTTCCTAAAAGGGTGGAACGAAATAAGTGATACACATTTCAAAATTTTACTTTATTTTGAAAGTTTTTGTATGAGAACTTACCCTTTTACATCATTTAAATTTCTTAAACATCATTAACATTGTACTTTTGCCTCATAAACCGTGCTTTAAAGTTTTTCTTTCCTAACCAAAAGTGTTTAAAAAGTTGTAAGACCCACTTAATCAATCTTAATCACCACTTAAAAGTTTTGCCTCAAAAATCGTGTTTCAAGAAGTGTATCACTTATTTTGATACGGATGTAGTATATGAGATGTGGCTACAAAAGTATACACAATTAAATACAAAAATAGGAAAGCAATCTGGTCGTAGATCGGGTTAGCAGACTCAATCTCGAAAAAAAGAGTGTACCAAAAAAGCAACGGTTACATATTTAGTTGATTATATATCACATGTAAATGCAAGGATGTGGTTAACAAGTAATAAAGGAATACAACACATGATAATTAAGATAACAACTTTAAATTCAAATACACATATGTACAAAAAAGAAAACCTCACCAAGTGTAATTAATGTGACGATATGATTATAAAACCAACCATTTTTCTTCGTCTAGTTTATGTTTCATTCTCTCTCGAACACGAACAATAATGATGATTAAAACAATTTTATGTATGCTACTTATAATCGAATTATGTCAGAGGGAGATGATGGTTACAGGAGAAGTGTACAAGGTTGGTGATTCCGCTGGTTGGACTGCTATTTCCAACACGGATTACGGGTTTTGGGCGTCTTCCAAAACCTTTCACGTGAACGACGTTCTTCGTGAGTACCTTCTTTCTTTTTATTTAAATATTTTATATATATATTAAAGTCATTTTTCATTAGTTCTTTTCTTTTACGGATTAAAATCTAAGTGATGATGTATGAATCGGAGGTTTAAATTCAAAAATGTCGTTTCAAAAATGTTTTCAACTGATATTTGTGATTGAATGTTCAACATTTCAAACCGATACACCGATCTCCTCTCGAAATAAATTAGTTCGTACGAATGTATTTACACAAGCATTATTTTGGTTACGTAAAGATAAAAGCATATTCAAGTCATTAAAGATAAGAGTTTTATCTGATTCATGCCTTAAAAACATGAGATAAAATATATAGTTATAAATTTCTTAAATTATGTAAATTATTATCAATAAAGTCCTTTTTTATATCAATTTATGAGATACATTAAATGTATTTTTAACCATTTAAAATTATATAACATTCTTTCATTTATTGTATGATATGAAACAGTGTTCGAATACAACACAACCAACAACAATGTAATAGAAGTAACACACTCCGATTTCCGGTCGTGCAACACCTCAGCACCGATGAAAACATTCAACTCAGGCAACGACTCGTTCACCATTAAGTCACCCGGCCATTACTACTTCACTAGCAACTTTTCCGACCATTGCCAGGCTGGCCAAAAAGTCGATATCAGAGTCCTCAAAACACCGCCAGTTACCACCACACCACCCAGTACCACCCAGAGCCCAATCCCCTCCAAAGTGGCTGCAGCACCCGTGGAGGTGAATGCTCCGGCACCTAGCCCATCTAGCGGCAATGTGGCGGCGGCTCGTGATCCCATGTGGTTGCTTATGAGCACCATTAGTATGACCATAAGTGGTTTTGTATTTTTGG
This sequence comes from Calendula officinalis, assembly GCA_963853835.1. Taxonomy (NCBI): domain Eukaryota; kingdom Viridiplantae; phylum Streptophyta; class Magnoliopsida; order Asterales; family Asteraceae; genus Calendula; species Calendula officinalis. The sequence continues at coordinate 102,280,787 of OY970820.1, forward strand.
GTCGTGGTTGTGCTTAGAAATAACAAATGCTAGTATTTTGATATTGCAATAATTAAAATAATATTGATGTATTAGTTAGTATCATGGGGATTGGTGTTATGTTACTCTGGGTTATGTTTTATTATTTTCAAGATACAATTGAAAATGAAAAATAAGTATAAGATATTGTCCATCATCGATCGGTCACGAGTTCAAGTCTGACAAAAAAAAGAATAGAATATGTGTCGTTAAAAAAAAAAAAGATATTTGTATTAATTAGATAAAAGGTATTTTAATACATATATTTCGGGGAATTCGAAGTGTATTATAAAGTTCTTATCCAAGACCAATGCAGTGTATCAATATTACATTAAAATTACAAAATAACAATAAGTTAACCTCACTTTTTTGATAACACATGTCTCCACAAGACCATTGTAGAATTTAGGATTACTACTAGTATTTCACTAATAATTGTTTTTGAATGGTGTTATGGTTAAAAACACTAACAAAAGCTACAAAATTACAATAAGATTGACATATAATTTGTACCCAATATACTTTTATCTTGTTTCTAGAATCACACTAATTATAAGATAAATAACTAAATCGTCAAACATAATCGTGTGTTTAAGTTGTTTTATACCGAAAATTATCATTTTGAAATCTCCAAAACTTCCACCACAATAAATAGAAAATGTCCTCCGGGATTTAGTATTATTTGAACGACAAGTTAGTTAGTGGTTTGAATTTATTTAACTTAATCACCTAGTCGAAAAATAAATGAACCAACTTATCCACTCTTTATAATATTTCACTAAGATTATACTTTTTATAAATAAAACACATACGTAAGTAAATTAATTTAAGAATTATTAACCTTTAATCAAAACAATAAATTATGTAAATTAATTAAAGTAAGTTTGTAAATTAAGTTATAGTATAACTCTTAGATTTTGGAGTGTTATATAAGAGCCTGCAGTGTTAATTGTTAATTATTAATATTAATTCCTTAGTTTTTTATGTACATATGCTAATAAACTATGGATTGAACATAATAGAATTAGTTTTTACTTTTTTACACATACATATACACACAGTCATAAATATATACTGACTAGACATTATTGTTGGTTCATAAATTGATATATTCATGACTTTATTGTTGGTTCATAAATTATTATGTACACACATGTACTTAAAGCATTTCTCCAATTAATGCCTTTACAAATGAACTTGTATATTTAATAATGTACCAAATTATATTTATAATTATATTATTTTTTCTATACTAAATAATGTACAAATTAAATTTCAATTCATTGATATTTCCATGGCTACAGAAATTTTACGTGTCAGTGTCATAGAATAAAATAGCATATATGTATAGACAATGTTATAAAACAAAAATATAGGTTCAAATTTTTACGTTTGTATTTTTGTACTCTAAATCATTGCGAGTCAATCAGTTTCATGCTATTGGGGGTGCTATATGCTCATGCTATTGATATATTTGTAGGAATCAAATTCACAAACTAGAAAAATATTTGTACATATATTGTAACACCTCAAATTTTAATTCAAAATATTGGCCAAAATAAAACATTTTATAAATAGAAGAACATTCCCTAATTTGGATTTACAAAAACCTTGGTATGAAATCAGAGTATAAAAGTAGGTGTTACAAAATAGATCATAACCAAGCTAAGACTAAATCCAATCTAGTGTTCTTCTAATCTAGGTCCCGCATCTCTATCCATGCGTACCTAAGCCTTCGATCCCGAACCTGAGTACATAGCAAAACAAAACAAGGAGTACGTGAGACAAAAACGTCTCGTGAGATACACGGGTTTAGACCCAAAGTTGGTAATAACAACCGAATGGCAAACAACAAACATATAAGCGATCATCCATCTATCTAGTCACCCTATTGTGACTCTAATACTTTGCTTTCCTAGCAATCATATCTAGTTGTCGGGACGTCCCCAACCAACTAGAACCACATTAACTTATTAACCGGGGATCCCCCGCATTAACAAGCTTCAAGGTAAAGGCAAGAGAGAATTGCCCAATCTACCAATACCTGCCTTACTCGCCGGACTACTTCCAGTTAGCAAGACTACTATCATGGAATGGGCCGATGGGGATCCGCCCAAATGCTCCCCATTCCATACATCATGACCGGGGATCCCCCGCATCATCACATCATCTCACCATATCATAACTCGATGGTTATGTCAATCTAGCTCTCGGCTATCACGTCTATCATCAAACAAGTTAGTTCAATACAACTATCGGTATAACTAACTACTAGCTACTAGTATACACAATTAAGCAAATAGACCATAACACAAGTAATGAAAATATATTTCATAGGCTATGTACTCAGTAAAGTCCACACGTACTCACCTTAGCAATAAAGGTGCTTTAACCGTATTCTTTCCGCCGGTTCCTTGTTCACAATTCGTCCACTTCAACACTTCACCGAATGTCTAATACAATTATAACAACAAAATTATCATCACAAACTACTACCAATGTGTTCATCTACCTCTAGATAACACCCATCAATCCATTTCCCCCAAATATGGTGGTTTACCAAACCCTCGGTTTAACCAACCCTTAAGATTCTTACAAATCATAATCATACACTTGTTTCCTTTGTTAATATACCATCTATTAAGTGTATACACCATTTATATTACCATAACTCATACCCCAAGAATTAGGGTTTCAACCCCAAGCTTCTAAATCCATAGATCTAAAGCTACAACTACAAAGGATTGAAGATATACCTTTAATCTTCACTTAGGAGTGAAATCTATCAAGCTTTGATGGAGAAATCGACCCAAATCAGCTCTTGCACTTGAAAATCGCCAATGGAAGGAACTAGGGTTTTGGAAATGCATTTATGGCTAAAAACCCCAATTTAATGCTCTGGTCGGAAGAGCTCGCGCCCCGCTCGCGCCGAGCTCGCGCCGCGAAGAGACGCGGGTCTTCCCGCTGGTCGCCGCTTTTCCAGACTTCGCGCCAGGCTCGCGCCTGGTTCGCGCCGCGAAGTCGACGCGAAGTTCTCGCGTTCTAGCTCTGATCCTACTGTCCAAACTCGCGTTTCGCTCGCGCCAGGCTCGCGCCGCGAGCCTGCCTTTGCAGCAGGGCTGCACTTTTCGGTCTAGGTTTCAACCGGGTTTCGCCCATAACTTTCTCATACGGATTCCAAACGACCCGAAACCAATTCCTACGGTTTTAATATGATTTATCCATAATTATCATATTTTTATTTATTTTATTTATCTACAAATTTCGGGTCGTTACATGTATAATCACGAGATCCACACAATTTCAGAGAAACTATAATTAATTACGTAAATTATACATATAATATAGGAGTTGTGATTTGAAAATATTTGGAAATCATGTAGTTAACGTGACAAAATTATTTGTATCCCAACTATTATAGTTCAACAATTATACTTCATAATCAAAAATTTGTCAAATAATTATATTTATGTTGCTAAAATACTGGTTCATAAATGCACACAAGGCCCAAAGCCAGGCGGTGGTCCTGGACTCCTGGGCTTGCCTGAAGTTATTATTATGTTATGTACTACTTTCTTAAAGTATATTGTATTACTAATACTCCGTAATATAAATATAAATAAGTTATTAAGTTAGTGAAATTTTCAAGGTAGTCTATTAATTTTATCTAATCCTAAGGGACATTTGTTAGCCCTTGGATCAAGAAAAATTAATGGTCAAGATTAAGATTCAAAATCACCACCACCACTACAAGCACATGTGCTTCTCCGGCGGCCGGCGGCGGCGGACGGCGATGGAGGCGGCCGGCGGCGGCGGACGGCGGCAGGAGGTGTCCGCCGGCGGTGGTGACCGGTGGTGGTAGTCGTGACTGGAAGCACATGTGCTTCGTGACTTGTTTTGATTTTTTTTCCGTGTAGTGAAGCACATGTGCTTCATAACGTCAAGCACATGTGCTTCGTGATTCAAACACAAATGACTTGTTTGTAAGTTACATGTGTTCAGGAACAAAAACGCATGTGCTTGGCTTTATGAAGCACATGTGTTTGGCTTTATGAAGCACATGTGCTGGCTTTATGAAACACATGTGCTTCATAATGATGTGTTCGTCACTTGTTTTGATTTTTTTTCCGTGTAGTGAAGCACATGTGCTTCATAACGTCAAGCACATGTGCTTCGTGATTCAAACACAAATGACTTGCTTGTAAGTTACATGTGTTCATGAACAAAAACACATGTGCTTGGCTTTATGAAGGATTGGCTTTATGAAGCACATGTGCTTGGCTTTATGAAGCACATGTGCTTCATAATGATGTGTTCGTCACTTGTTTTGATTTTTTTTCTCGTGTAGTGAAGTAAATGTGCTTCATAACGTCAAGCACATGTGCTTCGTGATTCAAACACAAATGACTTGTTTGTAAGTTACATGTGTTCAGAAACAAAAACACATGTGCTTGGCTTTATGAAGCATTGGCTTTATGAAGCACATGTGCTTGGCTTTATGAAGCACATGTGCTTCATAATGATGTGTTCGTCACTTGTTTGATTTTTTTTTTCCGTGTAGTGAAGCACATGTGCTTCATAACGTCAAGCACATGTGCTTCGTATGCTCCCTTGTGTGTGTTAGAAACTCATGTTTATGGTGACTTGAAACACATGTGCTTCGTGACCTGAAGCACATGTGCTCCGAAGTAATATGTTGTATTTAGTGAAGCACATGTGCTTCGATACATCAATACCACCACCACCCCCATTAGCACCAGCACCTTCACTGTCAGCCACAGCCACCACCACCGCCGCCAGGACGGCGGCCGGAGGCGGCGGCCGGCGGTGGTTGTAGGTGGGGGGTTTGATCTTGTCCATCTCTATCCAATGGCTACGATTTGTCCCTTGGGACTAGACAAATCCTTTGGACTTCCTAGAATACAACTCTATTAAGTTATTAAAAATAAAATTCACTATAATTACTAAATTAATTCAATAGAGTGTTATTTAAATATCTACCCAAAAATGATAAGGTAATGGGAAAGAAAGAGTGAAGTGCACAAATCAGTCTTTATGATTTGATCAAATTTTCAGTTTTTTTATTGGCATATTTAAGAGTAGATTAAAATTTTCGTTAAAAATTATGTATATTAAATGACAATAGATTTCGAGTTTTCCCTAAATACAAATGCTTACAAATTTAGTAATATATGTTTATTATGGTAAATTTGTGTTACTTTTATCATTAATGAAGGTGAAGTAACTTGAATATGTATAGTTAAATTGGGTTATTTTAAAACTAATTGGTTGTAAGAGGAGTAGCTCATGACCCTTATAAACACATTACCGGTTCATCTTTTGTCCAATATGGGAAATCTCAACACGACCCCTCACGTGTGTCGTCATTTTTTTTGTCGCGCCTAACACGTGGATATTTATGGGTTACGTGTGGTCCGTGCAGACGTTTGACCATCTACGGGTGAACCTTGCTCTGATATCATGTCAGCTTGTGGGGTTCCATCTTAAAATCAAATGGTTGTAAGAGGAGTATCATATGACCCTTATAAGCACATTACCGATTAATTTCTTGTCCATTGTGGGACATCTCAACAGTTTATATAATTACATAAAATATAAAAATTAACCGCTAATTTACACGAAAATCTCATGTGGTGTTCGAACCATTAAATTTATTTCTGAAACTTAAAAACAGTTATTTGGGTCATAAATCGAAGTCCTAACTTACTTAAAAACAATAATGATATAATAATTCCACGCAAATCTCACGTGCGATGAGACAGTGAGATGATGTACTAATTGCATAAAATAAGGTAAACAAAATAAATACAATTGATAGTACACCATTATTATATACACCACCAAACACCGTAACATTATAACCTCTTATATAAATACAAGTAAACAACTTCCCACCACCTTCGTTCCACTCTTGACCCCAAACACACACACATATATATATATATATATATATATATATATATATATATATATATATATATATATATATATATATATATATAGTGTGACTCTGCAACACTTTCAATTGTTCTCACTCCATTAATGTGTCTCAGAGCATAATCGTGAGTTTATTCTTCAAGAATTTTTAGTGATTAATTTGTGATAACTGATAGGATCTCGATTTCCGAGTGAAAATGGCAGTTGAGGTTAGTAGAATTACACTTGAGATATTTTCAAAGCTTGAGAAAAAATGGTTGTCTCACTGTGACAGCAGTAAGAAGATACGAGTGTTAAGCATTGACGGCGGAGGAACCACCGGCATTGTCTCCGGCACCGCTTTGATCCACCTCGAAGAACAGATCCAGGCGAAGACCGGTGACGCAAACGCTCGAATCGTTGATTTTTTCGATATCATCGCCGGAACTGGCATCGGAGCGCTTCTCGCTGTAATGCTTAACGCCGACGACGGTAATGGCCGACCAATGTTTACCGCTAAAGACGCGGTTAAGTTTGTAACCGATCGGCGTACGGAACTTTTCAAAGTGAAAACACTTGGCGTTTTCCGACGGAAACGGATGTTTTCCGGTAAGAGTATGGAGAACGTTTTGAAGGCGGTTTTAACCAGAGATGACGGTAAGGTTTTGACGTTGAAGGATACATGTAAGCCGTTACTCATTCCGTGTTTCGATCTAAACAGTTCCGCTCCGTTTGTATTCTCTCGAGCCGATGCTTCTGAATCTGCTAGCTATGATTTTGAGCTCTGGAAAGTAATCCGTGCCACATCATCCGATCCGTCGATGTTCAAGCCGTTTCCGTTACTTTCCGTTGACGGAAAAACCTCTTGCTCAGCCGTAGACGGCGGTCTAGTAATGAACAATCCAACCGCCATTGCTGTTACTCACGTATTACACAACAAACGCGATTTTCCGTCACTTACCGGCGTTGAAGACCTTCTCGTTATTTCAATCGGTAACGGTGCGTTAAGCAATTCGCCTCACCGGAAACTCAATCGTTACGGCCAATGCAAGACGTCCTCCGTCGTTAGTATTGTTCTCGACGGTGTATCGGAAACCGTTGACCAAATGTTAGGCAACGCATTCTGTTATAACCACACGGATTACGTCAGAATTCAGGTAATTTACCAGATTTAATTCTGGAAAAAAATCTATTTTGATTTTGTGGTGATGTTGAAAGTGACGTCGTTTTGTAATTTTGCAGTCGAACTGTTGCATGAAGGGAAACGTGGGACCGACAATGGAGGAAGTGTTGATGGAGAGAGGGGTTGAGTCTTTGCCATTTGGTGCTAAAAGGTTACTAACGGAGACTAACGGAAAAAGAATCACAAATTTCGTACAACGACTTGTAACTTCACGGAGATTGCCTCCTAGTCCCTGTAAGGATGCCGCCGTTACTCCACCAATAGTTCACGGCCGTTAGGTGTTCCATTAAGTGTTTGTTAGTTTTAACCCATCTCGGGTTTAATTTTAACCATCTCAGTTAAAGGTGCTCAATAAGGATTATAATCTGTCGTTATGTGTAATTTTTTTAAATTTTATTTTATTTATTTTTTCGTTGATGTTATTAGTATAAAATACGAGTATTAATTAGTGTCTTATTGCTTTATTTATTTATTGAGGGTTATTAAATGGCATTAAAAGCCTATGCACTTGCCTTGAAAAAGGTAAGATTCCAATATCTAATAGTAATATTTTTTGGATTTTGTTAATAACAGCTCTTAGGGCTGTTACTAACATGCATAAAAAACTTTTACATTAATTAAAAAAGTAATATTCCTAAAATTTAGGGGTTGCTTTTTGTGTATTTTGTCTTCTTAATGACAACTCTAAGGACTATCATTAGCATTTTCCATATTCTTTTTAAGGATAAATTAATAATCACATCCAAACAGACTGTTATTAAATGTTTTCTTAAATGTAATACTCTATAGCATAAGTAAGCATGCAGTTAATAATATACAATTTTTATTCAAACTAAGTACTATATTTAATGTTTCTTTCTATAATGATAAAATTATACTTTATTACTCGTAATATTAGTCTACGTATATATGAAATAACTGAGAAACTTATAGTATAGTGGTATTGAAAAATTGTATAAGATAATGCTCATAACCTATTGGTCATAAGTGAGTTCAAATTCCGTATTAGACAAATAAAAGTAGTGTTTATGTGATGTTAAAAAAAACATATGTTTATAATACAGATTTCACTAAATATTGCGTAAAAAAAAAACTCATTATAAAATTAGAATAAATGATTCTCTTTTATAATATTTATAATATCGAATCAGATCTCGATGTATTCATCTTTAAGAAGATTAACGATTCGCTTCTTCCAGGTTTACATTTTAAATATTGATTTTTAAATTTGAAACAAACTAACATGTAAAGGTGATGTTTATATACACTTGTTCAGGTTTAAGTCAGCATATCAATTATGTATATTTCTTAGATTTTCTTATTTATTTATACTATTGTGTATATTACGAGTAAAATTCAACTATCATGGGATAAGCTGTTGAAAAAGTTCATGTCTACTTTAAATCTATTGATTTTATATATATTCTTCTGTTTATGCTACTTTATTATAATGCACATCTATTTTTACCTTGATTCAAATTCATTTAACTCTTTACTTGTCAATATTTTTACTTTAACCTCCCTGATTTTGTGCATATAAAATTGATTATATATCTTCAACGTTTGACATTACATATTAACTTATCGAACTAGGCCATGAGCTTATTTGCATAGAAAGCTCGGCATCAATTTGATCATATAATTGATATTTTTTCATTCATTTGGTGATAATCTAGTGGTAAATACTATCGGATGACTTTCCTATATGTTATATGTCCGATCTTTCCCTGTGTAAATATTTACCAAATTGATAGGAGACCGATGGTTCATAGATTATGTCGCCTACACCACGGGTTAAGTTTAGTCACCCAAGGAAACTCATTACAACATGAATAATTTTAGAATAAAGATAATTTGTCTTTAATAAACAACGTTTGGCATTAATCAATCATATGTACTTGAATTCTGTTTGTAATGTCAGGTTACAACTAATGTATGTTGGTGTTATATGCTAAAAAAGGCAGACGACATAAAGTGATAAGCATAACAAATATAACCCGTCACACTTAAGATTTTCACGTGGTATTTGAAGTGAAGTAAACAATATTATCGGTGTGCCATTTGTGAGGGCCGGTGGGGTTTGCAGTTTTAATTAAAATTGATTAATTGTACTTAAAGTAAAGGGGTGTCTTTCAAAGAAAGATTTATAGGTTGGTAAACCTAATTAAATTTTACTAATTAGAATAATCAAGCCACTAACTTAAAAGGGAATAGGGTTAATCATGAAAACCGTGTTTTCAAAAATCACTTTACTAAATAAGACATGAATATGTGTACAAGGCATTGCCAATGGTACGCCGGTTTTCTTGTTCGGTCTTGTCAGTCTACCGATGCAATTGCCGTGACCTTGTTGGTGTACTCGTTGGTTGCTTCTCGTCAGATATGTCTGGAGAGTCAACAGACGAGTTATGGTGAAGAAGGTTGAGAGAGAAACAAGAGAGAGATTTTAATGCATAAAATAGTAAATGGCTTTGCTAATGACAACCCTTAAAGCTGTCAATAAGCGCATTAAAACTTGTAAATTAATCAACAACCACCTCCTGTATTTTAGGTATCACTCATCCGGTAATAAAAGTACAACATTTTAATGCATTTTATTGACAGCCCTAAGAGCTGTCATTAGCAAAACCCAATAGTAAATTATTTTTGATAAAAATTTATTTAAGACTATCTACTTTTATATTTATTACTGATGGGTGATCAACTTTCATAATTGAATAAAAAAAAGGGATATGTGACTTGTGAAATTTGGAGACGGAAATTGTTTATTTTTACAAATGGACAATGTGACATTTTTTGCTCACATGAAGTATCAAAGCCCATTAGACTAACTTTTTTCTTTCTTTTTCACATGAATAAATGAGGATAAAGTATACTGATTAGTTATATCTTTCCAAAATTCATGAATAATGTTTAAAAAGCCCATAGATTAGCAAGTCAAAATTACGTCCTTAAAATAAAAATATTTATAAAAGTTGATTATCCTATAATAATCATAACAAAAGTAGATACTCCTCAAAGTGGTTTGTTCAAGGAGGTCCAGAATTATTATAAAGTACCAAAGAACACTTTTGGACCCTTGGATCAAGGAGATCAATGGTCCAGATTATATCCTCATTTAAAATATTTTTTGTGCGTTGAAGGATATAATGCCCCTTCATGTGTAATACTTATTTTTAATCTTAATAATTGATTAAACTTGATCTAATAAATGTAAGTTTTTCTTTGAGACTTTATAATATTAATGTTCCTCCCTGAACACAACTCAACTCCCAAGTATACTTACATATAAAGTAGGTTATATTTTTATGCGTTCTACCCTTTTTTTTATTCCTTCTAATGGTTATGTAATAGTATTTATAGCTTTATTTTAATTTTTAATAAATATATTAAGATTTATATTTAATTAAAAGGTGATGATATGACAAATTGTACCAAAATAACAAAGGGTTTTTTATATCTTCAATTAGAGATCTGACTCGATATACTATTGTCGACTTCTCTCATTATGTGTTCGAAATCTTTAAAGAAACATGTTTTTGAGTTATTATTTTGCATATAAGATTTTTTTTTTCCGCACATGAATGTAACACATTCACATGCGAGTATTCAGTCATCTCATATACGGATAGATCGTGTTTTGCATGTTAATACTCTATTCACGTTGAAAATCTAAGACTAATCGTTAGTCACATACAAATATGTTGTCTTCACATGTGAATATGTTAAAAGATGATTAGATGATTAAGTAAATTATAAGGATATATGTGAATTTTATCTAAAATTTCACCAATGGTAATTTACTTAAAAAAATTACAAAACATCGTCCGCTTCTTGGAAACTTTTAGCACATATAACTTTTTGACTAATAATATTTCTTTTTACTCATATAACTACCCATTTAATCATGACAAATGTCAAAATCAAGAGTTGATATGAGAATTTTTTTTTAGTGAATTACACATATAAATTTAAAAGTGAATAGACGTATAAGTACGAAGAAAACATTAAAATAAATATAGTTTTCTAGCCTAACTTGTGTGAGATGTAAGAACAAAGAATAAGTACGATCGCAATTAAAAAAACTAATAGTGTAATTTTATAAGAGATACATATTAACGTATTAACGTATTTTAGACTATAAATAATTAGTAGGCTAAATGACCAAACCCTAATTACTCATACTTCATTCGTTTCAAAATAAGTGATACAAATTAATTTTCACATTTTTTGAGGCAAAATATTGTAAATAAGGTTAAATTGGATAGTTAGTAAGTGATAGGTCCCATATATTATGATTAAAGTGAGTTTAATGATATTTAAAGCTAAAAATAAGGGTAAATGAGTCATTTCATTTTATTAAAGGAGGTAATTAGTGGGTATGAGTCTCACCATTTTTTACCAAATAAGGAAAATTTTAAAGTATATCACTTATTTTAAAACACCCTAAAATAAAAAGTGTATTCCTTATTTTGAAACGGAGAAAGTACGATTAATTTGAAAAACACCACATAAAACCACGCGCATATTAGCATCGTATTCGCAAGAATATTAGCGCGGGAGCGCACATTAGCACCAAAATCTCAAAAAAAACCGCGGAAAAAAAAACAAATATTTATCATTCAGGCGGGCGTTGAATTTCTAATTCATGTATTTTACCCCCATAGAAATTGCTCATTCCACACTTTCTGTGCAAAACCGTATCTTTCAACTCCCCAAATTACCCCTAGATTCATCGTCTCTCTCATGGCGGAAGATCAGAGACGCCATGAACAACCTGCAAATTCCGGCAGAAGAAGCCTGAAGAGGAAGCTGGAAGACGTATTCAGCTTCGACCGATTCATCGATTCGTCAGAAGACGTCTCGCAACAAGATATAGAATCTGAAATCCGTGCGCAAATTGAAGTGCTGGACTTCACTTTTTCATCGATTGACGCATATCGAGCCCTAGCTAAACGCTCTGTTCACATCCTATCGGAGCTCGCGAAGAACGGTATAATTTCAGTTTGTAATTTTTTGTTTTCCAATTGTATGTTGCGTAATCTGATTTCGATTCGCTATTGCATATAGTTATTGTAGTTGCTGTTGAAGTTTATTGCTTAGATTGTAGTTTTACATCATATATGTTAATGTGCAGGCAAATATTTAAATTTCGTTACTAGAATTTACTCGTACTCCGGTTAACACATCTCTATATGTAATTTTGTTCATTGAATCCTATCAACTTTTAGTTTCACGTTTATCAGTTAATTTGCCATGTCTGTGAGTAGCTGTCGGTGATTTGTATCTGCGGCAGTATCTTAGTATACTCATCGCATGTACTCGTAATTTTTGTTTTAGATGATACTCTTATTATGTGTGAAATATCTATATCTCTATTACTCTATATGCATATATAATTTCTAAATTGGTAGCTATCATTGTTTAATTTCATGTTTATTGGTTAATTTTTTGGTTGGATGATCTTAAGTTGATATGAGCTCATGGTTTTATGTGTTTGCAGAGGATATGGTGAACTTGATTGTGGAATCTGGCGTGGTTCCATCATTAGTGCAGCATCTTCAAGAGCCACAGTGGCCAAATGAGCTTGTTACTGGCTCAAGGCCTTACGAGCATGAGGTTGAAAAACAAAGTGCTTTTACTCTTGGACTTCTTGCTGTAAAGGTAATTATGCTAATAGATGTATTCGTGACATGTTTTTTGATGTATATTTGTGCTTAAATGATAAATAAGACTATTAATTTGTGCTATTTGAAGTTATAACCTTGCAAATTGAAATTAAAACAGTATTCGGAAGACTTTCCAGTAAAAATACTGTTTTTCAGTTGTAATAAACTGCTTGCTATACATTTTTTACTTTTCACTGAATAACCAAATTAACAATTTCCATTACAGCCTGAGTATCAACAACTAATAGTTGATGCCGGAGCCCTATGTCATCTTGTTGCTTTGCTCAAGAGAAACACAAATGTTGAAAATTCTCGAGCAGTTAATGGTGCCATAAGGAAAGCAGCTGATGCAATCACTAATCTTGCTCATGAAAATGGCAGCATTAAATCCCTTGTTAGGTTAGTTATTTTACATTATTTGCAGTTTTCTTTAACATGATTTAGCTCTATTAGTACTGTATTCTTACAATCTCACCACATTTTCATGTTTAGAATTGAAGGTGGAATTCCTACACTTGTTGAATTATTAGAATCCACTGATAAAAAAGTACAGAGAGCTGCAGCAGGAGCTTTGCGCACACTAGCTTTCAAAAACGATGAAAACAAAAATCAGGTTGGTTTCTTTTCAAAATACCAGATTTTGTTTTCTGGACAAAATATTATGTTTTTTATATAACAAAGTTAATTTTTTTTGCAGATAGTTGACTGTAATGCTCTACCAACTCTTGTTCTAATGCTCCAGTCAGAAGATGTTGCTATACACTATGAAGCGGTTAGTTACCTGTTAATAGAACTACATAAGTAAATGTTCAGTTTTGTTAATTTTGTCACAAAAAGATGTATACGTTACCTTTTTCTGAATCAAATTTGAAACTTTACTCCTATTAATAATGTACAAACGATCTTTAGTTCCCCATTTCAAGCTTTTTGGGATCTTATGTTACCCATTTCTGAAATTTGGCCTTCTTAGATACCAAAATGAGTGCCTACTGCATACATTTATTTCATTATATATTTGACTATTTGAGTATATCTAACTTTGCTTTTAGCCTGCATTAACTTATGATTGGGGTGTGTTAGGTTGGTGTTATTGGCAATCTTGTTCATTCATCTCCAAGAATAAAGAAAGAAGTTCTTCTTGCTGGTGCATTGCAACCTGTAATTGAATTGCTCAGGTACATTAATTTATCTTTTTACTGACTATAATTAGGTGTTATCATATGCTCTAAACATTTTGGGTCAAGTTATATGTATTAAAAATTGAAATTATATATGTACATTGTATATCATAAATATAATAATTGAGGTTTTTTAATACTGCAAATAAACAAAGAGTTCAAACTTTAAAGTTCAAAAAATAAATATAATACTCAAACATAAATATTAGATTATATCTTCACCTCCATCTTGTTCCCTTTAAACCTTATTTAAAAACTAAAAAGAAAATAAATAATAAAAGACTGAGTTTAACATGTATATTTTGTCAACAGTTCAACTTGTACAGAGAGCCAAAGAGAAGCTGCTTTACTTCTTGGACAGTTTGCTGCTGCTGATACAGATTGCAAGGTTTGCTCAAATTTCACAAATTGTTATTCATCATATAGCCAAAAAATGAATAAAAAAAATTATTATATGAAATAAACTTAAACCACTTTTTTCTTGCATATTATTTGCTTAAGCCTCAGTTATCTACCATAAGTTATAAAAATTAAAAATATCATATTTTTGCAGGTACACATAGTTCAAAGAGGTGCAGTTGGTCCACTAATTGAGATGCTGGAATCTCCCGAAGCTCAACTAAGGGAAATGGCAGCTTTTGCACTAGGGAGATTGGCACAGGTAATATGTATTTATATATATTTATATAATTATATTATTTCATATGATGTCAGCAGTTTATTTAGGAGATTTTTTTTTGTTTAAATGTATGAATTATCTAATTTTCATGTTTTAAATATAGTTGTTGCTAAAATGTTTCTGTAGGACACTCATACACAAGCTGGTATTGCACATAGTGGTGGTATTCCACCATTGTTGAAACTTCTTAAATCTAGAAATGGAACTATGCAACACAATGCTGCATTTGCTTTATATGGTCTTGCAGATAATGAGGTAATATTCAATATAGAGTAAATTACAAGAATGATCCCTGAGATTGAACTCATATTTCACGTATGGTCCTTTACTTTAAAAAATTACATTGTAACCTTTTGCATCCATAGTCCTTTAGCATAACGTCTGTTAAATATTCTAATGATGTGATGTTAAAGGACAACACCGTGTAACTTTTAACATAAAAATTAACGAGCATTAGGCTAAAGGATTTTAGGTGCAAAAGATTTTTAAGAAAAGGACTACTAGTGTAATTTTTTAAAGTAAAGGGCCATAAGTGAAATTTGGTGTAAACCTCAGGACCATCTTTGTAATTTATTCTTGAATATAATGAGAAAATCTTATTATAGGATAATGTTGCTGCACTTATAAGGCTTGGTGGTGTTCAAAGACTGCTGGATGGTGAATTTATTGTTCAAGTAATTACATTTTTTTTTATAACTAATGCTTTGTTGCCAACAATATATATTTTTTTAATTATTTATTTTACATTTTGTTGCTGTTATACGCAAGTCATTGCCAGCTGTTTTTTTAGTTTTATATTTCCAACTGTGATTTGTTGAATACTTGAATTTATAAGTTGATGATTTTTGTGCAGCCAACTCGAGATTGTGTAGCAAAGACGTTGAAACGATTGGAGGAAAAGATTAATGGAAGGGTAATTAGTTAATTATTACATTTAATTTTATGCCACTTTAATGTCTTGTGATTTTCCTAAAAAAATACGGAATGTTATTTTACCTCTAGAAAATTACTTTTAATTAAATTCTGCTCTAATCTAAAAAATTACATTTTAATTTATATTTTCAGGTATTGCGATATTTGTTGTACATAATGTGTAATTCTGAGAGACCTGTTCAAACACAAGTTGCCTTAGCTCTTGCTCATATCTGCTCGCCTAATGACCAGAAAACAATATTTGTCGAAAATAACGGTAACTTGTGTACGATTATTACTAAAAACCGCAAATTTACACATTTTGTTTTATGTTTTATATATATATTTGATTTAAATTTTCAGGACTGGAGTTACTCTTTGAGCTTTTACAATCAACTCATTCAACAAAGCATCAATTAGACAGTTGTGCAGCTTTGCTTAAAATAGCTGAAAAAGCTACCTCACTTTCTCCTGTTGATGCAGGACCTTCATCTCCAATATCTCAGGTTGGTAATCAATAATTTTCGGGACTATATTTGCAAAATGGACAAACCACAAGGACTAAATATGCAATTTACTGAATATTTAATGTGTTTGCATGATATTCTGGTTTGATATAGTTATTAAGAGGTGATTAAATCACTCTTGTTGCAGGTATATTTGGGTGAGCAGTATGTGAACAACTCTACACTATCTGATGTAACTTTCCTCATTGAAGGTGAATTTCTTTTTTATCTACCAAAAAATGGTGTTTATTATTATTATTATTATTTTTTTTATTTTTTTTTGTTGAAGATTGTTGACGTTATGTATTTTTGGTATTAGGAAAACGGTTCTATGCTCATAGAATTTGTCTGCTTGCTTCTTCTGATGCATTTCGGGCCATGTTTAATGGCGGTTACAAGGTTAGTCATAATCGAATTGTATCAAAATACAAACATATCCAAAAAATTAAAAATTCATTTGGTTATTATTATTATTTTGTTAGGAGAAAGATGCTAAAGACGTTGTGATCCCAAATATTAGTTGGGAGACGTTTGAATTAATGATGAGGTACGTCTTCCTTTTCAGTTTTTTTATTTTATTTTTATAAATGGACTTATTTTGCTTATTTTTTTTTACGGCAAGTCAAAATAAAAACATCTCAAAGTAATCGAGCCTTGTAAGTTGTAACTTAATTTTATTTTCGACGCATACAACTTCCTAAATTAAACAAAATTATATATTTTTTTGTAATATTTTTTTTTCTGTAATCATGTTAAACACGTTACTTATTTATAAAAAGTTATAAAAATGCATGAAAAGTTCTGGTCAACCCAACCTTTTTCAACCCTTTTTGACTTGTAATTTACCCATTTTTACCTCTTACATAGCTTGCCAATTTTGCCACCTCATCATACTTAATGCATCAAGTAAACTTAAACAAAAAATTACAAGGGTGGTCCCTTAGGTTTACCCTAATTTCATGTATGGTCCTTTACTTTAAAAAATTACAGTTGTAATCATTTATTTGGAAACCTTATGCACCCAGTCTATCGTTAAAATTTTCTGTTAAAAATTTACACAAGTAGTCATTTCTCTGTTAAAATATTTAATGGACATTAAGATAAAGGACGGGTAGGTGCAAAAAGTTTCCTAAAGAAGGACCAGTAATGTAAATTTTTATAGTAAATGACTTACTTCAACCCATACCCATTTTGACCCGTGACCCGACCCGCCCATTACAGGTACATATACACCGGTTCAGTAGAAGTAAACATGAGAATAGCCCAAGATCTTCTTAGAGCTGCTGATCAATATCTTCTAGAAGGTCTAAAACGTCTTTGTGAATTCACCATTGCACAAGTAAGTTCTACACTTTCTTTTTCCATCAAAATCCATTTATAATATTTCTTATTAATTTTAAATAATTTGTTTCTGCTATCTTATACTTCTTTTAGGATATACAGATCGACAATATCGCTCTTATGTACGAATTATCAGAGTCATTCAATGCTGTCTCACTAAGGAATGCATGCATTCTGTTTGTTTTGAAACATTATCAGAAGTTAGAGTCAAAATCATGGTATGGTCTCGTATTATGCTAAATGTTTTTTGATTATTTTCAATAATTTATAGGTGGTGATTTTTATACCACATGTTTTAAAGGTGGTGATGTTTATACGACAAATATTACTTCCACCACCACATTGTACAAGTTTTGAAGCAGTCTGTACAACTGTACTAAAGCATAGTTGTGGTGTATGGCTAAATTTTTGTGGTATGAATATCAACTCCCATGTTTTAACGTAGTCACCACGATAGTTGCATTGTATACTTGTACAGTCTGCAGTATTACTTGTACAGTCTGGTACAAGTGTCAAAACATGTGGTGTAGAAATTAATTCCCATAATTTAGAGTCTAGTGGCGCTAAAAAATATCCTAAAACCGGGTATCCAAAAAATATCTGAAATCCGGGTATCAGGATACAATTTTCAAGATTTCCAGATATCCGAAATATCCAAAATATCCAAAAAATATTTGAATAATCTGTTTTCTAGATACTGGATATTTCCAGATATCTGAATATTGGATACTGGATTCGGATAGTATCCAACAATCCGGTTTTGAACACCCCTAATTTAGAGGTGGTGGTTTTGAACTGTATACTTATTAATGGGTCAATATGGGTTTGAAACTTATATCTGTAAAAAAAAAACAAAATTTTCAACAAAAGTTAATTTGGGTCAACATGATCCTTTTGCACATTTTTTAACATCTACTCTAACTTTAATCACGGTTTAATACTTTGTTATGTGACTAAATTGAAATGTAACTTTCAGGTTTGCTGATCTGGCTCTACGGATTTTACCAGATATACATAATTACTTTATCACAACACTAACCAAACCAGTGGAAACCAACTCGCGGATCTAAAAGATTTTAGGTTTGGAATTTTTAATTAGCAAGATATACAAGAGAAAACATGTACAGAAACTGAATTCTTATATAGAAGTATGCATCGTTATTATGGAATCTTATTACACCATTAATCATCTAATTTCATTAATTAACCTTTGAGTGAATTATTGTTGTTCCCTAAACTTTTTTTTTCAGTGATTTTTTTGTCCAATTTAATTTAAAATGACTAAAATACCTTATACATAAATATTTTTGATTTTTTATTTATTTTATATTTTTTTGAATTTTTTATAATTGACCTTTAATTCAAAATGAATGGCTTAAATAAAGCAAAAAATAAATAAAAATTATGCTTAACTAAATTACAACTAAATATATGCATCTTTTTGCAGTTTTGTGGCTAATCATTTTTTTAAGGATATTCCAGTTTATAGCTTATTTTCTGTGGTAGTTGAACTTTGTCTGTGATATACATTTGATTGAACATGTGACCTTTAGCAGATCATTTCAGACGATCTTACCATTAAGCCATTTATGACCTTTAATGATCTGAATCTACTAATTAGCCTTGGTTTCCAATCTTTTATTCAAATGAATGATTTAAATAGCTTAAAAAATGAGCAGCTACAACAATTAATCCACTCTTGGTCTATTGGATGTGTATTTCGACAGTGGGATGAATCACATTTACCGGTTGTTGTATCTGAATCTGCTTTTGAAAACCTTCAATCATCAACTCTGAACAATACTCACCAAATGTAGAAAGTGAAACATATAATCGGAAATCGATTCCAAACAAGAATTTCATCTCCAATCTGTTTATTTCGGCTGTTGTTACTCCTCCCACTTTTGCATAATATGCGTTATTAAAGAATCTACAATAAACAAAACCAAGTTTGTGTCATTTAGAATAGGTTTTGGCCTGTTCTAATAATTAAATCGAACCGCTTAGAACTGAACTGATAACGTTTCGGACCATACTAAACCGGACAAATATCGCTCGGTTTGGTAAGGTCCAGTTTTACAGTTCTGACTGGTTGTCAGTCTAGTTTGCACATGTTTATTTTAGAAGTGCCTATTTTAACTCATTTACTTATGATTGTGATCTCAAATACTTCATCCGATTCAAAATACGTGCTACACTTCTACTTTCACGGTTTTTGAAACAAAATAGTGTAATGATGGTTAAATTAGATTAATTGAATGATTAGTGAATAATGAGTACTACACCTTTTGAATAAAGTGAGGTTAATGATGTTTAAAAGTAAAAAGTAAGGGTAAATGAGTCATTTCATTTTGTTAAAGTAGATAGTTAGTGGGTGTGGGTCCTACTATTTTTTGCCATTTATGGAAAGTGTAGCACTTATCTTGAATCACCCATTTATGGAAAGTGTAACACTTATTTTGAATCGGAGGAAGTAGTTGTTACGTTAATAATTAGCAAAAAAAGAAAATTAAATAAACGTGATAAAAGTATTCTAAAGTGTATTTAGGTGGCATAAAGTCTCTAACCATTTATTCAACATATAACAATTAATTAAAGCCAATGTTAGTTGTTACAACCTCTAACCATTTTCACAACTTGACCTTTAATATATCAACTAATCATAATTAAAAATCACGACTTACGCATCATCAATGAACTTTGTAGCCAACATAACACCCGTGATCAAAAGCCGATGAACATTAAGCGAATTCAAAACGATATTTTCTGATTGGATTAATCTCTCGATGTATATGAACGCAACAACAAAACAAGATGGGCTGCACCGCGAGTACTTGAAGATTCGGTCAACGTATTGTTGAATGGTAAGTTGTGGTGCTTTTGAACCATGAAAAACCGTTGCAACATCTTTTGTTTGTGCTTTTTGCAACCATTTTTCGTTCGTTTCTACGCATTTTTGAAGAATTGAAGAAATTAAGGATAGCACTTTCGGGCTTCGGGTTTGACCTTTGAGTCCTAGAGTAACGTAAAGTTTTGAATTGGGGATGTCGTTTTCGAGCGTTAAAGACTCCGTATCCAAATAAGGCTGCGTAAAAAGATAACGACGTTGTGGGAAATGTAACAAAAAAAAAAACCAAAAAAAACCATATGTCTATTTTATTATAACGTTTTTAGAAAACCTGATTTTTTCCCGCTTCAACTGGCCAGTTTAGCTATAACCATTGATCTAACTGACTCATTTCGACCAACTACCTTCCAGTTATCTGGTTCGACCGGGTTTCTAAAACATTGCTATTAGTTACCCGATTGCAAATTGCAATCACCATATAATAACTTTAAAAAACACTAAAAATATGTAACACAAAACACCCAAAAACTAAAACAAGGGAGAAAGATGAAAGAACATACATTTGAGGTTCTTGTAGCATCCATGGCTGCCATTGCCTACTTCTTAAATCGTTAGCATGTATTCATGTTGTGTGTATTATAATAATGCTTATGAGTAACCCTTTACTTGAAGCAAGCATAACACCCTTTTTATCTTGTTATATATTTGATCATTTCTCTCTCCTCTCTCTCTCTGAGATCCAAATTGATTGTCTTTTTGGTGGGCTTCATATTGAAAATTTGTTTTCTTTAATGATAAAAATGCAAAATGATTAACCATAAAGCGGTGTCTTAGTGGTAAGAGTTTGGTCTCTATTGACGAAATTGTTAGGAGGTCCCAAGTTCAAATCCCACTTGGATTTAAAAAATTATCCCCTTGTGGCCACTGAGGTTCACCTGCGCCGACTCCGTGCTACCCGCAAAGCGGGTGGTCGCCCTTAGACTAGTCAGCTCGCAAAGTGAGTCGAAACCTAAGTTACCAAAAAAATAAAAAACAAAAAAAAGAGAAAAGAAAAATAAATACAAAATGATTTGTTTGGTTGCAATAATGGGAATAGAATGAAATTATAATGTAGGTGTGTCGGCGGCGAGTAGGTTTGATGAACATGGAAGCCGTGTGTGTGTCGGACCGTCGGTGGTCATAAGATCTCTATTAATCCAGTTGTTTGTATGGTCATCTAAATACCCATTTGATAATTGGGTTTTATTAAGTACTTAACACTTGTTTAGGCTAGCATATATAAAACGTTTTATATTTAATTGCAAAATAGTTAACTCTCTTCTTTATTCAAAATAAGTACTACACTTTGAAAAATTACCTTATTTGGCAAAAAATAGTAGGACCCACATCCATTAACTATCTACTTTAACAAAGTGAAATGACTCATTTACCCTTACTTTATACTTTTAAACATCATTAACTCCACTTTATTCAAAAGGTGTGGGACTCATTATCTACTAACCATTCAATTAATCTAATTTAACCATCATTATAAACTTTTGCCTCAGAAACCGTGAAACCTAAAGTGTAACACTTATTTTGAATCGGAGGAAGTATGTGATAAGAAAATTAGTATATTGATTTTTATATTTATAAGTGAATAGAGAATTAGAATGACAAATTTGCCAAAAATTAATTGGTTCAGACTTGCTTTGCGAGCCCATAATTCCGATAAACTAGTGATGTTTTTTCATTCATATTTTCCTTTCATACTCATATTCATTTCTAAAATCATTTACAAACTTTAACCATCTGAAGCAAATTTTTTTATCAATGCATTGATAATTTTTCAAAAGAAATGTAAAATAATTCATGCAATCATTGGACTAGGACCAATAACACCATAACTGGATTGGGCCAGCCCACAACACTTTACATTCCAGCCCACTTATATCAAATTTTGCTCATTTTCTTAACCTGTTTTTAACTTTTTACCAGTCCTTTTGGAAGCAAGTGTTGTATAAACTAGACATGATCACAACAATATTTATTAGTCCTACAAATTATGTCATCTATAGAAAAAGTCTAATGATTTATCGTCGTTTACATGTTTAAATTATACTAGTAATTTTTTGAACTCATTTTGCAGCTACTAACTAAGTGTTCATTAAAATTTTCTATTAGAATATTACATTGGTAAATTTTTTTCTGTTATCTAATAAATGTTAATCTAAAATACAGTAGGTATATTTACCAATTCGGTTAAAAGGTGTTACATGTATAGAGTATAAAATTAAGTTGTAAAATAAAGTAAAAGACCTTCTTTCGTCTAAAAGAGAAAGGAACTGATATGTAATCATATAAAATACCGATTTCTAAAGATTAATTAAGGGATAACCTCGTGATAAATTGCAATACAATATACGAAATTACTTACGCCAATATCCAAGTATTAACACTTGCATACGAGGAAATAAATTTCTTAATTTTATTAAACTTAATTAACTAAATTAAAATTAGTGTAAATTATAAAATTTGTCCCAATGGTATTTTAGGTTGTGTTTGTTTGCAGATTAATGGAACCATTCAGCGTTGAATGCTTAATCATTCAGCATTCAGTGCGTTTGTTTAGCGCATCTGAATGAAGTATAGGCTGAATGGGACAACAATATGCTGTTGAATCATTCTTCCTTAGAACATATGCCGAATCATTACTTAATCATTTTATTCCTATCAAACAACACCTTAGGCTCTGTACTTTTGTTCCTAGTTTATTTTTTCCACTTTTTTGTCACCGTGTTTTTTTGGTTTTATCCTTCTGTTTAAGTCATTTCACGTGCCAAACAAAGCTAAACACTTGAAAAGAAAATAAAAGTTGTAAGCAACTGTTGTATTCAGTTGAACAGAATTATATAATAAAGTGTGTAGTAGCAACTAGCAAGTGTATTTCTTTACAGTAAAAAAAAAAAAACATGAAATTGCAAACCAGTCCCCATATTTACAAATGACTCCAAATATACCACCAAATTATATCTTTCTTTTCTTTCTTTCATATATTCAATTAGAAGATGAATTAACCATATTCTACACCCCATTCTATATGCAAAAATTTCCCCAAAAATCTTTAACAAATTTCCCCAAAAATCTTTAACAAATTTCTCATCATCAATGCAATTAGCACTGAACTTTTAATCACATTTCCACCTTCAACCGCCAATAACCGTCATCCTAGGAACAAAATCTAGCCGCCATACGATGGTGGGCTAGCGACGGCTGTCACAGCCGTCAAATTCCCAAACCTCAAATATTCCCGTTTAAGAAAAACGGCATACAATAACTCGTTCCAAGAATCTGGGACGCCAGGTAAGCACCAATGGCTACAATCTTGTTTCCGTATAGGTGCGGGCCCGCCGTTTTTCGGGCCCAAATAATATAAAGATGCGTGACCATCTTTTCGTTTTGATGACATAAATGTCACGTTTAATAACTCTAATTTCGGTTGTGAGATTGGCCCGTTTTTGTGTTTGGATAACACCGACCCGAATATATTTGGGAAAAACATTGCACCCGATGAAACCGGTGATGAACTTAAATCGGGTAGTGTTTCAAGGTGGCAGCTACCACCCGTTTTCCAATCACCGCCCCTAAATTACACCAAGAAAATTAACGTTAATTACGATTCGCGTAAAGATTTTAAGGTGGTAATTTTCAAGATTTTGCAAATGAACGGGTCGAGTCGGGTTAATTTTTTACAAAACTTTAAAAGTTATAAAAAAATATCTTGGGTCGATTCGGGTTAAATTTTACAAAACTTTCAAAAAGTTTATAAAAAAATAGCTTGGGTCGATTCGGGTTAACTTTTACAAAACTTATAAAAAATTTAATAATAATATATATCTTGGGTCGATTCTGGTTAATTATTACAAAACTTTTAAAAAGTTTATAAAAATATATCTTGGGTCGATTCTGGTTAATATTTACAAAACTTATAAAAAATTTAATAAAAATATATCTTGGGGTCGATTGGGGTTAACTTTAACAGAACTTTTAAAAAGTTTATAAAAGAATATATTGGGTCGACCCGAACCCGTTTGACCTGTCACCCAACCCGCCTGACCCGCCCATTTTGCCACCTGTACAAGAAACAAAGACAGAACATGAACCTGAAATGCACAGGAGAAAAGCTTCTGAAAATAACTTGGGTCTTGTTTGTGTCGACTTCATTATTTATCCAATTTAAAACCGTTTCAATCGATTTTCGGTATGCAGTTTCTATACTCATGTTCATTTTCACATCCCCTGATTCTTGAAAATAACATCCCCTAAAAACAAAACAATATTAGTATAGAATCAGATCAAATAACCAAAAAGAAACAATCTTGAAAAAAAAAAATGCCAGATCCTGCAACGGGCCAAAACGGGTGAGTTTATGTTCGGGTTATGTCGGTTTGGCCTCCCGACATTTTTGTATCAATTCTTAGAAAATAATTTTTTTTAAATATAATGTATAAAATAGTGCAAAATGCATAAAAAGGTATCGAACTTTTTACTAAACTTTTTTTTTTCCGTCAGTTAAACGTATAAAAAAAATTTACAACCAAAATAAGGCCTTTTTTATCATTTTTTTATTAAGCTTTCCGGTTACGTATTTTGGTCACAAAATTTTCTTTATTAAATTTGATTGTGAATAAAAAAAAGTTCACTACCTTGAATAAAAAACCATATTATTAGGTCAAAAATCAAATTGTTTATAATTGAACAATTTAGGAGACAGTAAGCATTTAACTTACTAAATAACCATTTGACCCATTTTTTACGCATACTTTTTCTATTTTAACCTGTTTGACCCGTTACCAACAATATACAATCCGAACCCGCTTTATTAAACACATCAAAATTACCACCTCTAATTAAACTACAAAAAAAAAGTTCAAATTTTTTTTATATCATTATTCAAATAAATTCATTAAAAAAATTCAACAACACTTACTCGCGTATCGTTTTTTCAGAATTCCACCAATGGCCACTATTCAACACGAGCACATCAGCATCTTTCCATTTTCCCGAGCCCCAATCCATTTTATCGAGTCTTAAAGTAAATCTAACGTTCTTCGGTGCGCCAGCTGGCGGTCTCCCCTGAACCACCAAATACGGGGCCCGGTAATACTCAATTGTGCAGTTAAAATCAAGAAACTTGAACACCAAGAAACCCGTGTGTTTTGTAATCGGTCTCCCGTTGACTTCATAAATTGATGATTTATTTGTAACAGCAGTTGATAACAAACATAATAAGGATTCCCATTGATTTCTTCCAATTGAATCACCAACGAATACTAATCTGCGGTTTCTTAGTCTTTCTAGCATTGTTTTTGCATTAAATCTGCATTTAAAGAAAAGGAAAAGAAAAAAAGAAATTAGTAAACTTTATTTCATTAATCATCAAATTAACAAAATATTGATTAAAACACAAATTTCCGAGGAAAAATGTCGTAAAAATCAGTTATCTATTTGCATTGAATATGATTTATCAAGAAATAATCAAAAATTGGAAATTAATAAGCTTTTAATCATGAATCATCAAATGAACAAAAACCCATTTAGAAAGATTTAAAACATTCACTAAAATGGAAATAAGGGTGTGTTTGGATGTGCGTTTTGAAAGTGATTATATGATGTTGAATAATCAAAAAATTGTAACTATACCTAAACTGGAATTGATGCAAAAAACAAAAAAAAAAAAAAACTCATTATTCAATAGATATAAAATTACATAACTACCCCAAAGTACAAACAATACAATCGATAATCTAATATTGAAAGATATTGGAGTAATCACTTTGAAAACACATAAAGATGATTTTTTGCAATTACAGTCACAATAATCTGTTTTGAGTGTCATTATTCATATGAAATAGCAAATTAAAGCTTCATCTTCACTCAAATTTTCAAATCTAAAAATACCAAATTCATCTTTCACACAAAGATACACAGTAATCTGTGTTTGAAGTCTCATAATTCATGTAAATATATAACTATTTAACTAATAATCAAGTATCCAAATTGCACCTAAAATCAGCAAAACATGAAATTGTAGCTTCATCTTCACTCAATCAAAATTTCAAATATAAAAATACCCAATTCATTTTTCACACAGAAACACACAAAACACATAGAAATTATGTATAAATAGAAATTATGACCTGGGCAAGTTACAATCTTTAGGCTGCCATCTCCACTTTGTGTAAAAACTATCAATTCTACCATTTTCAGAACACCTGAAACCATCATCTAATAACAAACAATCTTTAGATTCATAAAGTGGATAACTTTCATCCCAAACCCAATTACCATCAAATATGTTACATTTTTCTCCGTGACCCATTTCAAGAAACCCATTAAGTTCATGACCCGAATAGCTTGACCCGCTAAACCCGAACCAAGCACCCAGCCCACGGTGCCCACGCACCTTGAACCCTTTACTCACGGACCGATAATCCAAGAAAAACAAACAGAAAATGAAAAAGAAACTTATGCAGAAACACCCAAGTTCAGTAGCCTTCAATTTCTTGAACTTTTTCAAGAACTCTAAATGGGTCATCTTTATAATTCGGACCCTTTTCGGATTCTTTATCAAATTTTGATTTTGAAATATGGGTATTTGTCTATTTGGGGATTGGGCAAAAGGGTGTTCTTGAAATTTTGAAATCTTTCAAAAAAGTGAAAAAAAACACACACTGGTGTGTGTTATTAAAGGGAATTTGCCATGGGAGCAAGGGAGAGGTGGGTTTTTTTTTAAGTCTTTGGAGGAGAGAGAAATTGTTAAAGAAAAATAAGAAATAGGACAGAATTAGGGGATGAGATGAGTGGGACCCAATGGGGAGAGACAAACATTCATGAGTTTCACACACTACTGTGTGTTTTCTTGATATTTTATTTTTTTTATAATGTAAGCCTTTGATTTGATGATTAGTGAAGAGCATGTAAACATGTGAATTGTTGGAAAGAAATAAAGAATGGAGAAAAAAGGGTTTGATAAATGATTCTTTTGACTTTGAATAGTGGGAAAGTGGACATGGGAGACGTGGGGTTTAGTGGGTTGGGGAGAGAAAATAGTTGGAATTAATTTCAAGAATTTCCGAAAAATAAGCGTCTTTAATACGGAGTAAAAAAATAGAGTAATGATATTTAAGCTTACTATTTAGATCTATTTATAGGTCTACTCATTAGAGGAAGGGGTGTAATCACGAGCCATGCATCCGCCGGATGCCACATCAGCTCTTTTGAGCTCGCCACCACACCGCAAGTGGTGTGAGTGATGGCCCAAGTCGGACCAATGGCTGAAGTAACGATCCAATATGAAGGAGAGAGGGTATTTTTGAGGTGTTTTTATTGGGTAAGGGGTATTTTAGTGGGTATAAAAAATATATTTTAAGTTAAGTTATGATAGAGGGGGTATTTGAGGTTTTGAATGTGAAATGTGAAATAATGATGTGGCGCATAGGTGGCGCGGAGGTGGCACTCCGACTTGGTGTGACCACACCTGATGCTCTTAGATGAAGACACGTGTCAAAAGCAATGTATAATATTAGGAGAGAGAATTAGTGGAATATACATATCATCCCATCAAATGGGTAGATCTATAAGTAGATCTAAATGGTAAGACTAAATATCATTTCTCTAAAAAATATCAATATTGTCCCACCATGAAATCAAATAAAATTTTGATGATGTATTTTGGTATGTGAATTGTGGGTTTGAAAAAAATGTAATTGTTTGAGTGATGAGCAATTGAGCAAGTAATATTATGTTGTGTCAATATAAAAAGAAGATTTTTGAGGTAGCGGTAATATAGCACAATGGTTTGAATTATGGCATTGATGCTCTAAAATATCAAAGTATAGTGATGTCAAATATGAATTAAATATAAAAGTTTCGATATTAATAGTTTTTAGGGCTGTTAATAAGAATACATAAAATGTTTGAAATACTAATAATTAGCTACATTAATTACATTTAACTCACTCTTAACACCATTAGTCAATTTATCTTCCTTTTCTATAGCAACATTCAAATTACTCCTTCAATCAAAATTAAAATTATTCATCTTAGCCAATTTTATCCATTTTTATTAATAGTATTAATTGGTGAAATGTAAAGTATGACAAATGAAAAATAGTGATATAATTGTTCTTTTAGCATGAAAAATTTGTACAAATAAAAATTACTATATATGAATCAGCTTTAACACAAAACATCATTTTGTGTTTGAAACAAGTGGTTATGTTTCACTCAAACTGAGATCGAATCTTAAAATTTGGCTTATAAGTAAGAACAAAATAAAATCGACAGTGAAGGTGAAAATATTCGATTGGTCATGTACTGTTTCAATTATTTTGTTTGATAACTCAGTTAACTATTTTTTGTTTATTTATCTTAAAAACTAGGTTATAACCCGTGTAAAATCACGGGTGGTCAATAATTTTGTTGAACGTAATTTTTATAAAATATAAAATGAATTGTTAATTTATGATTGTTAGAAATATGATATAAAATCATAAAATGTTTATATTACGTAAATATATTTATTAAATTATTACTAATGATATAAACCCGAGTATATACGATTACAGATTAATAAAACTGTAAAATCATAATAAAGATATTACCATAATATAAAACAATAATTATATATAGTTTGGTTAACTTAAATTGTACAGTTAAGTTATATATTAAAAAAAAAGATACAAAGAAACTATAACACTCATGTAAATAAAATTTAGATTTGGTGTGGAAAAAATATTTTAAATGATAATTATATATTAATATTATAAAAGGTAAAATATTGTTTCATGACCTAATTTTTATACATATATATATGAAATGGAAAGGCACATTTACTAATCTAAGATTCTAAAAAACGTAAAGTGTGGTGGCACCACAAGCCTCAAGACATAGGGATATATGATGTTTTCAAAGCGTGACTTAAGACGGCAATTTTGTATATATATTATAAATTTATAAAATAGTTCATCAATTTTATTTCTTTATTTTCGACATATTCAACGATTCTTATAACTAAATAACTATATGTGTTTGGCATATATGACACAACACCTTTAATACGCCTAAAAACACAGTTTATGATGGTTAAAAGTGAGCCAAGATGGACCTTAATATACACCAAGCCTTACGTCCAAGCTAGAGACCGAGGCTTGACGGCATGATCAAGCCTTAAACCTTTTCGATATAAGGCGAAGCTAAGACGAACATTTTAAACCTATGCCTATTTATATAACAGATCGTATGGTAAAACACCAATTGGGAAAATTTACACTTGCTTTAAATTTAAAAGGACATGCAAAAAGCGAAATAACTTTGATAGATAAATTGTTAAAGTAATTTGAATACTAAAAATATGATTACCGTTTTAGCATATAAAAATAAGCACTTTGACTAAAATACATAGACAAATGTAACTAAAAAATTTAATGAAATTAAATTAGATTGAATTAACTATTTTTGTAAAACCCCTAACAAATAATTAATTTTAAAACACAAATTAAGAAACCTGTTGGTTTGGAATTCAAATTCAAATTACCGGTTATTTTATATTAAATTATTTAATTTAATTCTTTAATTACATAAGGATGATTAAAGGGATACTTTAGACAAATTCAAACTTATCTTAAATTATAAAACTCAAATTAAGAAAACCGGATGTTTTGTAATTTTAATTCAAATTTTTCGTTTATCTTGTATTAAGTTATTTAATTCCTTTATACGGAGTAATAATTATTATTTAATTAATATAAGAAGAAATTATGATTTTTTATTTACATAATAATTCCGAAATTATTATTTAATAGATATTATAGGAAATAAATTTATTTAAAAATAGCTTTGAAAAAAAGAGAATCCCTAAAATTGATTTCCTCCAGAATTCCGGGATAGCATTTTTGGGAATATCTAAAATCATAATTATATCATTTTTTTTGGAAACGGCAAATAATATCAACGGAATCCTACTGGCAATATTTCAACGAGCACCCCCAGATTCGAGCTTCTTTACAGATTCTATTATATCTTGAACTTAATGTATTATTTAATTGTTTCCCAAATTACGTTCCTAAATTTTTTACTGCGTAATTGTGTACACAATTGTTTCCTCATTAAACAGTAGCAATCGACTCTTGCATCATCAAAACCCGCAATCCTTTTCTCTCTCTTTTTTTTGTCTAACTTGTACAAACTTCATCTCCTAACAACCACCATTATGAGAGTCGCATGCCAATCACCACCACCGTCATCGGCGGGAAAGCCACCATATCAGCAAAAACCACCGCAGCTCCGACATCAAGCAACGATTGAATTTGGTTTTGAAATCTGAACCAAGTTCCATCAAAAATAAATTATTTCACCATAAAACCCCTTCAAACACAAGTTCATTAACACACTCTAGATAAACTCCAATAATGGTGAACACCATAACCAAATTATTTCTCTGCTTACCAAATGCTCCAATCGCAGATTCCGATCATGATTTTTAAATACCTTTTGATGTTCCAAAACGGTACGATAAACCACCTTTTAGAAATCTCGATTTCTACCTTGTAACAGATTACTCACGATTTAAGGATTCCACATAAACCTAAAAAATTTCAAGAAACAAAAAACTTCTTTAACATATATGCTTTCCTGGAAATATTAATCAAATTCAGCAAATAAAGTTATAAAACACAAACCAAGAAACAAAAAAGAAAAACAGAAATTAGTGATAAATTACCAAATCCATAATCTATTTCAAGAACTTCGGGTTTATCTTCCCCCATTAGATGAAGATAAAAAAACTGAAACTGAGATGAAAAAATATAAACTTGTTTTCTTAGAATTGTGTTTTGTTGAATCAAATTAGACTTCTCAACTGTATACCAAATCTACTGGTAAAATGCGTTGAAATGTATAGACCGAGAGTACTTAAGGTTATAAAAGAAACTGTTATAATTTAGTGCTATTAAAATGGAAATGATATGAAAATAAATTTGAAACGGATTCTAATAAAACGATTTTAAGAAACTGCTTTAATTGATGTTGGTCAACTTTTGGGCGGGAAAATAAATTTTGTGGCCAATAACAGACTGCCATGTGGAATGAGGTTGTTTAAGAAGACGCCACGTGGTATCCTAATACTTCTTTTATTATTATTAATAGAATAGATAATGTTAAACTACTTAATTCTTGCACAATAAAAATAAAACAATGTCGGATATAATGATCTTTGTTATTACGAGGATTACTATATACATATATGTGAGAATTATAATTTAGTAGTATCCTTAATGTTTTAATTATCTTTCTGGGGGGAAAATATCGAAATATCCTCGTGCGTTTGGCAAATGATTGATGTTTAATGGAGAAAAGTAAATGAAATTCGATGGAAAAACAAAATCAAAATCAATAAAATACTACATGACTAATTTTTGTATAATTTTTGTAATTTACTCAATATATAATATACCTTTAATTCCTTTGTTTTTTAAACGGCTAGTTAGTAAGTTAGTGATTCGAGCCTATAAAACATGTTATTAAAATATCATTATTGATTATACTCACCCCCTTTAAACACGAAAGAGAAAAGAATAAACCGTGCCACACTTTATCCTATAAACAAATATGAATACGATCATTAAACACATTATTATATTACAAAATATTTACGATGATGTGTATTCAATAATGGAGTGACATACAAGAATTCCTGGCTTCGAAGAATGAAACTTGTTATTCCCGTTGACTAATAAAAGTCAAAGTCATAACCTCATATGCAAAACTCTCTGCAAACCTTGCAGCGTTGCACCCTATCTAAATAAATAAATTAAAAACATAATTAATATGGTTATAAAAACATTATATGCAATTGAAAGTAATTTTATAGTCATATTAATATATTAAAGGTGGTACCATTTGTGGTGTAGTTCATCCCATTTAAAATAATAATATTAATAAAAGAAGTAGTCAAAAAAGAACATGATCTAGTCGTAAAAGATTCGAGTGATTTGTTAGAAGTCATACGTCTGGATAAATATTTATTAAATGATTAGATAAAGATTCAGTAGTGGATGTCCTCGGGATGATGATGACAATACCGAAGGTCGTTCTGTTATCTCCTTTTTGTTGTTCAAAAAGAAAAAAAAATTGGTAAAGGTTCAGAATAGTCACGAAAATTGTCGGATACATCTAAAGCATAAATCTTGAACCCCAGAAAAATTCATTAAAAGTAGAAATACCCATTTCAAAAGTAAATAAAAAGAAAATATAAATAAAGAGTTGGTACAAAGATAACTCACATGGATCGAAGGCTAAATAAGATATACTACCTCCGTATTAAAATAAGTGATATACTTGAAGAATTGGAGTTTTTGAGGCAAAAGATTAACAAGTAGTTTAAAATATATTAAAGTAGATAGTTAGTGGATAATGAGTCCCACTTCTTTTGAATGAAGTGATATTAATGATGTTTAAAAGTAAAAGTAAGGGGTAAAAGAGTTATTTCACTTTATTAAAGTAGATAGTTAGTGGAAAATGGGTCCCACTTTTTTACCAAATAAGGTAAGTTTTGAAAGCGTATCACTTATTTTATTCCACCCCTAAATAGAAAATGTATCACTTATTTTGATATGAAGGTAGTATTTGAAATGAGTAATGCTATTTAGGCCTAATATCTAGACCTACTCATAGGCCTACTCATTAGATGAAGACACGTGTCAAAATCAAAGGATAATATTATGAGAGAGAATTAGTGAAATACACATGTCAAACTATCAAATGGGTAGGCCTATGAGTAGGTCTAAGTGGTAGGACTAAATATCATTTCTCATTTGAAATATATAAAAACATTTAATCATCCAAAAAACCATATTATTATTATACTACCAATTATGTAATCATATTTATTAAATTAATTATTTATACTACGTATAAAAAACTTATCCACTATTTACGTTTCAAAATAACTATTTATTTTACTTATTGTCTAATAAAAGAAAATATTTTTGTATATTTATACCCTCACACTAATTTGTACATGTCAAATAATTACAAGATAAAAACTTCATCCACTAAACATCCATACAGAGAAGTGAGATCAAAAGATGACTTAAATTTTGGTGAGTGTTACTATAAAAAAATCCATAATTTATGATAATAATTTAATTACTTTTTAAATTGATTGGTTGAACATTATTATCACAAACCTCATAAATTTGCAAGTCCACACCGGATGCGGATCCTAACCCTCCAAACATATTTATTTTAAATGTAGGAAAATAAAACTTTAGTGCAAAAATAAACTTAAAAGTTATTTACCCCACAAATGTACTTGCCGACCTAGCCTATTAATTGCCAAACATTCTGTTATGCTAACCATGTTATTGTTATATTGGCCACAAAATGTCAAAATCAGTGTACAAGCCCAAATATTGGAGGTGTTTGGGACTGTGTTTTCCCAACATAACACTCGTTTTTTTCGTAGTGTTTGGATAAAAAAGATAAATAAATGTTATTCTTACTTATTTTATACTGAAATAAACATATTATGTGATTAGTGTTTTTTTTTTCTAATAAATAAATGTTATTCTTACTTATTTGATAGTTGAGACGGTTTATTAGCGAAGATTACAATTTGGGGTAACTTGCTATGTTGCTTTATTAATTTGGACATTCCACACGAGTTTTAATTGATGAAAATCGACAATGAATTCTAATTGTTGAAAATCAAATAGTTTGTGAGGTGGGTAATTTTATTATATTTACCATTATAATTATAATTCAATAATGTCAATTTTTACCAAGTACAACTTGCATGGACAAAAATTATGATCTATATTAAAGTTCCAATATGTTAATTTTGACAAGACTGGATTTTTTCCAATCAATATAACAATTTATAATAATATGTTTCGAAATCATGCATATGTTTTGTTTTTTCTGAACAACAGAAAATGGAACTAAGGAAAGAATTTTCGATAATGTCAACATTCATCATTCCCGCCAAAGAACTCATAACCTTTAATTACTACTCCCTCCGTCCCTAAATAAAATTTTCATTTCTCTTGGGCATAATTTTTTAAGAGATAGTTAGTGATGGGGTATTTGGTATT
Source organism: Calendula officinalis (assembly GCA_963853835.1). Taxonomy (NCBI): domain Eukaryota; kingdom Viridiplantae; phylum Streptophyta; class Magnoliopsida; order Asterales; family Asteraceae; genus Calendula; species Calendula officinalis. The sequence goes on from OY970820.1 coordinate 102,315,193, forward strand.
ACTTTTGATTAAAATATAAGGTTTGATTGAAGAGAGAGAATGTTTTAGGAGATGATTAGTGGTGAAAGTATTGACAATAATATTAGGGTTTTGCTAATGACAGCCCTTAGGGCTGTCACTAACATGCATAAAAAGCTTGTACAATGATTAAAAAAGTAATATTCCTAAAATTCAGGGGGGTTGATTTTTGTGTATTTTGTCTTCTTAATGACAACGCTAAGGGCTGGCATAGCATTTTCCATAGTATTATTATATTAAGTGGGCCTCTTAAGTTTGAGATATGATAACTTTATTTAAAGACAAAACTTGATAGAGAAATGATAACTTTATTTAGGGACGAAGGGAATAATAACAAACCATATTAGCCAGCGGCTAATAAATCCAACATACAACCAAGATAATGATCATCCCAAAACCAATACAATCAAACACAGAAACAAAAAACACCTACAAAACAAACCAAACATAATAAAACAACCCCTATCAAAAACACTAATGTGGATTATTTAGCCACAAAAACCAATTGTCTCCCATGTTGAATCCAGTCGATCTGCCCCTTAACCAAAAATAACAATAAGCTTGAATACTATTAAAGACCACATCCTCATTCTTCAATGTTTTTTTTTAACGACGAACACACTCCCTAATTTTATATTATTTTGTCTACGCCGAACTTGAACCCACAACCTCTGAAAACTCAAGCTTGACACCCCATGAAAAAAAGCTGAAAAACCTCCGAAAAATCACCCCATGAAAATGGTATTACTAAGAGGGCTTGAGCCAAATGCTCACTTCAATGTCACCTGACAGCTACATCACCATTTCACAGTTCACATTTAAAACTTTAAATACTCTTTCACTCATCACTTAAATACCACTTAACTCACAAATACCACAAAAAAACCCAAAACCCCTCTCTCCCTTCACACGAGTTTCGCCAGTTTACTGGCTTGGACAATCACTCAAACCACACGGGGTGTTGTGGCACACTAATTTTACATGCCACATAGGCTGAAATGGTCTGGCAGTGGCCTTCACGGTCTTCACCGTTATTGCACCCGGTGCTCTAAGATTGGACTCACTTTACTTAAAAGGTGGTGATAAATACACCACACAAATTAATTCATATACCACACATTATATTTTATCATAGTTCTACAGTCTGCTTTATAATTTGAGTGTGGTATGAGAAGTAAACTTTATGGTATAAATATCAATTCTCTTACTTTAAAGGTACATTATTAATAGTACCATCAACTAAAATCACTATAAATTATTAAGATTTTTCTAAGAGTGTACTTATTCTAAAATTTTAACATTTAACATTTTATTATTTGAAACATTAACCAATAATACAGCTCGTTTATTATACATATAAGATCTTGCAATAAAGGTTGAATCCAGCGATCTTGAAATAAATTAAATATTACAAAATCAATACATCAAATTAAGAGAACACAGGTTCAAAACCTAAATCATTTCAACGTTTTCAATCGATAGAAACCGTACCAGATCTAATACTCATATATGTAATAGATCGGATGAATTACTCAGGCAGTAGCGGTGGTGTCGGAGGAGGAGGCGGCGGCGGCATCAGCTTCGGCAGCGTCGACGGCGGCGGTTTCAAGTTCTTCCGGCAACTCCTTAGCTGCAACGACGATATCGACATCGTCCGATTTGTCCTTCGAACCTCCATTTTTACCGAACAATGGCTTGAAAGCTAGCTCAATGGCGGCCCAAGCAAAAGCTAGGGCTCCAAACACCACAACGACAGATTTCAACGGTGTTGATTCTCCTTTCGCCATTGATTCTCCTTTCGCCGTTGATTCTTCTTTCGCCATATCGAAATCGGATGTTTCGTTTGAGAATTCTGCTCTCGAAACTACAGTGAAAAACTGAAAATATAGATCGAGATGTGAATGAATTAGGTAAGCAAATTTGGGGCTAGAATTTATGGGGACCAGATAACGCTCAGTTTTTGGTTTCTTGTTCTCCAAGCTCGTGTAGATAACCTCTTTCTGGTGTTGAATTGCATCAAAATCGTTTTTGAGATATGGTTTTTTATCTGATTTTTAATATTTGCATCCATAAAAAGTAAGAAAATGAAGATGATATATAGTATACCACAGACTTACCTATCAGGCTATCATGCATGAAATATTTATTTATTTGTAATTTATGTGTATCACTAAAACAAAGTTTATAAATTAATTTTCTCTAAAAAAACCGTAAACCGAAGACGATTACTAACCTCTTTTTTTCGTTTTCGAAAACATAAAGAAAGCTAAATTTTTATTTCATAATAATTATAACCAATTGTAATTTTAAATTTTAGCAGTTTAATACTTTCTCCCATTCAAAATAAATGCTACACTTTCCATAAATGAGTGATTCAAAATAAGTGCTACAATTTCCATAATGACAAAAAATAGTAGGACCCGCACTCACTAACTATCTACTTTAACAAAGTGAAATGACTCATCTACCCTTACTTTTTTACTTTTAAACATCATTAACCTCACTTTATTCAAAAGGTGTGAGACTCATTATCCACTAATCATTCAATTAATCTAATTTAACTATTATTACACTATTTTACTTCAAAAACCATGAAAGTAGAAGTATAACACTTATTTTGAATCGAAGGAAGTATGAAAATATCCATATAGATTGTCCTGCAGGTACATTTATTTACTTAAAAGAAAACAAACAATTTATAAGTTTATACTTTCTCCTATTCAAAATAAGTGATGCATTTTGTCATATTTAGATGATTCAAAATAAATGATACACTTTAAATTTTTCTTATTTGATAAAAAGTAATAGGCTTCACACCCACAAACTACATACTTTAATAAAATGAAATAACTCATTTGACCTTACTTCTACTTTTAAAAATCAATAACCTTGCTTTATTCAAAAACTATGAGAATCATTCTCTACTATCCATAAAATTAATTTAATTTAACCTTCATTATAATTTTTTTGCCTTAAAAATCATGAAATCAATAATGTATCACTTATTTTAAATAGGACGAAGTAAGTTTTTCTAAACTACCTCTTAACATAACAAGCAGTTTCCAAATTTCAGACAAGCTTTTTACACAAAAGTTCAAAACACCTTAATCAAAAATCATGATCACCAAAAATAATAGAACCCAAATCCCATGCCTAAATGTGAGGGAAATAAAAGTTTTATCTCATACTCGTTCCATGTATTCTAAGTGTAAACAAAGCTCGTAACATAGTTAACGTTTTTATACGAAAACGAAATACCTCGAAAAGAGACTTATATGTCGATTGAAGGTAAAATAAATAGCTAAATGATCATCATACTCATATTCAAAACATTAACACATTAATTCTCCAACAATACAATTTGTTTACAAAACGACATAAATATAACAAATTTTAGAGAATTAACGGCCTCGACCACGACCACGCCCGCGCCCACGGCCCCTTCCACGTCCCACCGGTCTCCCTGAAAGAATTTAATCAATATCAATACATGTCATACCCTAAAAAAAATTATTTATTTATTTATTTATTTATTTTTTTTTTGTTTTTTATTTTTTTTAGCTAAAGGGTGCCAAAAGTCAACTTCTAATGCATAAAGCCTCTTAAATCATTTTTGTTCCAAATATTTTAGACTACTGTCGTACTAACACTGTTTATCATCTTAATTAGAGTTAATTACACGAATTGTCCTTTAACTTTATACCAAATTTCACCAATGGTGCTTTAGTTTCAAAAATTACACTGACGGTCCTTATTTTTGAAACTTATTTCACCGATAGTCCTTTAGGCTTAACGGTGTTAAATTTTTGTGTCAAGTCTCCCATGTGAGATGCACATTAGGGCATTATAGTCTTTTCTCATTTCACTTTTTGTAAAAAAATTTAAAAAACAAGCTTATTTACAACTTTTAAGGCAAAAAGTACCACACCACTTGCACACACCCACACCCATGTGCATCTCACATGGGAGACTTAACAGAAAAATTTAACACCGTTAAGCCTAAATGACTATCGGTGAAATAAGTTTAAAAAATAAGGACCATCGGTGTCATTTTTGCAACTAAAGGACCATCAGTGAAATTTGATATAAAGTTAAAGGACCATTTGTGTAATTAACTCTCTTAATTATTTACATAATTTTAAAAATAGACAAAAAACTGTATTCCGGTCAATCCAACCCAGCTGGTTTCAACTTTCAACCCCTATTATATATGTTTGTTAAAAAAAATTACTGTTAAAAAAAACTTGTTGCAAAAATTTAGAATTACCACAATATACCTGCAGTTGGTTTTTTCGGTTTAACCCTTGGTGTTTCTTCAACCAATAAAGTCTCGAGATTTATGCTGTCAGGAAGGATATAATACCGAATGTTGTTTCCTCTAACACTTAGGTGATCTAAAGTAACTGGATTTTTCCCCTTGAGAGTAAGTTTAACTGTCTTCAAATGTGTATTCATACTAATATCCACACCTAAAACAATTCAAAAAATTGGTCAAAATGTAATGATTGTAATTAACTAATTATGCATTGTTATGTAAACATGAGCTGTAACCTACAATAATAGACTAGATTTAAGTATTTAACCACGTTTTTTAACGAATACATTGACAGTGATCCGTTAAATTCCTAAAACACTAACAGAAAAAGTATATACAGAAGCATTACTAAGGTGTTGTTTGATATGAACAAAATGATTAAGTGCTGAATGATTTAACGCTCTGAATTTTTATAAAACTTGTTGTGAATGTGAGAAATTTTTTTATAAGAATTCTGAATGCTTAATGATTCAGCATATGTTCATAGGAAGAATGATTCAGCAGTTTTTTGCTGTTCCATTCAGCATATACTTCATTCAGAAGCGCTAAACAAACGCACTGAATGCTGAATGATTAAGCATTCAGCGCTGAATGGTTCCATTAAGCTGCAAACAAACACCACCTAAGTGAAGCCCTAAAATGAAATCACTAAAATGCACAATTTAGTTAGTTAGGTTAAAGGATATAACCTGTGATAGTCCCGTGAACGACAGTTCCATTTTTGAGCTCGATTGAAACTGTTTCGTTGTTCAATTTCATCAGAAATCTGTTGACTCAAATTCAACCACAACACGAAAATACAATAAAAAATCAGTCAAATGATCGCATAAAAAAGCTTCAATTCTCACGTAATGTTAGGAGAAACGTAGATGACGATAGGACTTACCGGACGAGCTTCATTGCCGGAGATGGAGATTGAGGATTTAGCAGTTCGCCGGAAAACGTGAAGGGGGAAGAGGGTTTTTGCGGTTTAGGGCTTTTGCAGTCGATCGATTGTTTTATCGTGAATTTTGTAATTTATAGTTATGGGCCAACTTTCAAGCCCATTAGAAAGCCCAATAAGATCAATCATAATCTAATCTCAAACCACCTAAGTGGCTAAGTAACTAAGTTTGTCTTTTAATTAAAAGTTTTGATAATGACAGGCTTGAGGACTGTCAATAAGACTGGATAAGAATGAGCACTTTTGATTTTGATTGGTGGACGAGTTTGAATATTGCTAGAAAGAATGAAGGAAATTTGACTAGTTAAGTTAAAAAGGGTAAATGGTAAATATTTTTCATTGTTATTGACAGCCCTAAGGGCTGTCATTATCAAAACCATTTAGTTAAACACAAATCCAATACTAATCGGCCTAGTTATTAACTATATCTAACGGTAACCGTGAAATCCTCCATCACGACGATTAATGGTCACTACCAAACCGCACTTTCCCCCTTCCAATTTGGTTGTCCAGGTGACCAATGTCAGTGTAATGGTCATTTTTAAATTATGCATGATAAGTGATATACTTCCTCCGATTCAAAATAAGTGCTACACTTCTACTTTCACGGTTTTTGAAACAAAATAGTGTAATGATGGTTAAATTAGATTAATTAAATGATTAGTAGATACGGGTCCCACACCTTTTGAATAAAGTGAGGTTAATGATGTTTAAAAGTAAAAAGTAAGGGTAAATGAGTCATTTCATTTTGTTAAAGTAGATAGTTAGTGGGTGTGGGTCCGACTATTTTTTGTCATTTATGGAAAGTGTAACACTTATTTTAAATCACTCATTTATGGGAAGTGTAGCACTTATTTTGAATCGGAGGAAGTATGTATTAATAAAATTAATCTTAATGTTTGATCGTGTGCTTGCTCACTATTAGAGGAGTTTGGTCCTAAACGAGAAAAATGATATGTCATCGGTGACCTAACCCTGATTTGATCATCATTACCATTAATCCTAGGCTCGTATGTTTTTTAAGCTGCTTACCTAATGATATTGAGACCGTGATTAAAAAGAAGTTCTTGCCCAGATATCGAGCATCAAGGATAATCAAATGCTACAATGTTCGATTCCTATGGATAACTATAGAACTCTAGTAGGTGATATTTTTAACAAAGCAAAAGGCAATAAACAATCACGTGGGTGGTATATATTAAATATGATGGGCACATCAAATTTCAGTACACGTTCAATTTTTTCTTTAGATAAATATTTGACAGTTGACTAACAAAAAAACTCAGAAATGACTACAAAATTGGTTAGATCGCGAAGAAACCTATTACAAACCAGATTAACATTAAAAAACTACACACGTAATCAATTATCAAAGGATCATTAGCCTAGCGATATGATATTTGCCTCCTATCCTTGAGGCCGGGGATTCAAATTCCGTCGTGGACATAAATAATAATTATGAGTAAATTAGGTTTTGTTGCTAAAAAAACACGCAATCAATTATTAAAATTATTATAATAATCTTTATTTGGTCAATTCAAAGATCCGCATCGTTTTCATCATTTATGATGTTGCAATTAGGTAACATGTCCGCTTTTAACCTTCCACGTTGCTATTCTAATTAAATACCAATTTTCCAAACGATATGTTTCGTCTAGCACAATCAAATACGACTTTTTATGTTCTGTAAAAGAGAGATAATAATTCAACAAAAGTTATAAGAATAATGGTATTTAGTCTTACCATTTAGTTCTATTCATATTTTTACTCATTAGATGAAGACACGCGTCAAAATCAATGAAATGATATTAAGAGAGAGAATTAATGGAGTACATATTTTAACCTATCAAGTGGATAGGATTATAGGACTAAAATATCATTTCTCATATTATATTATAAAAACTAAATATGAATTGGATTATCAAAATTCTAAACTAAAGTTTAGTCAATTTTCAAAAGCTGACTTAAAATAAATTTGTAAGGGCCTCGTTTTGAAAGTTCACTTTAGATCCGAATAAGCTCGAGCAGCTCCTATTATCGAGCTTGATACAAGTTAAATTAAAATGTATAAGTATATAATCATACTTTTAATAGTATCTTTCATTTATTCATTTAATATATCATATACAAATAAGTGTTTACAGCATAATCCCATAAAAGTAAACAGGGTTTTATGAATGCACAAATCATATATATTTTAGGCGTTTGATGTAAAGTTGAAGTTGGCACAAGTAGTTTGTCTGCCCAAAAGAGTTGAACTGAACCCTAAAGTTGAAGTAGCAATATCAAACTGAAGAAGATTGTTCTCTAATTGGTATCCTCCAATCACAATTGATGTCCTCGGGTTCGATCCACCGTCTATAAACCCAAGACACAATACGTTATCGTTAACTTGCACCATAGAGTTTGAACCCGTGATCATCCATACAACACTCTCATTTTGCAAGACTAGCTCAATGGATGGGACTGAAGGTCCCACACGTGTGCTTAGCACATTAGTTGTGCTGAAGCACACACCAAAAGGTGCTACAGATGTAACCCTAGTTATGTTTATGGCTGCAGCCTCATTAATAAAGGCGGTAGAAAGAGCATTGTAGATTGACATCTCGAGGACAGTGTAAGGATCGACTGTACTAATCTTGGTCCCACCATTGCCTTCATTGTCAATTGAGAGCAATGAAGTGTTTAATGGTATAGACTTATTATTAACCCTGATTGAACTAACTCCAATAAAATACTCAGCAGACGGCTCGCCTTGCGTAGACACACCAGCAGTACTAACCGGATTGATAAAAAGTAATGTAGTCCTTAACGATTGTGAAACATCAATATTCGGAAGAAGGTTATATGGTCCATCCCCAAAGAATATAACACCATTTGAATTCGTCGAAGACGACAAACAAATAGCAAACTTTCGATCAAAGCTGAAAGCTGCAGCAAACTGGGTTGGAAGCCCCATACGTGTCCGACCCAACCCAGCCATTCCAGACACACCACTAGCAAGGCCTTGTAACAAAGAAGTTGGTGCACATGAAAACAAATACCTAGACACATTAACGGGTCGACCAAGATTCGACCCGTCAGTGGACTGGACCTGAACTAGGTCCGTAGCCAGCTCACCACCCGTACTAGTCCTTATAATAGGGTTGTAAGGAAACACCCCACATGTGTTATTATTGCAACCCGGTCTAGCCGGACCGAAACAATCCCCACACCCGCCGGCTCGAGCCAACGCCGGCTCGAGCCAACGAGCATTGGGCTGACCCGCACCGAGCCGGCCGGTAAGTCGAAGAGACATAATTATTATCACAATCAACCCATAAAAACTGGCCACCAAGATCCACCACAAGGTTTTCCGGCACTAATGGGGTTCTTTGGTTAACACGTGTGACATATTGGTTGGTGGCAGCATCTTTTCTCACCGGAACCACCAGTGCATCTGGCCGGAATGACGGTTGAGCAAAAGAGTGAGATATAAACAAGAATACCGAGAATATAAAGAATTTAAAAGCCATTATATTGATAGGAAAGAATTGGTGTAAAGAATAGGAGGAAATTGTGTTTGTATTTATAGGGAAATTGGTACGGCAGCAAATCTCAGATATGATGGAGATTACGTGAAGACAACCATGAAAAAACAAAAAAGTCAATGAAACTGCTTTTAAAATGTGATTAAAGTCAAGAATACAAAGCAAATTCGACTTGAATTTCTTGTTATTTAATATGATTTTTGATTAATTAAAGAGATAGACCATAGATATATTGTTGATTAAATTTTATTTATCGATCAAAATTATCTAAACAACTTTGTAATTAGCCATTGGTTTCCATAAGAAAAAAGTAATCTAGATGAATTGGTTAATTGAGAGATGGATTATTTAATTTAAGTTGTACATTTTTTCATGCAATGTAATCAAACTTCAGTAAAGGATTTATCTTTAAGAATGTAGGATTCTGTTTCCATTATGCAATATTCAATTTGTTGTCATGTGATTTAATATTTCATATTATAATATGCACAAATGATGTCACATATTATCGTCATGATATTGTGAATGCATGCACATATAATCATCTCTAACATCAAAAGGGTTCCTATGTCCTTTAATTAAACTTTTGCTAGCTACTTATTTATTTATATATTTCTTCATGTAAGGTGATGATATTACCAAATCTCTTTGATTGATAGTTAAAAATAAATAAATCAAAAGGGTTGATATTTCATTGCAATTTTACTTTACTAAAAAAAGGTACCTATTCTAGGGTTGCTTAACAGCAACTGTACTTACATATGGCTCAATGTGCAGGAATGGATTCTGTACGAACAAGACGCATTAGAGCAAAAAGAAGCTGGAAGTTGTTTAAATTACGAGTCACCTGTACTTACATATGGTTAACAATAAAGTACAAGCTACTAAGCAAAGGGTACCTTACCTCTTCAGCAACAAAATATATAAAATCAGTCCCCAAACTCACTAATGCTCTGTTAAAGATGACGGAGTTTGATCTACTTACGGTCAGATCTGTTATCTTTTCAAACTAAAGCTGCACCATCATAACAACACCAACTTATTATAACATAATATAATATGCACAGGCAGGCAGGCTCATGGTAACAACCTTAAATCACTTCCACTTGCTGATGGAATACATAACTATATATACAAGATAACTACATCTAATATCTATGTGATTTACAGAATAACAGCTCCCACGCCGACAAATTTCTAGTTGCCCTAAGCTTGTGATCCCTAACAACACGAAGAGTCTCACTTCAGTTTGATTCTAGCACAAGGGGAAACTAAAACTAGGAATACTTTTTACTATAATTTTTCCTGTGCTGAGCATGCACAATACTTAAAACTAGGCTAAAACTTAGTGATTGTTATAGGTGTGAAAATTAAACACCAGGTAATGAACTGAAACCCTAGCTGGATATAAGTGAATTCTGTGTTAGCTAAATAAATTTAAAACAAGATTGAAAGGAATATAGACCTCCATTTTTCGTAGTTCAAGGGCACTATCCACGTCATCTGAAGTCATAGCAGTTCGCTTCGCATGATGCATACATTTGATAGCTTCCTGCAAATGCACAATTTGAAATATGCGTGTGAAATTGACAAGAATTTAAAAAGCAAATTGATGACATTCGAAACCTGCATGATCTCGCGAACACGGTATTCGATATCGGCAGCTAGAGCAGGCAAGACATCCGGCGATAAATTCCCAACGCCTATGCTTTGTGCAATGCTTTCTTTCTCTACGATGCTCATCGTGTTGTTTTTAATTCCTTCAACTAAGTAAGATCAATTCCGTAGCTACCTTACGAATAGTTTACATTCATTCAATTCCGTAGTTTTGGTGCAGGGAATTTCCTGATCAAGCTCGAAACCGAGAGAGGAAATTTGTAAATATAGTCTCCGCATTTGGGTTTGGGGGATTTCATGTCAATTTGGGGGAATTAGAAGGCCCAATAAACAAAGCCCATCTCTTGAGATCTTTAAAATATAGTTGCAAAAAACCTTCATCCAACTGTTATAAATGCATTTGTAAAAACCTTAATCTTACCAAATTTGATGTTGAGGCACACAAAAAAACGGGTTTAAAATTCGATCCGGTTTTAAAACCAGTATGAAATGGGTTTTTGCCTTGTCATACCGGTTCGGTTTGAAACCGGTTTGATGTTTTATGGAGGAACCGGTTTAAAACCGATCCGGTTTGCCCAAAACTAGTTTTGACTTTTGTTGATCAAATCCGATCCGGTTTTTAAACCGAACCGGTTTTCCAAAAAACCCGGCTTGTGCAACTCTTGATGAAGGTGAAGGTAGATTAGATTTTGGTTATCCAGAAGGAACAACCTTGTTCGACTAGTAATTTTATAACCTAATACTATGTGTAAGGGGGTACGTCCCGTTACGGTCGCCCATTCAATCACCCAAACAAGACGTGTCCCTCCCTTGACATGCAAATGCCCTCCAAGGCATCCCCAATACTTAAGGGTCATCCAGGCGACCGTTGCAGGTCGCCTAATTTTCAAAGGGTGTATGTTTTTCAAAGGGGAATACTTTGGTCGTCTGCTTGTAGGTTCGGTCAGGATTTTTCATGTGTTTGGTCACAAGTGAAAAAACCGATATGTCAGGAGTCACAATTGACAGTAGTCACCCCTTACGCATAGTCTAATAGCATCATATTGCATAATTCCCTCAAATTGCGGATTTACATTGGCCATGCTTGAATATAAATATATGTTTAACGGACTATCAAACTGCCTTTATGTGTTATTTCAAGCTAAACATTTCACATGCATATCAACCAAACCATTTGTAATATAAAAAGCTCATTTTCTAGCTAAGGCCATATCTTGGCCACTTGCTCCTTATTTAGAAAACTAATAGTTGCTGACACTACATTTGTTCATCTTTTCACCATACTCAAGTTAGTGTTCTAAGATCAGCAGTTGCCGTCCGGTCTTTGTCTTCGTAAAAAGCCTTCGTATGATTCACTTACAGACATTATAAATGTTTACTCACAAAAACGTTACAAAAAGTAAATTCAAAACTGTGACTTATTTCTACTCATACGGATTCCTGAAGGTCTTTAAAAGTTTAGGGATATAAATCATTATTCTCAATTTGCGTAATCTTATTAGGGATGGAATCGGGCCCGGAACCGATTCGGATGGACCCGGACCCGAAATACCTGAGACCCGATTTAGGAGGATTACTAGACCCGAGAACCGAACCGTTTTACAGAATACGGTTCCGGTTCGGTTACGGGTACGGTTCGGGTACATCGGGTATAGATTCGATTGGAACCCAAGTACTAATTTGAGCCGTTTTGGGTGTTTTTATCATATTTGTTAGTTTATACATGTAGTATATAATGATTTACAAATAACAATTATTTAATTAATATGAACCAAACACTATTAATAGTATTATACCACGACAAATTCCAAATACATAGTTAATTAATTTCGGTTCCAGGTCTTACACCCGATTTGTTCAATACCCGATGTACCCAGACCCGAAATACCCGATACCCGATTTCTAAAAAATGTTGGACCCGATACCCGACCCGATTTTTAGTAATTCGGTTCCAACCAGTTCTGATTCCGGTTCGGTATGGGTACGGTTTTGGGTATTCGGTTCTACATCTCATCCCTAATTTTAATTGACACAGAGATTGGCTGGGGCGGGGGCTCGAGCCCTCGATAATCCCTATAGCGCCGTGGGGGAAGAGTCATTTGAAATGGATATTTTTTTATATATACTTAACTAAGATTATATGATTCATCTATTGACAAGTCTTCTCCCTTATCGAGCAACCGTGTGATAGTGTCGATCGTTTGAATGTTTCAAATGAAAAGACTTGATCTAGAATAGGTGGTATTTGACTTAATTAAAAACTTGGGCAGAGACTGATAAAACGAATTTTGCTATATCCAATCATATTTCAATTAGTTTAGTTCATAAAAAAAGAATTTCATACACATTCTTGTGCTTGTACTATGTATCCTTCTAAATTCCATAAATTATATATTTTTTCTAAACATTAAAACTATCATATTTATCCAATCCATTGTTCACATTGATAAATTTTCATTCTACCACCATATTAAATAAGTTTGTTAGGCCTCTCCCAACCCTTCCCCATCACTAAACCCATCACTAGCGCCACGTCATCGCATCCTTACTGACCTGCTACTGACACGTTCGTGCCAACCTTCCCCATCACTAACCCATCACTAAACTCATCCTTTCCACATCATCATTTCCACATCACCATTTTAATTAATAAAAAAACACATTACATTAAATAAAAAAACATTACATTAAATAAAAAAACATTAGACATAAAAAAAAAACATTAAACTTAAAATAAAAAAAAAACTACTCGTCGTCCTCGGCGTCATCTTCTCCCTCATCGGATGAGTCCGGATCGGCGTATTTGTCCAATAAACTCTTGCGATATTTTAAAACCGCTTTTCGCTCTCTTCGGCTCAAATTATCGGGAACCGAACAATGAAGGACTCTTAAAGCATCCGATATCTTTTTCTCCACAGTCGCTTCTTTGATAGTCTTCAAAGTGTCGGCTTGCAGTATGGCGTTCTCACATATACGGTCACGAGTTGTACTCGGCTTCAATCTGCCCCCAAAGTCGTTCGCCGGATTGTGAGTTCCCGCGTTCTGCGGATTCTGAAGCATTTATCCACCGCTGGGATAAAATAACGGCTTCCTGGATGGACCACTTCTTCACCGAACCAGCCTCCCTAACCGCTGGTGTAGCTCTTCTTCTTCTTCCTGTTCCCCTGCTTGGTTGGACCGGTTCGGGTACCGGTTGTGGGACATCTCCTTCGTCTTCCTCCGACACTTCGAGCGGGGTTTCAGTTTGCAAATCGGGTTGATAGCCAGAACCCGAACCCGAACCGGGATAATAACCGCCGCCATAGAAACCGGGGTGGAAACCGTGTTGGTAAGCGGGTTGGTAACCGGGTTGATAACCCGGTTGATAACCGGGTTGATAACCCGGTTGGTAACCGGGTTGAACAGCGCCTTGGTTCGAGAAACCGCCGGGGGTGGATTGGAACGACATAAAACCCGAACCCGAACCAGATGCGACGTTGCTCGGGCTGGGCTGGCTAGTCTGTCCAGCATTTGACGAATATGCTGGTGACGGGATACGGGTGTTTAACAAATTTTGGAAGTGATCATTTGACGGGGAGGAGTTCGATCTACGACTCATGATGAAAATCTGGAAAATAGGTAATGAAGGTAATGAAAAAGTGGGAGAAGTGGTGTAAAATTATGAATGTGAGGGTGTTGTATTTATAGGTAAAAAATAGGATAAAGGAAAAAAAAAAACAAACAAAAATTAAATTTTGAATTTAATTTTACACGCTCCCTCGATCCACGCCCCCCCCCCCCCCCCCCCCGACGGCTTCTCTCCTCCGTCGAAAAGACGACGTGTTCGCCACGACGCCGGCCACGACGGCTCGGTGCCAACGCCGTCGTGGCTCGACGCCCCGTCGACGCCCCCCGACGCTAACCGTTGGCAGCGGTCTTAGTTTTTTGAAGTGCTAACAATTTATATTCAACCAAAAAAGAAAAGGTTCGATAAGCATCTATATTCTATATAACTGCACCACATATTATTTCCTCTATTTTTCTTAAGTTATCTTCAAATTTTACTTAATGAAAAAAATAGATCATCTCATGTGGGGTTTAAATTTTATGAAAAGGTATTAAATAATAAATAGTGATCAAGTTTAAAAACTTTCTGGGAAAAATTTAACTTATTGAGATTGATTTGATTGGAGCATTCTTGTTGAGTTGTTTCTAAGACTATCCGTAACGATGACTAGGAGGCTCATTGAACTAGGTGTCCCTCACCTCCTCTTTTGCTAGGTTTGGTTGTCCAGGAGACTGATTTTTTGTGCCGTTTGCGATATCTTTTCCTTTTATTTTTGTTTGGTATTCAGTTTGGTTACTATTATGAACATTTAGACAAGATAGTGAAATCTAAGACAATACTAAGATGACCGAATTCAATTTGATTATCATTGCTACTAGTCAAATCTAATGATTTTACAATTTTATACCAATTTTCATTTGTTGAGATTGATTTGATTTGTTGATATTTATTTGATTGGAGCCCATAAAAGTATTTATTTTTTCCTTTCTTTAATCGTGATACATGTTTAATCTTGAGGAATTGTATTACCAATATTGAGAAGTAACAATTTTAATTACTGTTCATGACAGTCTTTCATTCTTAAGAGTTAACCATCGGGCATGTCAGTTTTTTTACATTCACGTGATAAATTTTTTTTTTTTTTTACTAAAACAGCATAATGAACAAAATGTATTACTTCCTCTGATTTAAAATAAGTGATACACTTTTCATATTTGGATGTATCAAAATAAGTAATACATTTTGAAAACTTACCTTATTTGGTAAAAAATAGTGGAACCACTATCACTAACTATCTACTTTAATAAAGTGAAATGACATCATTATCTTTACTTTTACTTTTAAATATCATTAACCTCACTTTATTTAAAATTTGTGAGACTAATTCATCATTAACTATCTAATTTAATTATCATTATCATATATTACCTCAAAACCCATGAAACTAACAATGTATTACTTATTTTAAATCGGAGAAAGTATCATTTCACGAACTTAGATATAGGATTTTTTTTTATTTTTTTTCCCCCCTTTGCATATAAATGAATTTAATAATAAAAAAGTGGCGTGATCATGCGCAGGGCATTTTACGTACAGAAAACTCAGAAGAAAACCCCCATCCACCGTCTGTCCTAAACATCCAAATCCCCAAAATCTCCGTGCAGTTGTTCCTACCAAAACCCTAATTTTATCAGTTTTCCGTAAGTTTTTATCCATTAATCCCCTACACTTTTGCTTCATTGAGCTTTGTTTTTGAAGTATTCGTTTCGTAGAGGATTATACAGAATCGTATTTATCCATTTGTCTGAAAATTGATCATTAGTTAATCATTATTCTGATACGTGTTCGTAGTTATGATTTTATAGATTAAACACTTAATCTGTTCGTTTCGTAGAGGTTTATACTATATCATGTTCGTAGTTATGATTACTTAGATTAAACAATCAATCTATTCACTACGAAGCTGCATTTTGCTTTGCGAGATGTTAATATCATCATTACGCGTTTAATGTTCGATCTAGATCATTATTGAAGAGAACAATAGAACATTTGTGTTTTGAGCAGTAAATTTACAGCAAAGGAGTAATCCGACAGTCCTTTAAGTAACGGAGATTACTATTATTAAAATGTTCATTGTTTATTGCAACATTTTTTTTGAGCTAAAATCATTTGGTTTCTCTCAAGTGTTGCAACATTATTTGATCAATTTTGTAGGAGTTTAGCTCATTTGTCCGTTGTTTAGCAACTACTTGTTGAATCTAGCAATTTCTAAAAATATTATGTGGAAATTAATTGGACATTTGTACTTTTTCTCAAACTTGAAGGAACGAAACTAGCAATTTAAAACAATATAATATTAGAATAATATAATATGAAGTTTTAGTTCTCATATGCTTGCTTAAACAATAGTGCAGTTACTTTTTCCTGTAATTTGGACCTTTGCTAATGCAATTTATTGTTACAATTATTATTCATGCAGTTTTCATACTCGATAATATGGATGAACATGTTCTTCCAAATGATTCTGCTTTACAATTGTCATCATCTACTTTACAAGGAAATTTGGATTATGTATCCCAATTAGCTGAAAATAGTTTGTACCAGCAGCATAATATGGTCAAAGCTGGGGACTATGGTAGCTATTATGTTCCTCAATGTATTGGATACCAGCAAATGGCTCCATATTTTGAGTATCTTGCTGGAAATGGAATATCATATGAGAACACTGGAACAGGATGCAGTTTTACACCTGACGACTCTTTAACCAGCATGGATACCTATCAGGTAGAGTAATTTGGGTACGGGCGGGTCGGGTTGGGTATGGGTCGGGTTGGAATGACCCGAAACACTTTTTCAAACACATTTTGTTCTTTAGTAGAATAAAATGATGTATTAGATTTTATGCTTTTAGAATACACTTTGGGTGACTTTCGACCCATTCGACCCGTTGGAGATAAAAACAAAACGGGTCGAAATTTCCACCTTTAAAAGAGCCACATAGACGTCTATCCGTACGTTTGATTGACACATGATAAATTCTGTACTATATGATTAATATTTATATCGTGCATATCATATGATTCATATATGATGTGATATATAATATTTGTAACTGGATTGATATTTATATTGTGAATATTCAAATGATGATATTTACATGTAGGATTTGTGGATGACAGGTAAGACATTCAATGCAGCAACATGAAGAAGTGCACATGAACAATCTTAAAAATACACAGCAGGAAATATGCTATCAGGTCACTCAAAAATCTAATTATCTTTTTTTTTTTTTACTGATTATTAATTCAGTGGTGACAAAATCGAGCTGTTCGGGTAATGAGTCAAACGGGTTCCGGTCAATATGGATAATCTATTAATGCTGGCCCAAACGAGTTTGGATGACCCATTAGCATTTTCTTCTCCATTTTTTTATGAATTATTAATGCACTTCAATTTTAAAAAAACTCTTTTTATTCGAATTAAAAACAATAATTGTTTTACTAAAGCAATTTAGGTGTTTTTATAACATTTGATTATTTGAAAACACTTTGGGCGGGTTTCACTTTTAGTTAAAATAATATCTTTTGACCCGTTTGACCCACTGGTGATAAAATACAACCAAAATCAACTCACTTTTAGTCCTATTTTCCTATATCGTTATATTTGACAGAAAAATGGTCCAAATATCCCAACCAAATCATGCAAGAAACGTGTAAGAGAGAAGTCCACCGATACAGATCGTGTAAGTCAACTTTCCAATAATTACACTTATCACACCTACAAATAACCAAATTGTTTTTTTTCTGGTCATCCTTTTCACCATGGTGAACGAATTTTGCAAGATTGTTTTGCTAATTTTTTTGTTATAACCCAATTTAGAATTATATATTAATAATATATCGTTAAAATAATAATAATAATAAAAATACTAATAGTAGTACTAGTAAAAGCTATAGTAGTGTCTGCCATCAAATAAATGAAGAAAACAGTAGTAATATTAATAATAATAATAATATTAAATAATAACAATAATAATAATAATAATAATAATAATAATAATAATAATAATAATAATAATAATAATAATAATAATAATAATAATTGTTTATTATTTCAGCGTCGCAGAACAAGGATTGCAGCAGGATTAGATGCACTGGGGGATTTGCTTCCACAGTCTAAAGAGGTAACACCTTTTATGTGTGTGTGTGTGTGTGTGTGTTTATACTGTGCTGCAGTTTGCCAAATTAAATTCATGATAATTTAATCTCAGAAAGTTTTATATGGGGTACAACTACTGTACAAGCTAACATTTTACATTAATTTTGTCTTCAACTTTATAAATAAATAATGTTTTAAAAACCATATTGTTACACTGATAAAATTGTTGATAAAATACCATGATTTAGGAGGTTTTATGCATTGTGAATACATTTTGGGTTGACTTTTGACCTTGTTGACCCGTTTAGCCTGTTTTCATTATTTTTAGTTTTAGCCATTTGAGTTAACACGTTAATTGATTAATGGGTCAATTGTCAAATCCAATTTCCAACTAAATTAATCTGTAATTGCAGGGAAATAAAGCAAATATAGTTGATGATTGCCTAGACTATATAAAGTATTTGCAACTTCAACTAAAGGTAAAAGGCCTTTTTCTAATAACTGCTATATATATATATATATATATATATATATATATATATATATATATATATATAGTTTTCCTGTAATTTGATTGGCTGATGAAATTTGAAGTTTATAAATTTTTTATCCTAAATTCTGTGAATTGGTGCAGGAATTGAGTCAGAACAGATTGGGAGGTGAACCAACTTCTAATCATCTAATGTATTTTGAGGTACTTCTAAGAATCCTTTCATCAAACAATTGTTTTTTTTTATGAACATGCTTAATTGATAAAAATAATAATTAATAATGGGTTAATTAGGTTATGCTTTATCTCTAACGGGTAAATCAAGAAAAAAAGATTTAAATAAAACGAATCAACCGGGTCGAAAGTCACCCCAAGTGTATTTTTAAGGGCAAAGTGCATTTTTTTGGTTTAGGTTCAAACCTTTTTATTTTTTTAACAATTAAACGTGTAATTGTGAAAAAAAAAAAAAAGTTTTGGTACATAATTAAATAAATAGTTTTTTTTGGTCACCAAAAAGGTATAAATAATTTTTGGTGGCCAAAATGAGGACTTTTTTTTAACTGGAACTCAAAACTTTCTTAAATAGAGTAAATATAAAAAAATAAAATCCTATTTTGTCACCAAATATCTTTTGATACATGTAATTGTCATTTTTTTTAGCAACTCAAACAATTTTTTTCTTTTTTTGAAAAGTTCTGTTTTTTTGTGCAGTTTGCCCTATTTTAGTATTTTTGATGCACAAGTGATAAAATCTCATGTATCATTTTATATAAAAAATGATATTGTTTTTAATACGTTTTTATAATCATATATAACAAATTAATTATTTATAATAAAATAAATAAATTTTGTACAAATTATTTCAGGTAAACCTAACCGATTACCCATACCACAGTCACCCATAACCCAACAACCAATCGACCCGTTTTATCATCTCTAATAAATTTCCATTAACATCAAGCACACATTCCCATTTCATAGTTGGTCTGTTTGGTTACAGGGATATGGCCATTACCTTGTTCATGAAAACACAAACACGGTTAGTGAACCTCTACAAGACCTTTTGGGTAATTTGTTGAAGTCAAACCCATCAGAAGCAACCAAACTGCTAGAAAGCAGAGATCTTTTCATAATGCCTATTTCTCCTAAATGACAAAATGGTTAACAACTAAAACTGTTTTAGGATTTCTTAATACTATTAAAAAATCTATTAAAAAATATGGTAAAAGAGATACTTATGGTTCTACTCGTAGTACCCCCAAAAAAAAAAATAACTCTAGGATTTTGGTTGATGGGAAACCTTAATATTTACCTATTTGATATTAGTCATTGCTAACTCGCAATTTTTTCTCGAGTGTAAAACGATCTCATCATATTCGGGCAATATTAGAGATAAAAATTATGATTTGTCTATATATGAATGAGACTTTAGCTACATGGATAGTTTACCGACCTAATGGCCAATAAACTACAGTTGGAATCATGTTATCCTATTTATCTCCGTGTTATTTAAATCTATAACAAGTGAAATAAAAATATAGGTTAAAAGAGACGGTTGAGTCGCCCTTGGTGTATTTTTACATTAAATGTTCTAAATGATTTTAGAGTAAATTACACGGATGATCATTTAAGTTTATAGCAAAATTTCATTAATGGACC